>CP025656.1:13865948-14164668 GCA_003576665.1 Ipomoea trifida | reverse complement strand
TTTTTTTTTACCAAAGTGAGTCATTTTTTTTATTAACCAAAATGAGTATTTTTCATTGATGATTTCATTTTTCTATGATAACCAAATACAGAAAAATCTGAAAAATGACTTTAGGATGTCATTTTCTGGTTTTCAAATGGAAGCTTAATTTGAAATGTAACATTTAAGTATTAACGAGTAAAAAATGTAATACTTAATGAGAAACTCGACTCATCTCACATATGAAGATTTGAGATAGTCTCATAGGAGTTTTTGCCTAACTTTAATGATTCTTCACTATTATTAAGCTAAAAAAAACTAGGCAATACTAATAAATTGAAAACTAGATAAATAACAAAAGCTAGGCAATACCGTACCGGCCCTGAAGTTGTTTACTGAGAGATATAAGGAGTGGAGCATGGTCAAACGCCCAATTTCTCTTGGGATACTGCCATTAAACTTGTTGGAATACAAGGCTAGAAGTTCGATCTCCTTACAGTTGCATATAGACGATGGAATCTGGCCGTCCAACTCATTTTCGTAGAGATATAATTCTTGAAGATTGGTAGCATGATTGCACATACCTGATGGCAGTCTCCCAGACAGGCGATTACCCTTGAGATTAAGGATTCGCAAAGAGCTTACGTTAAAGATCCTGTCTGGTAGAGAACCTGCGAGCATGTTACTATCCAGGTACAGCGATTCCAGATTGGAAAGATTCCCGATTTCTTGTGGAATATTCCCTCGTAACATGTTGGAGCCCATATCCAGTTGCTCCATCGTTGAGATGTTGCATAGAGATGGTGGAATGGTCCCAGAGAAATTGTTGTTATAGAGAATGAGGTTTTTGAGGTGCGGTAATGATCCAACCCAAAATGGCACCTCTCCGACCAAATTGTTGCTGCCAAAGTTCAACTCTTTCAATCTGCGCAGCTTTGATAGGGCACCTGGAATTTGGCCGGTGAAGTGGTTGTCGCTGATGTCTAGTGAGGCGAGGAATGTGAGATTTCCAAGACTCGGGGAAATGATGCCGGAGAGGCCGAGGCCGGAGAGATGCACGGCGGCTACCCTCTGCTTGCGGTTGCACACCACGCCGGTCCATTGGCAAGTGGGGGTGCCGGAGGACCAATTTTTGGGTAGTATGTTTTGTGGGTCTGAAGTGATGAGTGTTTTGAATTGAAGAAGAGCAAATTCATCGCTTTCTAAGTTTGCAATAGCTCCGGAAAAGTAGGTACAATAAGCTAGCAACAGAACTGCTACTAAACAGTTTGGGAAAGGATTCTTCATTATTTGTGTGTGTGTGTGTGTTTTTTGGGTTCTGAACTTTGCTAACTGGAATCTGATATCGTAGAAACTAAGTTATTGGCATATTCAAGAGAAAAATAACCTCAAATATTTTATGTATTATTGTGACATCATTTATTTTTTGATTGACTCCACAGAGTGACAAAGTACTCATTAATGAGTTGTGTGGTGTGTAAGGTAGTTACATTTTAAGGGCTTAATCTCATGGTGTTAATGTATGCTGATTTATCTACCCGTGTTAGCGAACAGAGCTTTCCACAAATTACTCGTATTCGTGCAAGCGTTCGTTTATGTTCATTTATTAAACTAAACAAACATTAACAAACAAAATTTAGAGGTCACTTCATACACGAAAAGAGTCTAAACATGTATGAACAGAGTCTAAACAGTGATAAACTCGTTTGCTAAGAGATCGTAAACAAGCTCGTTTGCGTTCGTTTAATAATGTTTGCAAACAAACTCGTTTAGTGTTTGTTCAATAATATTTATAAACAAGCTCGATCATTTAGTGTTCGTTAATAATGTACGCGAACATGTTCAAAAACATATATATATATATATATATATATATATATATATATATATATATATATATATGTTCACGAACGAATTGTGATCATGACATATGCAGGTGTTTGGTTATTCATTGTTTATGAACATGTTCGTTAACGTTCGCGAACATGTTTGTGAATGTGTTCGTTAAGTTAACGAACACGTTCGTGTTCGCAAACGTTAACAAATACTAATGAACGCTTAACAAATGAACACGAACAGGATTATCAAAAACCTTAACAAACGAACATACACGAACACGAATAGGATTTTCAAAAACCTTAACAAACGAACATACACGAACACGAACACGAACACGAACACTCCAAAATCCTTAACAAACGAACACGAGCAACCTCTGCTCGTTTATATTCGGTTCGTTAACAGCCCATGATTTATCCCATTGCAGGTTGAAATTTTTGTGGATTTTTACAGATCGGCTTGCAAAAATCCGCAAGCTAGAATTCTTCAACTCTAACCGGCCACATGCGAGCTTGCAGGCCAACTTTAAAAATTAATATATTATTATTATTATTATTATTATTATTATTATTATTATTATTATTATTATTATGTAAACCATTTTTTATAAATTAGATATTTATATTTTAGGAAATAACTTATATAGTACTCCAATATATAATGTTTATATATTATTAATTACCATTCTATATATTATTACCATTGAAGAAGATAATAAAATATATTGTGGATACATGTGCATGACAACAATAGTTGGAAATGATAACAGAAATTATAACAATAGCATGGTTGCAGTAGGCGCTAGACGCTAGTCTAGCGAACGGGTAACGCCTAGCGCCTAGGCGGCGACGCTAGGAAGACACAAAAAAAAACAATGACTTGCAGTTTGACAATTTTAATGAGATCTTGCAGTTTGACAATTTTAATGAGATTGTTTTCACATTCAATCAAATAGCACATCCTAATAAATGAAATAATGATAATTCATAAGTCATACACATCAATGCAGTATTAAAAAATAAAAATACACAAATAATATGAAATACTAAAATACTTCAATCATCCAAAGATTCAAAGTAGCAAACTATCAAAAATAACTAATGAATCATTATATATGCATCTCGCATGACCGTATCTATTTCAGCGTTGACTAATAAAATTTGGGTTCATATTTTATTATGCATCTCTATGAATTATTTGTAAATTGTGTACTACATACGGGTGTATAGAAGGATCTGGTAATAATGATTATTAATTAATGAAGTATGAAATTGATCAAATAAATGACTAATTATTACGGAGTAATTAATAAATTGGATTATAGAATGAATGAATAAATTTGATTAACTAATGAAAGAAATTAACGGCGTGTTTGGTTCGTGGAATAGGTCGGGAATGGAATTCCATTCCCTAGGTCGGGAATGGAATTCCATTCCCGGGAATAGACCTATTTCATTGTTTGTTTCGTCATTCTGTTCCTGGGAATAGCATTCCCGGGAATGAGCTATTCCCTTTGCAAGGGGAATAACCATTCCTAGGGAACCCCCAAGTATTAGCTATTCCCAAGTATTTGGGAATAGCTTTTACACTATAGTACCAAAAATACCCTTTTTATTATATTATAATCCATATATATAATATTTTTTTATTTAAATAAATATTTATTTATATATTAAAATGTAATTAATATTAATAATTAATAATTTAATAATAATAATAATAATACATTTTTTTATTTAAAAAAAAAACTTGTAACTAAGAGCAATTAAGGCTCCTTAAATGAATGAGTTTTTGCTCTTTAAGGCTTCCTCATCTTCTTGTTAATTGTTAATTTCAAAAGAGAAATAATGCTTCTTTATATAGAGGAGCTCAAATGAGCTTCTCTTCATGAGTTATCAATGTGGGATCAAAAACTCTAACTTGTGTTTTAAAAAATTATTTTATATATAATTTTGTTTTGTATTATTATTATTATTATTATTATTATTATTATTATTATTATTATTGTTGTTGTTGTTGTTGTTGTTGTTATTATTATTATTATTATTATTATTATTATTATTATTATTATTATTACTAGTATTTTCGCCCGTGCGTTGCACGGAATGAATTTGTTATAATATTTTAAGAATATTTAGATCGATATACAATTATATAAATTATAATATCAAATATTATATATTGCAATTGATGAAATTAGTTGGATTGATTATGTTTTCTGATGTTTTCTTTGCTTGAATGAGAGCAAATTTGATTCACGTATAATTTTTTGTATTATTTATTAAGATAATAAAATTAAAGATAAAATTATTTTTTAAATATAATATTGAATATGTACATTTATTTGATTATATATAAGATTAGTGCAAAAGTATCACTCAATTAATTGAATAATATATGACTTGTTTTTTTACAATTATCTTAAAAAGATCTATATTTAATATAACTTTAGTAATTATATTATTACAAAAATAAATATGGAAAAATGAGAAATAATTTAACTTTAATTATTACGGAGTATAAAAATAAATTCAACGACCAATATTTAGCTTAATTACCATAATACTACGTAATTATTAAGCAATTATATATTATTAGTAAATTACACTAAATTAATTATTTTTCGTTAATAGGAATATCAATTCGTATATACAAAAATTATTATTATTATTATTATTATATATTAAATATGTTCGCCCTTCTGCAGTGTTCATGTCACACGTGTACTAATTAATTTGATCAACGACATCTAAAGTTGGTGAGGGGATTGCTCAACCTTCTAATTAATAAATATTAATTATTATGGAGCACTATTTATTAATATAATTAATAATTAATATAATTAATTAATTAATATTTAATTTATATAATTATAATAATATAATTGCATATTATATTTCGAATGAAATATTAATATATTCATTTTATTTTTCCTAATATTTTAATTTCCTTTTAAATATATTCATTTTCTTTTTCCTTTATAAAAAGAATTATTGATTGTCATTCATTTTTCCTTTATAATTTTTTCTTAATATTTCATTTGTTGATTACTAACTTTTTCATATGGAAAGTTGTGTTATATTTCCAGTTAATATATTCCTTTTGTTTTTCCTAATATTTCATTTTCTTATAAATATATTCTTTTCCATTTTCCTTCATAAAAAAAATTAATATTCATTTCCATTCTTTTTTCCTTTATAATTTTTTCCTAATATTTTATTTAGTGGTTACTAATTTGTTTGTAGAGAAAGTTGTGTTATATTTCTAGTGAAATATTAATATGTTGATTTCAGTTTTCCTAATATTTCATTTCCTTTTGAATATATTTATTTCATTTTTCCTTCATAAAAAGAATTAATATTATTTTACATTCATTTTTCCTTTATAATTTTTTCCTAATCATTCATTTGGTGGTTACTAATTTTTTCGTAGGAAAAAGTTGTGTTATATTTCCAGTGAAATATTAATATATTCATTTTATTTTTCATAATATTCCATTTTCGTTTTAGTATATTCATTTCCTTTTTCCTTCATCAAAAGAATTAATATTGCTTTCCATCCATTCCTTTTTCATTGGCATGATTCCTTGCCAATTAATAAGAAAATATTAATAACAGATTCCTTGCCAATTAGTAACATTTATTTTCTTTTCGTTCATAAAAAATTGTTTTTAATTTCCATATGATTAAAAAGTAATATAATTATAAAAATATAATTGTTGAATATATTTTTAGTGAAATATTAATAAATTTATTTTTTTCTCATCATTCTAAATAATTAATATAATTATAATTATAATATAATTTTCGATTATATTTCCAGTAAAATATGAATATATTCATTTCATTTTTCCTCCATATATTCATTTCCATTTCTTTTTCCTTCATAATTTGTTGCTAATATTTCATTTGGTGGTTACTAATTTTTGCATAGGGAAAGCTATGTTATATTTATAGTGAATTTTTATTATTAATCTTCTTTTTCATTTGGCCTGATTCCTGTGCCAATTAGTAACATTAGTAACATAATATTAATAACAGATTCCCGTGTGTAATATTTATTTTCTTTTTCATTCATAAAAATATTTTAATATTCATTTCCATATAATTAATAAGTAATATAATTATAATTTTCAGTTATATTTCCAATGAAATATTAATTTATTCATTTTCTTTTTCCTTCATAAATATTAATATTATTAATATAATTTTAATAATTTAATTGCCAAAATAAATTTAATTCCTTTTTTTGTTCAATTTTCAATCAAATATTAATATTAATTTACTTTTTCAAATGGCCTAAATTCCGTGCCGTTTAATTTTCAGTTAATTATTTTTTAATATTCTTTTTTTTGAACTATAATTTCACCTATGAACATGGTATGAATAAACGAATAAAACAACTACATATTCAAAGTAATGTAAAACCATGAAATGTTAATATTTAAACAAATTACACAAATTTAAAATTTGAAATCTTTAATGCCCAAAAACATAAAATGACTATGATTTCAACAGGAAAATATTCTATTAATTGCTTCTCAACTTTCACATCTCTTAACATATCCATTATCCTTTGCATCACATTGCTTATTAAGCTTCAAATATCTACATTTGTAATTAAAGAATCAAGAGAGTTGGAAATATAAGATTTCAAATATGAACGAATAGTTAAAAAAAATCAATTAAAAAAGAATAGTTAATACTTAGAATAAAAGTTGTAGTTATTTGACAAATTAGCTTACCTTTCGACAATTGAAACTACCAACAATTAACTCTCGCGCTTGTGATTGCAAAATATAAGAACCTACAATGAATTTAACCAACAAAAAAAAAATAAGATAAGAACAGTAAAAAAACCAGAAAACATGTCACACTTTTTTGGAGAAGGGTTGTTCTTCTTATGTACATTGATGCTTTCACAAACGAAAAATAACATAACTAAGAGAGATTAAAATTGGTGGTGGTGGTTGAGTGGGTTTCTTCTTGTATTTATAGCCATAAAGAGAGAGAAAGGCAGAGCTATTATTGGTAATTGGTAATAATTGGTAATTGGTAATTCATTTGATTGCCATTCATATGTTTTCACCATTAATGTAATAATAACATATCTTTTGGTAATAATTGGTAATTGGTAATAAATAAATGAAATGGTAAACAAATAGGTATTGGAATATAATATATATGGAATTCAATTATAATTAATAGAATTCTATACAATTATAACTAATATATTTTTATATATTATTATATAGATATAGATTATTATTTTCTACCATAATAAATAAATAAATAAATAAATTTAAATTATAACTAATATATTTTTATATATTATTATATAGATATAGATATAGATTATTATTTTCTACCATAATAAATAAATAAATAAATCTATACCATAAACATTTATCAGTGGTATTACATTAATGCATGTATATGTATTAATCTATAAAATACAAATATACTATCTTAATAATTAATTACCATAAACATTTTTCAGTAGTATTACACTATTACATTAATGCACGTATATGTATTAATCTATAAAATACAAATATACTATCATAATAATTACCATAATTACTAATAAGGAATTACCATAATTACTAATAACTAATTACCAATCTATACTATATATAATATATTATGATTACCATAATTTCTAATATTATAATAGAATAATATTAATTAATTATAATTAGAATAATAATTATCATATTACTAAAATGCCCCTACGTTTGGGCGGGAAATTTTGGAGGAGGATAATGCTTTTATATATAGTATAGATTATTATTATTATTCCGCTTTTCTTATTATTGTTATTAATATTATTATAAGTTTTATTTTATTATTACATATTACATAATAATAATAATAATATTATTATTAACATGAATGTCTTTATTATTATTATTATTATTACATATTTTATAAGGGTATTTTTGTCTTTTAAAACATATTTCATTTCTATTCCTTAAACCAACCAAACACTGTAATATAATTCCTAAAGTCCATTCCTTCCGCGAACCAAACAATAGAATACAATTCCTATTCTATTCCTTGCCTATTTCATTCCTTATGGAATAGCATTCATATTACCTCAAAATTCATTCCGTGAACCAAACGTGTTGTAAAGGTTTAAAGTTTAAAACTTACAGTAGCAGTCCGATGAAATCGGTTGACTCGGACAAGTTGGCTCGGTCAAAATCGAAATAACTCGATCAAAATCGAATGAAATCTGTCGACTCAGACAAGTTGGCCGAAATCGGCCGAGTTGACCGACTATCTAGGCCGATTTCGCCGCCTAGCCGGCCAGCCGATTTTTTGCCGCCTGAAAGCGGAATGGCCTAGGGGTGCCTAGGCCGATTTTTACAACACTGTACATTAGTGGTATTTTTTACTAAAATATAGCATAGCATAATGCATACTATTTTTTTTTTTGAATACTACTGACTCTATTACAATGCAGTATCTGTTCATAACTACTTTCTCAACCTATTGAAGCACAA
Organism: Ipomoea trifida; assembly: GCA_003576665.1. Lineage (NCBI taxonomy): Eukaryota > Viridiplantae > Streptophyta > Magnoliopsida > Solanales > Convolvulaceae > Ipomoea > Ipomoea trifida. The sequence continues at coordinate 14,156,342 of CP025656.1, read as the reverse complement.
GAATCAGTATTGCCTCCACTGAGGCTCGAACCCACCACCTCTCGTATAAAAGGAAGGGTTTGATGCCACTGGACCGTATACTATTTAAAAAAAAAAAACCAAGAAAAAGGTAACGGAAAAAATGGACATAAATGTAGAGTATAAATAAAAATATAATAAGTTTCAATCCAAATTATATTCTTGATTCATGTCTTTTTTTTTGTAGGGTCACACTTGTGCGAGACCGTCTCACGGATCCTTATTCGTGAGACGGGTCGGGTCGGGTCAAAGCACCATGCAAATGTCATACTTATATGCTCAAATATAACACTAATCAATAATACAATTTTTGTTACTTATAAGAGAAAAAGTAATACATTTTTCATAATAAGTAATGTTGACAAGTGTCTCTTACTTATAAGGGAAAATATAATACTTTTGAGGAAAAATGTAATACTTTTAAATCGAAATGTAAAAGTATTGTATTTCCCTTAAAAGTATTACATTTACCCTTATAAGTAACAAAAATTTTATTCCTGATTAGTATTGCATTTGAGCATATAAGTATGACATTTGTGCATATAAGTGTTATATTTGCATCTTGACCCGACCCGTCTCATGGTGAGGCGGTCTCACACAAGTTTTTGCCTTTTTTGTATGTTAATAAAGGTATAAATTTTACTTTAAATGTTGTACAATTTAATTGTATTGGACAAAAAATCTCCCTAATATATTCTTGTTAGAAAAAATTACATTTACACCGTTATAACTCCGTTACTGTTTAATTTAAACATTGATGACTCCATCATTATTACCATACACCTATATCTATCATACCTTTTTCCTATTATTTAATTATCATTTTATTAAAATCATTAAATAATTTATTTAATTGTTAATTATATTTCAATTAAATTTTTATGAATGGTAAATCATATGTGTGTGTATATAATACATATATTATTTACGTATATATAACTTGAACTATAATGTTTAATTATTTATATTTGCTAAAAAATTGTAGGTGGTGAATAAGTCGATACATCTTTTTCCTATTATTTCATTATCATTTTATTTAAAACATCATATAATTTATTTAATTATTAATTATAGTTTAATTAAATTTCTATGAATGGTAAATCATATGTGTGTGTATACAATACATATATTATTTGCGTATATATAACTTGAACTATAATTTTTAATTATTTATATTTGCTAAAACATTATAGATGGTGAATAAGTTGATACACAACAAAATTCTATAAATATATATTTTGTAGTTGCAACTTGCAACGGAGAAAAAAGGAGGAAGAATAGATTACGACTTTATATGTACGTGCATGAGGAGTTTCTATACTATACAATTTAACCTTTTTCTAAAAGGCTCTTGTATATATAGTAGTGCAAATCCACTCACCAAATCAATGTAGCTAGGGTAAGTGTTTAAACAAAATCTTTGTACCAAAGACCTTGTGGTCTAGTGGTATCCGGTGACAATATTGGCTCTTTGTAGCATTATCATGTCGTTTGAGCAGATACTATGTATAGGTTAGATTGTAGTACTCAAAAAAAAAAAAAACAAGATCTTTCCATCTTCATTTTTTCAATTCAAATGGGTCTACTTTCAGAATCACTTTTTCATTTACTCATTATCCATTTGAGCATACAATATATCAATTTCTCCGTCTCACTATGAAAAGTGCGAATCCATTTTGACCCGACTCAAATCGAAAGTAAGCTCCACATATATTTGTACCACAAAATAGCAACTTATATCTCATTTTATTCTAAAACTTTCAACAAAGATGAGTTAGCTTAAATAGTTATGTATAGAATATAGTATAGGTCAAGAAGTGCCGAGCACCATGTGCTCATGTGGCATATACTCCCTGGAGTGACTCTCCCATATGGAAGGTTATGAGATTGAGTTTTAGTGGAAGCAATATTGACTCTTTGTGCTTCAACAGTTTGAAAAAGTAAATGAACAAATCGATACTACAATATAATAGAGTCGATTGTGTTCAAAAAAATATAGGTCAAGAAGTTGAATTCAATCCACTGTGCACAAATTTTTCGCCCACTATAGAAAATTCTTGACTCTGCCCCTCTGTTGAACAAGCAATGACTTTAAATTCAGGATTAAGATATTTCACCTACCAAATGAATTTTGATGGAAAATGATAACTACTCCAATCTTGTCGAATTGAAATTATGCGAATTGTTCAAAAGGTGATATATATCTCATCATTTGCTATGTAAATGATCAATTCTCAAGTAATTAATAAGATGCCAAATACCTCGTGGTCTAGTGACACTCGGTGTCTCGGTTTACCACTTCCACATGGGTGATAGGAGTGGGTTCGAGCCTCAGTAGGTTCTATATATATATATATTGTGTCATTAACTCACAAAATTGTTGTACGTTATATTTTTATAAACTGGGAGAACCTCGTTCGATTTTCACAGGTGACGATTCCCTTTAGGCCAGTTCCCGTTCAAGTTCCCGTTCGATTTTCACAGGTGACGATTCCCTTTAGGCCAGTTCCCGTGCCTCCCGAAGCGAACGTGTTTGTGAATTTACCAAAAAAAAAAAAAAAAAAAAAAAAACTATGCATTTGCTTAAAACTTCCTACAATAGATCTATTTGCTTCTCTATGCACATGCAAACTATGCATTTTCTATACAATTTACATAGTCATGCACCTAATTACCTAATTATAAAATTTTAATAATTAAGGACCAAATTTATTCATCTATAATTGTCTCCAAAAGTGAAATTTTCTCAAACATTTATTTTGTTCTGATGATTATATTCAATTAGGATATTTCACCTAAAACATTCAACCCAATCTAAATATTTTGTTGTGACGATTATTGTTATTATTATTATTATTATTATTATTATTATTATATTATTATTATTATTATTATTATTATTATTATTATTATTATTATTATTATTATTATAGGGGCGCACTCCCATGCGAACTGCCGCCCAAGAAAGAAATGAGAACACTTCACAGCCGTCCACGTGTCCAGATCAACGAATTAGATGTAATTTTAAAAAAACGATGCGGAGACATTTTCGTAAATAACTGGAATTTTGGTGCACCTAGTTTCACTTACAAGTGCACATATTTTCGCACCTATTTTCACTTACAAGTGCAAGTAATTTACCTTATTAATATTCATGCACCGATTTTCGCAAATATTTTCACTTACAAATGCAAGTATTTACCTTGTTAATATTCATGCATCTAGGTGCACCTAATTATAACATTAGGTGCACCTAGTTATAACAGTAGATGCACCTCGTATTGATGCTCAGTGTACAATTCACTTGCACTTGTAATACACTTTACTTGCATTTGCAATACATTTTGCTTGCACTTGTGCAAGTAATTTACTTTGTTAACATTCATGCACCTTGGTGCAGCCTATGTGCATCAAGTTATAACATTAGGTGCACCTAGTTATAACATTAGGTGCACTTAGTATTGATGTTCATTGTACAATTTACTTGCACTTGTAATACATTTTACTTGCACGTGTGCACCTATTTTCATTTACAAGTGCGAGTAATTTACCTTGTTAACATTTATGCACGTGGATGCACTTAGGTACATCTAGTTATAACATTACGTGCACCTAGTTATAACGTTAGGTGCAACTACATCCTGAACACGTGGCGCACTGCGATTTGTCCGCAGTTCTCTCCTGGGCAGCCCGTATGCACCTGGACGCCATCATATATATATATATATATATATATATATATATATATATATATATATATATATATATATATATATATATATATATATCACACTTTATTAGCATCATATTTTAAAATATAATGACTTGGAATATTTACTTCATATAATTAAATATTTCAAATTTAACTCCGTAAACAAATTCCAGGCTTTTTAAATATTATATCGCACTTAATTATAAACTAATAAATAATTTAACAGGTTGGTTTTTTAAGGATCAAATAATATAATTAGATATAATATAATGTTCGTGTACAATGATTTAACATTAAGGTGCGTTTGAAAACTTGAAAAATATTTTCTAGAAAGTGATTTTCAAAAACTGACTTATTTATCGAAAACATTTTAATTATAGTGTTTAGTTAAAGGTCATAAAGCTATTTTTTTTTTCAATTTTGCTGAAATTTTAGAAATTATATTTTGTCTATTTGATTATTTTCATGAAAATAAATATATTATTTTTTTATAATAATAATAACAACAACAATATAATAGTAATAATAATAAGTGGTGGTGTTGGTGTTAGATGTGACCACGGTTCGGTTATGATTCTGAACTGGCAGTTTGCGGTTTTGGAAAATGAAAAATCGGAATTGGAACCATCCTGAAATGTTCGGCTTGCACTTCGAACCATGTAATTTTTTTTAAAAATTATATTTTATATTTTAAAAATAGTTCAAATTCAACAATTAATTTTGTTTGTTTGGAATTTTTTCGTTCTGATTTTTTTAAATTTGTTATATCAAATATTTAAACTTTAAAGTTAAACTAAAAACATAAAAATAATTTTGAACTTGCACTCAATTTTACCACGATTAAATTGTCTATGTACCTTATCGAAATATTAATAAGAATCAAAGTCCACGTAGACTTACAGTTTTTTTTTTCTAGTTTGAAACCAGAACCGTTTTTGAAATTATTAAACTTGAACCAGAACCTTTTGGATTCTGATTCCAATTCGGTTCCTACAGTACACATTTAATTTAAATTGTGGTCATCCCTTGTGGTGGTGGTGATGGTAATAATAATAATCCAGAAACTAGTCAAGGGACCATTTCAATGAAAAATTAACTACCAATTTGGTCCCTTGGCTATTGCAAAATTACCAATTTGGTCCCTTGATTATAGCAAAATTACTAATTTGATCCCAATTTTAACGGCAAAATAAACGGAGGACCAAATTGGTTAAAATTCTCAAAGTCGGGGGACTTAACTGGGCACGAAAAATTGTCGAAGACCAAATTGGTAATTTCACAATAGTCGAGGGACCATTTCGGTAATAAACTCCAAACTTTAATTTCCATCATTTGCAATTCAATATACTCTAAAATTTATTTGAGAAGGTGGCAATACCAATCCTTTGATACTTTGGTAACTTGTATTTATATTGCCAACAAAGATAGGTCCTCTCAAGTTTCACTCTCCAGAAACCCTATCCCAACACGACAATAATTCATAATAAATAACCAATTAAAGCTTTGCTGCAACACTACCAAAAACACCACATGCAATCCGGCTAACCCTTAACACTGTCAAGCATTAACTTTAATTTAATGAGCATGGCCGGCCATATGCGCAAATTATATCGTGGACCATGGTCATAGTTGATACTGCAGTTGTGTTGAAAGGATACTGCAGTTGTGTTGAAAAGATACTGTAGTTGTGTTGAAAGGAAACTGCAGTTGCACAAAACAGAGACCGTTGATCTGTTCAACACAACTGCAGTATCTGTTCAACACAACTGCAGTTCCAGATGGATGACACGGCCTCTAGTCCACGCAATTACAGTTCCCTTTCAACACAACTGCAGTATCAGTTCAACACAACTGCAGTATCAACCATGACTCACGGTCCACAATGCATTGTGGACCATGGTCCATTATAACTACTGGGCCATATGCTTACACCACCAAACAACCCAAGTCCCTCATATTTAAGTCTGACCATTATGAAGCATTTGGTTCAAGAAATATAGTTAACCCTAATAATGTGATAAATATAATGCTATATTACCTTATTTGGTCTCAATAATCTAAAAAGGCATGTCTAGTAATCTCATATTACTACCACTTAAAGTTTGAGGTAATACATGGGGTAATCTAATTATTGAGGATAAAACTACCGCTCAAATTAAAGCCTCATACCACATTTGTCTCTCATCTCTCCTCTCTTTGATAAAAGATCGCATATGATGTATATCTCACCTCTCTCATATACTAATCTTTCATCACTCCACTTCAATTCAAGTTGACCGACGTATATATTCAGCCCAAGGATAAGGATAGTCTAAAGGCTATCTTTGGATCGTTATACCGTGGACCCTGGTCCGAAACGACGTTGTATTGTTACGGATCTCATTACAGTTTTTTTTTTAAAAAAAAAAAACTAAAATATAACTGTAATTTGAACAATAACAAAAATAGTGACGAAGAAGTAAGAACAAAAAACACACAAGTTCATCAGATCACAAAAACACACACGACAAAAGGTGAATATTTAAACAACATTGTGAAATTTGAAAAAACATGAAACATAAGAGATAATACTTTGGCTTATAGTCTGTGTATCCTACCATTCGAATGCACAAACACATCACAATTGTGTTACTAACATGAATACATAGAACAGTTGTCTAGAATACACAGAATGTCTTCATAAAATACACAGAATATTGACATAAAATACACAAAACTCATCCTCCTAAACATTCGAATGCACAAACACATCACAACCTGTGTTACTAACATGAATACACAGAACGGTTGTCAAGAATACACAGAATGTCTTCATAGAATACACAGAATATTGACACAAAATAGAATACACAGAATATATATTGACACAAAGTACACAAAACTCATCCTCCTAACATTTTGGTATAGGGTGTTGTGCACCCTGGTCCACGATATAAATTGCCGCTATCTTTATCCCATTTAGATTATATACATGCATATAACATATTATGACATTTAGTTTATTTACAAATAAATAATCTATTAATTGAAGGTATATATATAATATGTTAATTCTAAGTATATGTATATAACTTGTCCCTAAAATTTTATTGGGACATGATATAAGCCATGTCACTATTTATTAATTAAAATATTTTAAAGTATGAGGTGGCTTGCAAATTGTGGCAAAAGTACAATGTCTTAAATAAGAGAGAGAGTTTTTATCATTTTTTTAAAATCACTTTTGGAGTTTTTTTTTTCAAAGATATCATCCCTCCAGCCGACAGTCAGGAGACTAATCCTCCGTCCTAACGATCATTTAAAATCATTTTTAAGAATTTAAATTATAATCATATTGATGAAATATAATAATTTTTAAATGTGATGTGAAATGTGGATCCACTTTTAAAAGTGTGTAGTAATTACAAGATATAGAAATAATAGTGAATAAATTGCAAATCTAAGGCTATCCAATATTCTCTCACTTTCAAAAGTGGATCTCACTTCCACATCATCAAATTTGTAAATTCTCTGCTATTTTCTCTACATCCCTACAATACTCTTTCACTTTCAAAAGTAATCTTGCTTGCCTTTTATATTATAAATATAATAATAAAATAATAAATAATAAATAAAAGGAATTAAAAGACAATTGCAAACTTTTTTTTTAAACAATCAATTGTAAACTTGTTATTATAGCAAGTTTGCATGCCACATAACCTATCAAAATAAAACAAAAACAAAAAAAAATAAAAAAATTCACATAATCTTGAAAGGAGTTTACATGCCCGAATAAAGATAACCTAATGATGTAAAAGTAAAACTCACTTTTAAGAGAGTATTGCATGGATAAAGACCGTCATAAATAGCTTTCATAACAAATTCTTGACTTTGATTCAGCTAGCTAGGCTAGCCCCTATTCCAAGTAGGCAAGTAGCACCATTATTAGAATTCTTGACCTTGGTGCAACTAGGCCAGCCCTATTCTAACACCATAAATATTAATGGAATTCTTGACTTTAGTTCAACTAATAAGTCAGTCCCCATCTCAAGTAGCACTATTAATGCCTCCTCAACCATTGCTGATTGTCATCTTTGCCTTGTTCCAGGAAAAAGAGAGTGAGAAAGGCGAGTAAACATTAGGAAAATTAAAAGACGGATTACTCTGATACCATGTAAAGGAAACTGTGTTGTATAGTAGCAGAAAATTACAACAAAAGCTATACAGGAACACATTTAGAACAGATAAATAAACGTAGAAAGTGTCAATCACATATAGGCTTAACACCGTGTAAGTATTCATTCCACTCTTAATGCTACTTCATTGACAGTGTTGCAATGAAAGCAGCGATGGATTTAAACAATCCTAGTAAGTTAATAAGTTATCATACTTGCGTGGGAACCAGAACTTTTTGATACAGTAAAATGCAAGCCTACAACAGATAGATCATCAGTAATGGAGCTCACTCTAAATAGTCTTGTTAATGATTCCCTATTAATATTACCATATGATCCATTAACCAATGATCTGACTCGTCTCACGGATTAAGGCCCGTGAGACGGTCTCGCATAGGTATTATCCTTGAATTAATAATCGTCCACATAATTCTTACTACAAATTTTACAAGTATGTAATAAATGATAATAAAATCCTTTTATTCCTAATTGTATTGCTAATACTTCTTTTTCATTTACGGAGTATATCATAACTATGTTCATTGGACTTCCATGTTCTTGTTCCATATTCACATATTAAAATATTTTCTTTATCTATCATCTTTAATGTATATATAAACTATTAATACTTCTCCCTATCCTATATCACTAACTAGCATCTATATAATTCTAATTGATTATTATTTTTTTTTTGATAATCTTAGTTTTTGTAAAGAATTTACATTTTGTTATATTGTTTTAATAGCATTGGTATGTTCTTTTTTACATTCAAATATATTAGATTTTTTAATTAAATTTTTTAAGAGTTTCCTAAGTATTGGTAAATCTTTAATAGGTAAAAGGGTCAAATAGACATATCTACCACTCACGAGTGTTCTCACACATTGGACTAAAATAAGATCTAATTTGACACTTTAACTCCCAAAATTTCTTTCACTTATCACTTTTTTCAGGTTTCCTGGCTCCTAGGTAACCCTTACACATTGCTGACATGGAATTCAATCAAAATAACTTTGCTGACTACTTGGTAATTTGTCACATTTATTAGAGCATCGAGGGGTTTTTTTACTTGGTTTTTTTTTTTTTTTCAGGATTACTAGGAGAGAGAAAAGTGAAAGAAAGGATGAGAAAAAAACAAGACAACAAAATGGAAAACAAAAAGTAGGGGTGTGGGTTGGTGGGGGGGGGGGGAATAAGAGGAATTGACGCGCGCCCTACTGGGCGCTGATAGTACAAATTACGCATCTGGAACGCATATTTTTCTTCTGTTTTCCTTTCTCCGTGGGTCCCACAAAAACCCACATTACTGCAAACTACTTTTCCTCTCTCTCCTCCCTCCTCCAAATGATCACCTCTTTCTTCCACATCATATAAAAAAAAAAAAAAAAAAAAAAAAAAAAACCTAGAAAAAACTACTAATGGTGTTGCTCATCCTTTTTTAAAAAAATGGTGTTGCTCTTATTGACTTTTAAACACAATCAAACCCATCTTGTAAATTGAGTTCACAAATGCTTTTTGCAACTATTTTTTTTAAAGTCCAATTGAGAGACTAAGATTTGTGCAAATTATATCGTGGACCAGGATCCACCATGTGCATTATGCACTTTGGTCCAAATTATATAATTGCAATTTGCAAGTACATAACATATTAATCAAGAGGTTCAGAATTCTAACAATTAGATAAATTATTTATTTGCTTTTTGTAAATATTTCAATCAATTCTAAACTTTAATTTATTAAGAACCAAATGTCAAATATGTTATTGAACTTATAGCTTTAATACAGTTATTGAGTCACTGAACTTAAAAATTGCTCAATTAGAACATTTTTATGACTTCTTTTAATATTGCAATTTAAGTTTAAAGCATTTCAATCTTTCATCTCAACTAGTATGACAGAGGAAAAGACGATTCTTAGTACATATATAGCATGTAAATAATACGATAAGATTCTATTGAAAAAAATGAAAAAATGTCTTAATTGCACATATTTTACTTGTCTAGTAGTTTAATTGTACACTTTTTAAGTTCAATAACTCAATTATACATAAGTGATATGTTTAGAGATCTATATTTGACACTTTTTTCATTTAAATACTAATAAAGTACTTTGTAATTGTTAAGGGCATAAGTGATAAAAGTCATAGTATAGTGGTGAGTATTCCCGTCTGTCACATGGGTGACCCGGGTTCGATCCCCGCCAACGGCGTTATTTGTTTTCTAATATTCTGCAGATGTAATCTGGGCTGCTTTGGGTTCTCAGAGAGCTGTCTTGAATTCGCTTGTGGTGTAAGTTATAGCTAAACGGTACCATTATAGTTGGTAACTTTTGATATACTCCGTAATATATATATATATATATATATAGGGTTTAACAATGGCAGTGAGGCCAAACAGACTTATGCATTATAGTTATAATATGCAGATTAGTTGACTTCCAAGTCTGGTTTCCATTATACTTAAAAATATCCATTGAAACACTTATGTATATATTATAACTTGTACTAGCTAAGGATTGCATTTTGTATTAAGTAGGACAACAAAATTAAAGTAAGCAAATAAAGATGGTAATAGGTATCAAAACCGTACCTATAATAAAGTGCAAAAGGTTCAACCAAACACCAAAAATGTACTTTTTTTTTTAATTTATGGTCCACACAGTTCCATGGTCCATGTAATAATGATTGTTGAACATATATATATATATATATATATATATATATATATATATATATATATATATATATAAAATATAAATACAAATATACAATTCAACTATTAGTTGAAATAGAACATAATTTTTGAAAGCACTAATCCTCCTACCTAATGGACCGCTGAGTTATTATGCAGTTAAGATCGATTCTTATTTTTCTTCTGGGGGCAAGTTCTCATATGATCCTCTCTATCTCTCTTCCTCTCTCTCTCTCTCTCTCTATCTATCTATCTATCTATCTATCTATCTATCTATATATATATATATATATATATATATATATATATATATATATATATATATATATATATATATATATATATGTAATTATTGTAAGACCAAACGCTTATTACGACTACACCAGAAATTATAACTAATAGCGAAGATGTAATTTTATTTTTTTATACTTACATAAAAATCAATATCATGATTCAATAGCAAAATGTTAGACTCACCTCTCCAAGCTACTCTCTAGTAACTATAGCAAAGAGGTTATAGTCTAATTATATTGTCTACAAGAAGTTCGTATAAATAAGTTGACACATGAAACTTAGCAAATTAAATTTGGATGTGATCCAAACTTTGTCTATTTTACTTTCCCATTTAGGTACTCACATATACTTTCTATCAATACTGACTCATATGTAGTCAGCATCTTTAGATATATTTTAATTTTCGAGCATTTCGGCATCATTATTTAAAACATTGGTATCAACTGGAATATATTTAATTTGAAGAATACAAAATCAAATACCGATAATTTGTCTTAATTCGAATTATTTATGATTATTTTTAATAATGATTAATGAACAAATTTTCCTTTTAGTTATCGAATATTAGGACATTGACATATTTATTAGTCATATTCTTTAATTTTTCATTATTACATTATTGACTTTTATTTGTTTGCGGCACTTAGTTATACATTTAAATTGTTGTTATTTCACAGTTTAATAAAGAAGGTAATTTTATTATTCAAGTATCTTGCACCAACACGTAATGTCTTTCATCTCTTACAAACTCTTTTAATTGAATAGTGAAATTACATGTTAGTCATATTTATTAAGTGGTGGAATAACAAGACTTTAAAAGAATGACTAATTGTAACAAACAAATAAAAATCAATAATATAATGTGACAAAATTAAAAGAGCATGACACTTTCTCCACGTCTAACAAATTAAACATATTATTTGACTTGGTTTTAATATAATAATTATATTATTATAAAAAGAGTTATCTTGCAAGTCTACTAACCAATGAAAAGTTGTCTCGCATAACTTGCTATACGGCAAACATATTTCTTGCTAGAGTGGTCTACCTTTATAGTCTTATTATCTACAACTAAGTTTGCAAATTAATTATTAAGGGAGAGCACTTGAACAAAAAATATGATTGACGTGGAACATTATATTGTGCGCATATATAGGGGATATGAAGTAAATCCTATAATCCTATTTGTTATTAACCATTTTGCACTCCCCGGCCAGTTCTGGAATGGCTTTTTGTAATGAAGTAAATCATAAATCATAACGTACCCATAACCCATGCATGAACAAATTTAAAATCCTTAAACAAATACAGAGTAGTGGACATAAATATTGGCAGTCCCAAAAAACATGCCACATACAGCCAGTTAATTGTAGTTCATCATATCATATCAAGTTAATTACTAGTTAATCAGTGACAGTAAGCCTAGCTACAAACGCAAATTAAAATAGATTGGTTTCGTTCTTATTATATCTACTAGCAACTTCTTAGGCTGCAGTCAAATACAAATCTCAATCTGTATTGGGTGAGCCTCCAGGAACAAGCTAAGCTGCATTTCACAAAGAGGTAGACAAGTGGTTTTAGAACTTAATTGTCACACACGAAAGGGCATAATGATACCTAAAGAATGAAAGGCATGGCATTATCATGTTAGTGGCTAAATCAATTCAATATTATTACTCACAATATATGGCAATGTTTTTTCCATTGAGCAAGATCTGATGAAAGCTTTGTTATTCAATTCGCCGTCCTCCAGAGGTGATCTCTCTGCAATGTAGAGTGTGCAAGGTGTACTGGAACTTGCCAAGACAAACATATTTGTTGCTAAACTCCTCTATCTTTATAGCCTTATTACCTACAACTAACTAACGTTGTTGTAGATAAGGTTGCAAATTAAGAGAGAGGAGTTTAGCAACAAATACATTTGGCATGGAACGTTACAGTATACCTGGACGTTAGCTAGGGTGCATTATATTATATTACTTTACAGTGGATATGATAGGATGGAGATGATGACCGTACCGGAAATCCAAGCCAGTTTGGGAACACTACAATGCAACATGGGGAAATCCGAGAATTGAAGAAGATCGAACGTAGGGGTTTGGATCAATTAAGTCACACAGTTTGGGATGGGAACACATAATAATACATACAGTACGTACTACAACATGCATGCATGCAATGGGGAAATTGGAGAAGAAGAAGCTAAGTAGTAACGTAACGTTGTTTAATTGTGCGGATCGGAAAATTAAACAATATAATCAAGAACGTATACGTACGTACGAACGTTGTGGAGTTTGAAGCTGATTGGTAGGCGTAAAACTAACGCGACCTCAGCTCGTCGCTCGTCGCCGCGATTTGATCAAGACTGGTGTCGGCTTAGCTTGGCGATGAAGCCTCTCTCCCTCCCTCCCGTTGATCGCTCGGGATCGGAGATTATATTGTCGGCGATGAAGTTGGGATATGCAAAACCCTATGTATATTAATTGCATGTGTTCGTAAGTGGAATCTTAGGGTGCATGGCTAGCTTTGATAGATCACGAAGCCAAGGCATATATATATATATATATATATATATATATATATATATATATATATATATATATATATATATATATATACTTGTGTGATGATTAGGTTACAATTTGTAAAATGGGTCAGGTCAATATAATTTGGGTCATAGTTAATGGGTCAGTGTTATGAGTATTAGCAGATTTGTGTTATAAAGTGTTAGTTTTCTATTATTGTACATTTATGATTTATGTTATGTATATTTTTAAATTTTTTTTTACACATGTACATTCATGATTAACTCTTATTGACAACAGTGATATCGTGATCTACAATTACATTTATAGTTCTACAAATATTAGTATAATTGTCTAATAATAATTGTCTAGTAATTATTATGATAATTAAGTTAAACATGGGTTGCTGGATTTTTTTTTTATATATTATAATTACAATTAAATTATTTCGATCTTATTTTTTTCATTTTAGTAATAATATAATTACATAAATAATATTACATATCGTTTTTTTAAAGATAATTGCAGACAAACAATGTGGGAAAAATCTAGTCATGGAAAAGAGTGGGTATGTAAAATGATGTATTACACCGGTTGCCTCATTAAAAACCTTAATTAGTCCAAGAAAATTCAGTGGGAAAAGAACTTAGCTAAGGAAAACAAATAATTTGACATTTTTTTCATTTAAATACTAATAAAGTACTTCGTAATTGTTAAGCGCATAGTCACATACAGAAATAATTTTGTACGAATGAATTGAATTTGAGTTTTATATTTGAATTTGATTTTTTAAAGAAAAGTAAAAATTGATATGACCAGGTTGTTGAAAATGTTTAAAAAATGATTTGTGAGTAGAAATGCTAATGAAGAATTACATGCATTGACACTGGGAGAAGAAGAAGAAGAATTACATTGACACTACTTTTTTAGTCGCAAATTTAATGATATCAAATTAATAATTAGAGAATGAGTAAAAAAAAAAAAAAACATTGCAATTATAATAGATACAGGTTCTCTCTATTGAAAATATATTTTGATTCAACTCACAACCATCAAAGTCGTTGTAGTATAGTGGTGAGTATTCCCGCCTGTCACGCGGGTGACCCGGGTTCGATCCCCGGCAACGGCGGTATGTTTTGTTTAATATTCAGCAGATGAAATCTGGGCTGCTTGGGTTCTCAGAGAGTTGTCTTGAATTCCCTTGTGGTGTAAGTGTTCCTTATATTGCACACCATGTTGGATAGCAAATTTTGGATCGATTTGGTGGATTTTATACCCATCAGATAAATATGTTGTGTATGTGTTCAAAGGTAGAAGTCCAATTCACAAAGTATAAAGATAATTTCAAATATTTTTTTAAAAATTGTTTAGAAGCATATTGTACCTCTACTTTGTCCCATGCTCCTTTTCTGACACTAGTTTTCATTTTTGAAACAAGAACAGATCGAGCTAACGCCCATTTGAGTAATCTGCAAAATCAAAAGTTGATGATATGAGAACACCTATATTGTTAAACTAATTAGAGAATGGATTGAATAAAAGAATGACCAGACCTTCATGAACTGCTTCTTCTTTACCAGATGGTTTAATTTCTCCCTCATCATACCTTAGCTTCATAGACCACCACCTCCAATCATTTCAATTTAGCAGTAAAATAAGTAGAGTAAAGTCTTGCTTCATTAAGGGGGTGAGAATGAAGAAACTCTCTAAAACATTTCAGACATACCCCATCACCACATGTCCACTCATTGCACGCTTTAAGATATAATATTTTTAAGCCATATGAAAATTTGCTTTCACCCCATTTTTTTTTATTGGAACAGCACTGATTTAAGGACATGATCAATTGCTTGTTAAGATCTTGCAATTAAGAGTCATTATGCTAGTGTGTAAACCCATGAACCAAACACACCAATTGATTCTAAATGATAAATTAAAATAACCTCCTATGTTAGTGAAATTTGAATAATAATATAACAATATGGATTAAAAGTGCAACATTATGGATAATTAAATAGTTAAATATGGGGGATTCAACCTTTTGAGAGAAGAAGGAAAATGGCTAAATTTATTTAAATTAACTTATAGGAATCAAATTTTCAAAAGCAAAATAATTCAAATGTCAAAAGTGTGTTGTCCCTATTAAAAAAAGAAGAAGAAAAGATTGCATTATTTAATCTATGTTATTACTTCTAAACAACAATTTACGAATTAAAGATGGTTAAAAATTAAAATTGTCTCTTAATACAAATAATTATATAATTAGGATATATTACACATAGTTATATTAGCCTGCCTACTCAAATTGGGAAACCTGGCATGTATATATATCTAGAAATGCCTTGTATAATTTGCGCCTTGCATCAAAGCCACGAACGCTGAGAGATTTGATCACTTTAATTTCCACTTAACACAATATTAATATATATAGGGAAAATGGTCAAATTAGCCCCTGAACAATAGCTGAAAAGTCAATTAAGCCCCCGAACATTTAAAAAGTACAATTAGGCTCTTTAACATGTAAAATTTGGGCAAAAAACCCCAAAAACCGGTAAATGACCTGCAATTGCAGGTCATTTAGGGTTCAGGACAAAATCCGGCGACCGACGCCGGCGCCGGTCGCCGTACTTCGGCGGAAGGGTCGCCTTCCACCAGAGGAGGGCGACAGTTGTCGCCTTCCTCCAGGAGGAAGGCGACCAGATCTGGTCGCCTTCCCAGGAGGAGGGCGACAGTGGTCGCCTTCCTCTGGTGGAAGCCTTCCATGGCTTCCGCCGGATTTTGTCCTGAACCCTAAATGACCTGCAATTGCAGGTTATTTACCGATTTTTGGGGTTTTTTGCCCAAATTTTACATATTAAAGGGCCTAATTGTACTTTTTAAATGTTCGAGGGCCTAATTGACTTTTCAGTTATTGTTCAGGAGCTAATTTGACCCTTTTCCCATATATATAATAATAATGTGGTGGAAAAAGGATGGCTTTCTTGGGTCGGGATCCTACTCCTTGGCCGTTCCCGGCCACTCTTCTTCAGTGTGGTTCCCGTCGCCGTCAAGAGCGCCAACATAGACCACTCCGATTCGCTCCAACACGAGGAAAGGTTTTTATATTCCCTAAGAGGAAACCCGAACTTCATTCACTGTTACGACACAGATATCAGCCTTGAAGATGCCGGGGAACCCGTGTACAATCTCCTGCTGGAATATGCCGCCGCTGGTTCCTTGCAAAGCTTGATCAAATCGCGGCAAGGGAAGTTGTCCGAAGGCGAGGTCGCATTTTACGCTTATCAACTTCTTGTGGGCCTCTCGGATTTGCACGTACGCCCTGGGGATTGTCCACTGCGACTTGAAACCCACAACGTTCTTGTTTTCCCCATCCAAAAATATGGACTTTTTTTTTTTTGAAAACCGATCATCAATGCATTAATGAAGCAAAGAAACAACAAAGTTTGGGGGATATCATCCCAAAACAAAAGACTAGCCTGAGCATAGGCCGCTGTAGCTAAGGCATGAGCTAAAAAATTAGCAGTTCTAGGAATAAAACCAATAGAGCAAGAAGGAAAAGAATGTAAAATGCATCTACAATCAGAAATAACAATGCCAACGTAAGAACGAGGCTCCGAATCCAAACTTGTATGCAACCGGTGAAGAGATGAGCAATCTGTGTGCACCCGAACCGGATCCGTTACACGATTTTTGAGCCATGATATTACCTCTTTACAATCGACGAAATATTTGAGGGAGAAATGAACTTGAAGCTTATGGTAAGCCGGTGTATAGAGTGCAACTCAATCATGGAAGTTGTTGATAGCAACATGATCAGGGAAGGAGATGAGTATTTTGCTATAAAGGCAGAGTGTGTGTTGTCAATCTGTGGCTTAGCAATGGCTTGCTTGAGAGATTCACCCCAGCAAAGGATCAACACGAGGGAAATTGTGGGTACATTGCAACAACTTGGGACTTCTTACTTAGCAAAAGTTAGAAGGTTACCAGAGAAATCGAGAAATCTTCCGATGTTGCGGTCATTCACCAAAAGAAAATCGCCGTGAAATATCGCGCGCAGAGACAAATGGAAGCTGAGATGGTAATAAGAATTAGTTACCGTACATGTATTATTAAGCACAAGTTTTTTCAAAATTTAAATTTGTGCATTTTAATAGTATAATTAATTAAAGACAACCAAAATTTTATTTTATTTATATATTTTGTTAAATATTCGTGATTCTTTATGATTACCCATTTGGAATGGTAACTGAGATGTTATCACACTACATAGTAGTTGACCTTTTATTTATATTTGATAGAAAATATTTTTCGAGTGCACCTCCCTCTACATACTGTATACCTGCTCGATATTTGGTCACGTCACCAAAAGGGGGTCAATCCCGACCTTGACCGACCACGAGCCTGGTATCCCTAACCTTACTACGACGACTGATCTAAAGCCTTGTTACCGTAGCGATTCATTACCTAGGGACCAACCCTGACTTGTTTAGATTGGGATGATCGTCGTCCCTAAGGCTGTCAAAGCGGGCCGACCCGCCCCATCGCGGGCCTAATATTTTGCAGGCTAGCCCACAGGCTAAGAACTTGTAACCCTAACCCTCCACACGCATGTTGGCCTGCAGGCTGGCACTTTTTTTTTTCTAAAAAAATTTAAAAACTTTTGTCTAAGAAATCAACCTCATCAACTCTCAATTCCCTGGATTATATTAATAAAAGCAAAGGCGTAGGAGACAAATTTAATATTCCTTTTTTAAAAGATGTGTTGCACTTACTTTGTCTTCATTAAAGATCATTCACTTTTGCAATGATCAAAGCATGAGCATCTTTCTTTTCAAAAAAAAAAAAAAAAAAAAAAAAAGCATGAGCATGAGCATGAGCATCTTTAAAAATAGGGCCATGCACGCGGGCTGACCCATAGCCCACGCAGGCCGCGGGTCTAAGCGAGCCAAGACCATTAGGCATGCTCTTTTGCGGGCTATCTTTTTGTAGCCCTAACCTGCGGGCTTTGATCACTTTGATAGCTCTAACCGGCGGGCTTTGGTCATCCCAAGCAGGGTTACTTGGAGAATTAAAACTTGTGGCTATCTGGGCGTTTTTTCGAGACAAATGATTGCGTGTACGACATGTGTCAGACATGCCGAAAGCCCCGCATGTGTCTCCCTCCTTCCGCTATAAATACTGCATTTAATTCTAGATGAGGGAAAATTTTGGCATCTACACATACCACAATATAGCTCGGAACTCTCTGACCTCACGTCGTCACACGAGCTCAAGACTTAAACCAACAAGCAGACAATTAAAAGATCCACATACGATCTGACCTTATTATTTACACGTATTTGTGGATACGACAGTATTTACCACATCATTATGGCATCGTTTGTGGGGAACGATACTATTAGCTATGCGTCCCCGATCACGCATCCTCAACATAACTCCATTGGTGAAGAGGATCCCAATCACGAGTCGTTCGACTTATGTTCTCGATTGCGACCTCTACAAGCTTCTACTCAAATGCTTCAAGTCGAACCAGACACTCCAATTCAGTCAACTTCACTATAGTTAACACAAATGATATTTGCCCATTCGCACTAAGTACAATCAGAAATCTTTCTCTGATAAGCTCGACTCTTGGATGGGATCTCGCCTCGTTGAGGTGCGCGAGTTCAACATATAATTACTCGGTTGTGGGTTTATATCTACAAATATATGTTCTACATCAACCCCTACTTCAACAGCCTGCGTGCGCGGTCGTCTTGATTTTCTCGAGAATGTCGTTTGCATTGACACTGATGATAATTACGAGTCAACAAGATCAAACTTGGCCCTCCGATCAAATCTCTCGACAGGTCCAAGCTCGACCGAGTCTGGGTGCAGTGAATTGCCATAACCCTGATTACCAATTGTTAGTTTAACATTGACTAAGACTACGTCTCCAGACGTGGGATCACGATAAGTCGTCGTAACCTTCATAGTCTCAAGAGGCTTTGGAATACAATAATATATCAGGTCGGAGGCGTCGTCGGAACCTTCACAGTGGAAAGTGTCTTCGGAGTTAGTGGCAAAGCAGCACCAATCTCTACTGTAGATAGTGAACCAATCGGTTTCTCGCGAATATGATCCAATTCGGAAATTTGAAATTATCTACTCTTCTGAATGTAATGCACTTGTATTGATTGAAATAGTTTGTAGTATATTTCATTTGTAATCTTGATGTAGGCCAAGTTAACTATCTTGGCACCCCGACTTCAAGAAAAATCATTTTCAGCAATGTTGAAGAACAATCTTTAGATTGCAACATGTCGGATCCTTTGATCGAAGAATAAATTTGAAAAATGATCCCTAGATCGTAACACACTCGACCTCTGCATCAGTATAAGACGGTCCTTAGTCCGTAACAAATCTAATTCCTATATCGATGAAAAATTGCGGCGGTATAAGTCGATCCCTAGATCCCAACAAATCCAATCCCTAGATTTGTGCAAAATCTAGCCTCCGCGTTAGTATAAGTTAGTACTGTCAAAGTGGGCTGAAACCCGCGGGCTGGCCCGCACCCGCCCCGCGGTGGGGCGGGTTAGGGTCATGAAAAAATAGGCCCGCGAAAACACGGGCCTAACGGGGCGGGCCAAAATTTACCCGCAACCCGCACGGGTTAGCCCGCGCGGGCCGCGGGTTGGCCCGCGGGCCAAATACTCATTAATTAAAAATATATATATATATATATATATATATATATATATATATATATATATATATATATATATATATATAATTGCATATAATTATTTAAATATTAAATAATTAAATTCTACAAAATTAACAAAATCCTAAACGGCTATACCTATCACAGTATCACGTACAGTACTAATATATTAATTAATACACTATATATTATTATTCATAATTTTGATAGACTATATGGCTATATATTATCATTAGTACTGCACTACTGTGTAAGTTTAGGATTGTTAATTTCAATAATTTGAGAGTATTTAATTATTTGATATTTATATAATTATATGTAATTTTTTACCAAATTTAATATGAAAGTAAAAAAAAAACAAAAAACAAAAAACAAAGAACAAAAAAAAAAAAAACAAAAACCCGCGGGACCCGCGAACCCGCACGGGGCGGGTTAGGGTTGTATGAATCCTAACCCGCGGGCCTAATGGGCCGGCCCGCAAAAGCCCGCCAAAAATTTGGCCCGCGGTGGGGCGGACCGGCCCGCTTTGACAGTACTAGTATAAGTCGATCTATAGACTGCAACAAAGCCGATCCCTAGATCGATGCGAAATCCGGTCTCCGCGTCAGTATAAGTCGGTCTCTAGACCGTAACAAATCCGATCCCTAGATCGATGCAAAATCGGCGTCCTCATCGGTATAAGTAGGTTCCTAGATCGCAACAAATCCAATCCCTAAATTGATGCAAAATTCGGCCTCTGTGTCGGTATATGACAATCCCTAGACTGCAACGAATCCAATCCCTAGATTAGTGATAAATTTGATTTCATTATAGGGAAAAATTGTCTCTATACCACAATAATTCTGATCTCTAGATCGATGCAAAGTCTGACCATTGTGTCAGAATAAAACGGTCTCTAGACCGTGATGATTCTGATCCCAAGATTGATGTCAAATCTGATCTTAATATCGGTAAAAACTAACCCCCCCCCCCCCATTGTAATGAATTTCGTCTCTACACGCATTCTTGCCTATAACTCTCGAATCTTACATAAGGCAATACCAAGGGATGCTCAATTATGAGGCCACCAGCTACATAAAGCACTCTTCCTTCCTCAATCTGATGAAAGATAAAGGTAAAGTTACACTAGTTATCATCCATCTAATAATGCCATATAACTTAAACATTAAAGTCAAGAATCACTCACCAGTTTATCAATGGATTCGTCCTGTATTCCATGGAAATAAATCTGCAATTTGGGAATGCTATTAATAACATTCTTGTCTTGTAAAATTAAATGAACCAAAATCCATGAAGGTACTAATGGCAACAGTGATTTCCACATCCAGAATTTTTCACTAATTAACTAGAATTGGGCATAAAATTAAGTTTCAAATTGGGAGCCAAAGGTAACAGTCATGCTACACCACGAGTCCACGACACTACACCACGAGTCCACGACACACAATTAGGAGACATTTTGCCACCGCATTATCATTTTTTATAGGCATTGCAATGACACATTGTTTAGTGGTCACCACTTTGAGCAAACTGGTTTATACATACATAGGCCCTGTTTGGTAAATGGTTGTTGGCTGATTGGGTTGGTTGTTTGGGTTAGAAGGTATGATTAGTTGATAACATTGGCTAATTGTAGAAAGTTGTTTGATAAATTAGTTGTTAGCTGATAGTTGTTTGGTATAATTTATTTTATCAAAAAGCTAACTTATTAACCAAACAACTAATAGTGGTTAAATAAGCCAAAATTGACTGATAGGCTGATTATTTACCAAACAGTGTCATAACCATTGCAGTTCTTCATGATTTATTAGGATTGTAAAATCAAAACCTAGTTTGGATTGGACAATGCATTAGTATTAGTGTAGTAGCACTCCAAGGCTGTAACATTAAAAGGAAAAAAAAAAAAAAAAAAGACAGTCCACCTTCCTTTTATTGCACACCATGTTAGATAGCAATTTTTGGATCGATTTGGTGGATTTCATATCCATTATTAGATAAATATGTTGTCTATGTGTTCAAATGTAGAAGTCTAATTCAAAAAGTATAAGGATAAATTCAGATATTTTTTAAAAATTGTTTAAAGCAGATTGTACTTCTACTTTGTCCCATGTTTCTTTTCTGACACTAGTTTTCATTTTTGAAACAAGAACAGATCGAGCTAACTGTTGATGCATGCCCATTCGCCTCGAGTACAATCACAAATCCTCCTCTTATCGACTCTACTCCTGGATGGGATCTCGTCTCTTTGAGGTGGGCGAGTTCACCATATAATTGCTCGGTTGTGGATTCATATCCACAAATATCTGTTCTACATTAACCCCTACTTCAACAGCCTGCGTTCGTGGTTCTATCAATCAAACTTGGTCATCCAATCAAATCTCTCGACCAGTCCAAACTCCACCGGGTCCGGGTGCAGTGAATTGCCATAACCCTGATTACCAATTGTCAGTTCGACATCGACTAGGAACGTGTCTCCAGGCGTGGGATCACGACGAGCAATCTTTCGACAACCCTCAAGAGGCTTTGAAATACAATAATAGATCAGGCTAGAGGTCTCGTCGGAACCTTCACGATGGAAACAATCTTCGGAGTTAGTGGCAAAGCAACACTGATCTCTACTGCAGATAGCGAACCAATCAACTTCTCGCCGATCTGATCTAATTTAGAAATTTTAAATTATCCACTCTTCTAAATGTAATGCACTTGTGTTGAATGAAATAGTTTGTAATATATTTCACTTGTAATCTTGATGTAAGCCAGGTTAACTATCTTTGCACCCCGACTTCAAGAAAAATCAATTTCAACAATGGTGAAGAACAATCTTTTGATTGTAGCATGTCTGATCTTTTGATCGAAGAATAAATCTGAAAAAAAAAAAAAAAGATCCCTAGATCTAATACACTCGAACTTTGCATCAGTATATGACAGTCCCTAGTCCGTAACAAATCTAATTCTAAAAACGGTGCAAAGTTCGGCCTCTGCGTCGGTATAAGTTGATCCCTAGAACCCAACAAATAGGATCCCTAGATCGGTGCAAAATCTAGCCTCCACGTCAGTATAAGTCGGCCCTTGACCGCAACAAATCTGATCCCTAGATCGGTGCAAAATTCGGCCTCCGCGTCAGTATATGTCGGTCTCTAGACCGCAACAAATCTGATCCCTGGATCGATGCAAAATCCAGCATCCACATCGGTATAAGTCGATTCCTAGACTACAACAAATTCAATCCCTAGATCAATGCAAAATTCGATCTCTGTGTCAGTGTAAGACGATCCCTAGACCGCAACAAATCCAATCCCCAGATCGGTGATAAATCTAATCTGAGTATCGGGAAAAATGTTCTCTAGAACGCAACAATTCCGATCTCTAGCTCGATGCAAAGTTTGAACTTTGTGTCAGAACAAAACGATCTCTAGACCGTGATAATTTCGATCCTAAGATTGATGTCAAATCTGATCTTAATATCGGTGAAAACTGGCCCGAGATCGTAATGAATTCAATCTTTACACACATTCTTCCAAGAAGTATATTTCCCATAACTCTTAAATAAGGCAATACCAAGGGATGCTCAATTATGAGGCCACCAGCTACATAAAGCACTCTTCCTAGCTTCCTCAATCTGATGAAAGATAAAGGTAAAGTTACACTAGCTATCATCCATCTAATAATGCCCTACAACTTAAACATTAAAGTCAAGAATCACTCATCAGTTTATGAGTTTATCAATGGCTTCATCTGGTATTTTATGGAAATAAATCTACAATTTGGAAATGCTATTAATAACATTCTTGTCTTGTAAAATTAAATGAGCCAAATTCCATGAAGGTACTAATGGCAACAGTGATTTCCACATCCAGAATTTTTCACTAATTAACTCATTGGGTTTAAAATTAAGCTTAAAATTGGGAGCCAAAGGTAATAGTCATGGCTACACCACAACACACAATTAGGAGACAACCTACCACCACATTATCAATTTTTTTAGGCATTCCAATGACTAGGGGTGTTAGCGAACAAAGCTTCGACAAACTACTCGTGTTTGTGTTCAGTAAGCGTTCGTTTATGTTCGTTTATTAAGGTAAACGAACATTAACAAACAAAATTTAGAGCTCGGTTAATAAACGAACAGAGTCTGAACAGTGGTAAGCTCGTTTGCTTAGAGATCGTGAACAAGCTCGTTTGTGTTCGTTTAGTAATGTTCGCGAACAAGCTCATTAAGTGTTCGTTTAATAACGTTCGCAAACATGTTCACAAACATATATAGTTGTGTTGTTTGTTTGGTTATTGTTCGTAAAAGTAGATTATGTCTTGTTCACGAACGAATTGTGTTCATGAACATGTGCAGGTGTTTGGTAATTAAGTGTTCACGAACCTCTTCATGAACATACACGAAATAGAGCTAATTTGATGGACAAGATTGAAACCCAAGAGCCCAAGATTCCAAAAAATGCCTCTGTATTTTCCAAAGATTTTCTCAACAAGTGTTTGAACAGAAACTCTAAGGAGAGATGGAGTGTTAAAAGGTTAATTACACACCCATTCTTCTTGAGGAACTTGGCTCATGTCATATATTGGACCAAAGTGGATTGCAACTATGAATTGCCAGAAAATCCTTTTGGATATGACGATCAATGGGTGAACAACAAGGATATGTTTTCAACGTTTAATAGAAATTCCCATTATGATCGTCAGGGCCGATCCAAACATTTTATAGGCCGAAGCCAAATTATTAAAAAAAAAATTCAAATCATAACCTTGATCCATCACAGTAGATCAGAGCATATCAGAGTTAGGATCAGAGCATATCAGAGCTAGGATCAAAGCATATCAGAGCAGTTAGTTGTGGTTCTATTAATTGTTCAACTTGTTTTTTTTTTGTTTTTACTTTTTTCACTTCAAGATACATGTTTTTCAGGTAACATTATATAAAACAAATTTTTTCAAGTTTATGTAAGATCGTGAGATCAGATCTTGTGCATCCATGTAATATTTTTTAATGGTCTAGATTGATTGACACACACTCTGTTCGCACACATTTAATCACCGTTCGCACACACTTCAACTTGGAATCTTAATCAATCTAGACCATTAAAATATTTTGAGATCAAATCTCGTACATCAATCTAAAAAATTTTATTGGTCTAGATTGTTTGACGCACCCACTCCGTTTGCACACATTTAATCACCGTTCACACACACTTAATCACCGTTGGCACACATTTTATAACCATTCTCACACACTTCAACTTAGACCATTAAATTATTACATGGATGCACAAGATCTGATCTCACGATCTTACCTAAGCAAGTGATCTCATATGATCCTAACTATATATATTCACCTACCTCATTTAAGGGAAAATACAATACTTTTACATTTTGATTTAAAAGTATTACATTGATTTAAAAATATTACAAGTAAGGGGCACTTGTCAACAATACTTATTATGAAAAATATATTACTTTTTCTCTTATCCCACGTACTGTATTCCAAGAAGTTATACACTCAATGCTTACACAATTATACAAATTTATATACTAGCTTGCCTATTAACTTTATAACAGACTTTGAATTGCATGAGAACCAGTATCTATTTTGGATTGATCATATCATATGAATGAACTATACTGCATGCTTTATTCCTTCTCATCATCGTCCATGCAATCATAATGGGAATATTTGTTGAACGTTGAAAACATATCCTTGTTGTTCACCCATTGATCGTCGTATCCAAAAGGGTTTTCTAGCAATTCATAGTGGGCTAGTGGCAGTCCACTTTGGTCCAATATATGACAGGAGTCAAGCAGGGCCGATTTTTAAATTTTGGTTGTGTCGTTCTGGTAAATAAATGAGACCTTACCAAAGCACAATCTTTAAAATCAATACTCTAATTTTTTTCTAATAATAATAATAATAAGGGAAAGGCAAAAGGATTCTTAAAAAAAAAAAAAAAAAAAAAAGGATTATAGAAAATACATGAAAGTGGGCTAAAGGGTAGGATTTGAATTCTTGATTTCCAATATGAAATACTTTAAATACACATTTCTACCACTTCTCTATAGGGATCTTTTAAGATTAATTGCAAACTTTTTGTTTTTTAATTTCTTAACTAGCTAGGTAAAAATTAAATATTGGGCCCTCTAAAATTTGAGGCCCTGTGTTGTTGGCAGCTTGCACCGTCCAAAATCCGGCCCGGGAGCCAAGTTCCTCAAGAATAATGGGTGTGTCATTAACCTCTTAGCACTCCATCTCCCCTTAGAGTTTAGGTTCAAACACTTGTTGAGAAAATCTTTACAAAATACCTCAAATCCGCTCTATTGCAACAGTGTCCGGTTTTCCAGTAATCATCCCTGCCTTAATGCATCCCAACGCCCACACTTAAGCTCTTGCTTGTCCTCAAGCAAAACAAAATGAGTAAATTACAAATCAAGCATGAAAGTCACTCTCACCTCTCTTGCACAACCGAGCATACAACAAACAAACTTGCCACAAAACAACATGTTTCAAGAATCATCTTAGTTTGGCACACAAGATCATTCACAAGCCAATATCCAAGCACCGAGATTATTAATAGTGAAAAATCTAGTGTGCATACATACTAAGTTAGGTTTATGCAAAACTTGGCATTAGAAATACACCACATAGGCTTGCTCTTCATACTCCTCCTAGTTTACGCCTAAAATCGCATGCAAAGATCAAATAGGTCTTTTATTTGGCTTATAAAGGGGCTAAGGGTTAAAGGCTAACAAAGAAAGGGTATAGAAAATTAACAAAAGAGAGAATGTCACAATTATCTACCTTTTAAAATTCTAGAAGAGATAAGACAAAATTAAAATGATCAAAGGAGCAAAATGTAACTCAAGAACAAAGCAACACTCTAATGAAGTGGGGGTTGAATATAAACTTTCAAACAACTAATTACAAACTTCGAACGAATCAAACTCTTATTCTTCATTTCAATTCTTTTCTATTTTTGATTTTTTTTTTTCATTTTTTTTAACAAACCAATAAAGAAGCTAAGCAAACGTTATACAAATGCTAACAAACTACCAAAGAAGTAAAAGACTCTATACAAAAGATCAAGACCCCCGCACTTAAACATTTCAAAGAAAAATGTTGCTTTCAAACTACAAGCTCCATAAGAATCTCTTCAACAAGAATATCAAAGATAAATGCTACATACTCTCAAGGGTTTAAGGGAACACATTTGGCTAAAGGCTACGGGTTTAATGACGAGGGTTAAACATACTTTAATTTGTATAAAAAAGATTGAAATGTCTTTGTATTTAACGATATTTCGACGATTTTGTTGATGGAGGACTAAAAATGGTCATGCCGCAATAATATTGGGATCAAAAGAGGATGTTCTAATAAAAAAAATGACTAAAAGTGGATTGTCACCTATAAATGTATGACAAAAAATGGAATTAACTCATTAAAGATATATGCACAAATGAGATCATATCATATGTTTAGTGATATATAACTATATTTGACGCTTTTGTCATTTAAATACTAATAAAGTACTTCGTAATTGTTAAGGCATAGTCACATATACATAAATAATTTTGTATGAATGAATTGAATTTGAGTTTTATATTTCGATTTGATTTTTTTTTTTAAAGTATATCTCTCTATACATATAAATAGAGAGAGGAGGAGGAGGATTTAGGTGAGGAAAAGCTCCAAATAAAAAGTAAAGATTGATATGATAAGGTTGTTGAAAATGTTAATGGTTAGTGGGTACGTAAAAATGCTAATGAAGAATTACATGCATTGACACTGGGAGAAGAAGAATTACATTGACACTACTTTTATAGTCACAAATTTAATGATATCAAATTAATAATTTGAGTAAAAAAAAACATTGCAATTGTAATAAATACAAGTTCTTTCAGACAAATATATATTTTGATTCAGCTTGGAAATATCAAAGTCGTTGTAGTATAGTGGTGAGTATTCCCGCCTGTCACGCGGGTGACCCGGGTTCGATCCCCGGCAACGGCGAGTGTTTTTTGTTGGTTTTCTTTAAGGTATTTTGTACATTAAATTTGTTTTCCTTGCATTCCCACAGTTGTCGTTGTAGTATAGTGGTGAGTATTCCCGCCTGTCACGCGGGTGACCCGGGTTCGATCCCCGGCAACGGCGATTTGTTTTTTTGTGTGTTTATTCTAATTTTTAATATTCTGCATATGTAATCTGGGCGGCTTGGGTTCTCATAGAGCTGTCTTGATTCTTGAATTCCCTTGTAACGGTACCGTACCCATTATAGTTGGTAACTTTTGATATAAAATACAGGGATATTGGTCAAATAGACCGTCCAACTATATACCAAAGTGTAATTAGCCCCTCGAACTAAAAAAACTTTCAATTAAACTCTTAAACTTTGTTAAAATAATGCAATTAACCTATTTGATCTATAATAACAATTAGTAAACTACATGGAAAAAGTATTTCCAACCAAACTAGCCTTGAAAAGTCACACATTACCAATGCATGCATAGTGGTTTCATGTTCAAGCCCACACATTGGGCATGCAATCATTATTGCATGGATCATGGTCCACACAGCTATGTGGACTATAAATAAAAAATACATTTTTAATATACTAAAAGTATATTATTTGTGTATATAAAGTACATTTTAGAGTACATTATTTAAGTACTGAAGGTACATTATTTTATATATACTATCAAATAATGTACCTTCAGTACAAAAATAATGTACTTTAATAATGTACTTAATAATGGACCTTGGTAATAAAAATTAAAATAATAATAATAATAAATCGGGCGCCTAGCAATTTTTTCAACATTGAGTCTTGTAGACACTGCACGCATGTTGCACGAAATGTATACAATGTTCAACAACCAACTATTGGTGATGTGTTCATTTAAATGATAATGTATAATAAATATTAAATAAGTGACAAAATTGTACATAGTTTCTAAAATCAATAGTTTTTCATCTTTTGAAATTAGACTTGACTTAGATTTCCACCATATTTAAACATAATCAATGAAGAGTGGTCTTGCAAGTGAACTGTAACTTACCATACGGCCAACATATTTCTTGCTAAAGTGGTCTACCTTTATAGCCTTATTATCTACGACTAAGGTTGTAGATAAGAATTGCAAATTAATTAACGGAGACCACTTGAGCAAATACATACGGGATATGAAGTAAATCCTATAATCCTATTTGTTATTAACCATTTTGCACTCCCCAGTTCTGGAATGGCTTTTTGTAAATCATAAATCATAACCCCATGCATGAGCAAATTTAAAATCCTTTAACAAATACAGAGTAGTGGACATATTGGCAGTCACAAAAAACATGCCAACAGCCAGTTAATTGTAGTTCATCATATCAAGTTCATGGTCTAACAGCAATTGTAGTTACTACTTAATCAGTGACAGTAAGCCTACAAACACAAAATAGATTGGTTCTTATATCTACCAACAACTTCTTAGGCTGCAGTCAAATACAACAAATCTCATTCTGTATCGGGTGAGCCTCCCGGAACAAGCTGCATTTCACAAAGAGGTAGACAAGTGGTTTTAGAACTTGTCACACACAAAAGGCATAATGATACCTAAAGAATGAAAGGCATTATCATGTTAATGGCTAAATCATTATTATTACTCACAATGGCAATGTTGTTTCCATTGAGCAAGATCTGATCAAGCTTTGTTATTCGCCGTCCTTCAGAGGTGATCTCGCTGCAATGTAAGGTTCAGTTAGTATTGAAAGAAATCTATAAGTGATCAATTATGTTGAAGTATGGACAATAGACAGCTTAACATGGTTAATAAAAAAAGATAAATGAACTATGCATGATGTTCAAAACTCTAGCCTAATGTTCAGAAATTCACATGACAAGCATTTAATATGAAAACAAGAGTAACATCAAAGTGAAAATCTATTGAGCTCAATGGCAGATGGACCAAATTCTGATCCTGTTTCAAATACTTTAACATTTAATGTGGGTAATTTGCCAAATAAAATGAAAGGCGGGTATGTGTGCAAGGACTATACACACGCATACATACATACATACATTAATAGAAATGGCGTGCTTGTAAGCTCCCTGCATTTTTTTTCTTCGAGTAAAACAATGAGAGACTATATTAAGTAAAAAGCTTTGAGTGTTCAACTAATAGAAGCTAAGAGATGATTATATGCTTTGGATGTGAAGCTGCCCTTGTTTATTAACTAATCTTAGGAAATCCAAATAAACAAAGTTTTCCAGCAATATGAGATTAAGATATTAGTTTCAAACTTTCAGTTATCTACTTGAGAGATAGTGGTATTTCACACTGTGCCACCAATAACATAAAATTGAGTTGAAGCAAGTCCCTAAATTTTCTTCATTTTGACCAAAAGATCCAAGTGTCACATGCTAAAACAGAAAGGTAGCAAATGGCAGAACCTTAAAGAACTGAAGTTGAGTTTAGGGTGACTTAGTATGAGAGTGTAGATACATTTCAGGCAAATGTGAATATCTATCCCTTAGTCAACACAAGTTCAATTCTCCACTTTAATGAATTGAGCTTCTTCAAAGTATTGTCTTTTTTTCTCTTTCTTTCAAATCATAGGCAATGATCTGAGTTTTGGATAAAACCCTGGAATGTACATTATGCTCCATAATTCTTTTTCCACCAAATCACATCCTAAAAGCCAAACATATAATCCGCCCACTATCCTGATTCATCTGATTGAACACAATTGACATCCAATGCTGTCAAACTCAAACATGGCTAGGAACAAGGAGTTCAAGACAGATCTAGTGTGCAAGGCTCCACATCACATTGGGTAAGAAGGAAAACGAACACAACCATAGCCCTTTATCAATAGAAGCTTCCAGGGCTTGATCCACTCAACAGATAACAGGTGACCACTTTTGGAGACTACACCACCAAACTTGAAATGAAATTCTAACCATTGGCATTAGTACATCAAACAATAAAGACAGGCATTTTGTGGAGCCCACTGGCACAAGTGCTAGCACATGTACCAGTGTACCACTAAGGCTATAAAATGAGCACGACGAGCTTCATACTTTTCAGAGGCTTGAAAATTAACATGGGCAGAAAGGCCATTTTCTAATTAGGAACTCAAGAAATATTCTTAAATTAAGCACTCACCTTGTGTTTTCAAAATAAAATTTCCCCTCTAAGAGGCATACTTCACTCATACTTCTGATTGGCACATCAATCAGAGTTAAATCAGTAAACATTTATAACTGGAATATCTCAAACATAAACTAAACCACGCAAAAACATAATCATCATCACAACAACAAAACAAAAATGCAAATAAAATTTAATTCTCTCTTACTGATTCCTATTTTAATTATTGGCTTCAGATAAAATAATTGAAAAATGCAAAAACATTTAAATTGAAGTAAAACCCAAATTTTAATAGAGGAACGTACTATTCAGTGACATCTTCCAGGACCATGTTAACATAAACATCAAATCCTCTAAGGGTTCCAACAAGCTCCTTATCCCCTTTCATTATGACCCAGATTTTGGACCCAATGCAGCGGTCAATTAGCTCTGCAAATAAAAAATTTTAAAATACTTTCAAAAATTAAAATCTAGCTGAAAATTTTTAAAAATAATAAAATAAGCACAAGGCAAGATACCAGATGGAAGTAGTTGAGATGGGTTGTTCGAAGACATAGTGATGTGTGAGAGGATTTTTCTTTCCCTCTACTGGTACAATAGCTACTCTGCAGCTTGTAATTTAGGGTGCACTGAGTTTTCTTAAGCCTTTAACACAAAGGGAACGATATTAGAAAACAGATTTTAAAATGTGTAAATTTTATTTAAAAATCAACTTACAAAACATACTAGATTACTTTGAAATGTACAAAGTTAAATCATAAATGCCAATTTGACCACTATAATTTTTAAAAAATTCATAATTTTCATATCTCTTCTTCTTTTTTTTTGCAGTTAATTTCGATTTTAGTTTATCTGATTGCATGCAAAATGGCAAAGTGGAACGCTATAATCCACACATTGTTGAAACTAGCCTGACTTTTCTAGCTCAAGTATTAGTCCAGTCTCACTATTGGGATTATACAGTTGAGACAACTGTGTACTTGATAAATAGACTGCCATCACTAGTACTAAACAATAATACTCCCTATGGGACTGTTCTATCACAAGCCACCTAATTATGGTTTTGGGTGCCTCTGTTTCCCATTGTTAATCACTATACAACATATTTTTACCTACTCCAAGTATCTGTATAGGTTATCCTACATCTTTTCACAATTATTACTGTCTTGATCCTAGCATTTGGAAAATAATTTATTGCTCAGCATGTTTGTTGCAACAAAACTGATCTTCAATTAGCTAAGTTTTTGTATAATAAGGTTTCCAAGCCAAAGCAACCAGTTAATTCTCCATGGGCAGTAAAGTATCTCAGGCTGCTGAGCTGCTCAGAAATATTGATCCGGATGTTGTTCTCTTGCAGTCTATAGAAATGATTAAACATCATGTATTATCCAGCTACACTGTCACAACCAACAGCAGTAGCTTCTAGGTTGAAGAAGCTATTCATGGCAAGGCAATGGCAGAGCAAGAAAAAATAGAGTGGGGGCGAAAAATTAAAGCAAATTAGATCTTTTTTCCAGCGCAATTGATTGTGAGTTTTGTTCAAACTCTGGCATTCTCCCTTAGTTATCACATGGTACACCTTAGCTAAATAGACCATATTAGCATCTTACATTTGCATGGTATGAACCTTTCAAATGCAAGAATAAGAGACAAGACTAGGAACTGATCAAACCATACATTCCACTACCTAATTACTTGAAAAACAAGAATGAATTCATAATCTATAAATCTATTTAGAAATCAGGAAAAAAATGCTTTCACTTGATCTAAGCAGCTCCAGTTTCTGATTATGTCACATTATATTATTCTATTTTAGGTACTTCACAAGGGAAAAAAAAAAAAAGAACTTAAAGCCCCAAATGAGAATTTAAAAGCTATTCAGAAACGAACCTATTCCATCTTGTTCCAGTAACAAAAAATAATCCACTTATAACTTTTCTTGAAATTCAGATCAATGTCTAAATCCAAAAGAAACAACAAGAAAATCCAGAAGGCAAGAACATTATCACAAAACTGTTAAATCCACTTATCGACCATCTTTATACCCAAATTGAGATCATTTACCATGAAATTAAAGAGATAGGACCAACCAACTGTGTTCATCAAATATAGACCAGAAAAGAAGATGATGATGATGATGATGATGAAAAAGAAGAGAGATTGAAATTGACCATTACACAATAAAATCACCGCAAATACACACACAGACTTTAGACATACAGTTACAGTGGGATATTGTCATACTACGAGACTACAAATTAACTAAATTGATTCTACAAATAACACACTAATTATCAGTGGGATATTGGCATATTGTGAGACTGCAAATTAACTACAAATGAACAACTACAACGCTCATTATTAGTGGGATTTTAAAAACTTATCATTTTTTTGTTCTTCCATTTCCAAGCAACTATTTTAATAAACATTACCCGTTCACAGAAAGGAAGATAAAACTAGGTTTCTGAGGAAAATAATAAGATACCTGGGGCAATTGGAAATTGGCAATGGCTTCGCCGGTGAGGCGGTGGTCGCTGGTGACTGGTGTCGTCAAATTATCGCTAGATCGGCTGGAGCAGACTAGTAACGGAGATGTAGTCTGTGGTTGAGGCAAGCGACGAGCAGTTCTGACTTCTGAAGTAGGTTTGCTTGGGCGTTGATTTTTTATTGAAATAAACCTATAAATTTTACTAAAAGAAATTATTAGGATTTTAAATTTTAAAAAGTTATAATTAAACTTACAAACATGTTATTTTAAAATATTGAAGTCTAAAATTCTGTTAATGACATGTAATTACAGGTTAATTACTTTGCTAATCATCTCCGGCAAGCCTCCAACCACGTTATGGCAAGCCTCCAACCACGTTATGACAAGTAATGTTAAATACCAGCGACCGATGACCGTCAAATGATCGACGGTGACATTTGGAGAAGGCGACCAAGTTAGTCGCCTTCTCTAGTAACTAGAGAAGGCAACCAACTGGTCGCCTTCTCCATTAGCCAAAGAGGCAGAGAAGGCGACAAATGGTTGGCTTCTCCAATCGTTAGAGAAGACGACCAATCAAAATGCGACCTAACGATTACCGTTTGTTGGTATTTTAGGTTTTAATGCTTCAAATTAACATGTTTGTGGGTTTAATTGTTTGCTTGATTGATTTTTTTTAGTAAAATTTAGAGGCTTATTTAACCTTTTTTTTTCTTTTTTTTTTTTTTATATTGCCAACTACTCTGTACTATCTAGTGTGATGTCAGTCTTCAGTTATAACCCTATTCATTTTTAACTTTTTAGCCAATGACATTGTGATCAAGTGATATCTGGTGATTTTTCTAAATATAATTTTTTCAGAAGAAATGAGAAATATTTTGT
This sequence comes from Ipomoea trifida, assembly GCA_003576665.1. Classification (NCBI taxonomy): domain Eukaryota; kingdom Viridiplantae; phylum Streptophyta; class Magnoliopsida; order Solanales; family Convolvulaceae; genus Ipomoea; species Ipomoea trifida. The sequence goes on along the minus strand of CP025656.1, from coordinate 14,121,746 downwards.
GATATCAAAATATGTTTCTAAACGATGTGATATCAAAATATGTTTCCAAATGCCCCCTTAAGGCTATCCTTATTCTTAAAAAGATAGTCTTTGCCGACATTACTTAGGGACTATCCTTATTCTTTTTTCTTTTTTTTTTTTGAAATGTAAACTTCATTAATAAGCATAAGAAACCATTACAACAAAGTTCAATGGAATGATAAGTCATTCCATACAATATAATCTGACATAGAAACAATTTTACTAGCTAAGCTAATGAAAATTTGATTCGCAGACTGTTTTACAAATTTGAAGTTATGTTCCTTAAAGGAACTTAAGGCTTCTTTGATGGTTTTGCTAAATGTAAACAAGCCACTCTGTGGATGGGAGGTCTTGTACACCACCTGAGTCTTCATATCCATCATGAGGTCCAAAGACAATGTTCAACACCCCCGACCTTGTGTCTTTGATCGGTTCAACCGTGGACATCCTACCAACTGAACTGGACTGCATATCATTGTTCAGAAGAGACATTTTTCCATTGTCAACTACTATGCCCAGGATGAGTTTTACATAAGCGATGACCATATCAATCTTATCACGCTCCATACGAACCCCGTCAATAAAACAAGAAGGAAAAGCTCTCGTCAATAAAACGAGAGGGAAAAACAGAAAAACTTGCAAATAAATGCAGAGGGAACAAAATGCAAGAAGCAACACAGAACAAAAATACATAAAATAACACCAAATAAAAAAATTACTACACAAAAGCCAAAGCCACTGCACCACTCCCAACAAATCTCCAAAATCAAAGTCTAAAAAAACAAAAGATCACTTCTCAATACACCACTTACCAACACCCTCGTGGTGTTCAATGTATATATATATATATATATATATATATATATATAATAATAATAATAATAATAATAATAATTTCTTTTTCTTTTCTGCAAGAGAAGCTCAAACTTGGCTATGGAGGTGGCCGGAGCTACGGTAGAAGGCGTAGGAATTTCTTTCTTGATGGTTTATTTGAGTTTGCCTAAGGCAGTGCATACGGAGGAGAAATAAAAAACAGTAAGGTGATGGAGGGAGGCGGAGAAAGGTAGACGACAGTGGACGGCGGAGGGGGAGGAGGTTCAAAGGCAAGTGGAGATGGAAGGTGAAGAACGTGAAGGAGGTAAAGCTAGAGAGCAAGGTAGTAGACGCCGCCTCCGCTAAGGGAAGGAGGAAGAGGAAGCGGAGGCAGCGTCCACGGGAGGCAAGGAAGAAAACCGGCGGCCAAAGGGGATAAAAATTTTAGAGAGAAGGAGGAGAAAAAGTAGGGTTTTCTCAATAGTTGAGGTTTTTACCAAGTTTTTTGTGGGTCTCAACTTCTACATTATCATCTATTATCTCACTCAAGCATCAAAACTCTTCTCCACATTAATTTTAAGTTTTTTCATAATTTTTTGCTTCACCCTATTATATTTTAATTATTTCTTTATCTATTAACATTCTAAAAATTATAATTGTAAATTACAATTATAAATTTAATAATAATATTTAATTAAAATAAATTTAATAAAAATATAAAATTTAAAAATAAAATAATAATAATAACATTAACAAGTTAATATTAATTTAATTAATAAATTTAATAATAATATTAACAAGTTAATATTAATTTAATTAATAAATTTAATAATAATATGAACAAGTTAATATTAATTTAATTAATAAATTTAGTTAATAAAACTAAATTATAAAAAAAATTAAAAATAAAAATAAAAACCAAGAAGCTGGCCGTTGCAACACAAATTAAATAAAAATAAAAATAAAAAAGAAACAGACATTATATTAAATAAGTTGGCCGCCACTCTCGCCCCTCCTGTCAGCTTTCAGCCTAAAAAAAAAAAAAACTGCTGTCAGGGGTTGTTGCAGGAGAAAAATATCTTCAAAATGCAACAACTCCATTTGTTAAAAATTACATGCTCAAGGTTTTATTTCTTAAAATTTGTGTCAACACACACTAATGGGGAAGGCCTTAGGGAAAATATAAAGTATGTGAGATTTAAGGATGCTCCGTACCCAGAGTCAATGATCAAACACTTAACCTTTGGGTTTGGATGAATGAATTCCTTCCTCTTGAATGAATTCCTTCCTCTCAATCACACTCTTCACGTTATTACATTTTCTCTTATAAATAATAAATATTTATTTTTAATTAGTATAATAGTATTACATTTTTTTTATATAGTAACCCGACCCGACCCAACCGTCTCACACAAGCATAACCCAAATAGTTACTCCGTATATTATTGTGGTTATAGATACAATTTTATATACTCATGGGTTTGAAAGTTTAATAATTAGTTAATTCCATTTTTTGTCCTAGATTTATAGGTGGTAGTCCATTTTTAATCATTTCTTATTAGAATGTTAATATTTGGTCATAGTATTATTGTGGCATGACCATTTTTGTCTTCCGTCAATAAAATCGTTGAAATGATACGGAGTATTAAATAGAAGGACATTTTGATTTTTTTTTACAAAGTCGATTGATCCACTATATTTTTAGTTTTACTTTTTGGAAGAAAAAAAATCTTGTTTGAGAACCAAAATGCCCTTATATTTATAGGAATTTAAACGAATTTGTTGATAAATGACCAAAAATGGTCATGCCACAATAATACTAGAACCAAAAGGGGATGTTTTGAAAAAAAGGGACTAAAAGTAAAATGACATCTATAAATCTAGGACCAAAAATAGAATTAGTTCTTTAATAATAAAAAAAAAAAACAAAGAAAAAAAGGGTTTTTATTTTCAATTTTTTTTTTTAAATTTTATTTGTTTTTGGGAAGGAAAAATGGAAAGTTTTCTAATTTTTTATTTTCAATTTTTTAATTTGATAAAAAAAAAAAAAAAGATTTTGGACAAATAGATTTTTTTTTTTCAATTGTATAGAAAATTCAAAATTTCCCTAGTTACTCCACAGATGCTTATATTTCCACTTAAAGAGTTGTTCAAGTTGATACTCAAAAAGAAAAAGCAATAGTGCTTACTCTCCATTGAGCCAAAATTTAACCAAAAAGAAAAAGAATAAGATAGGTCATGGTGGTCAATAACTATTTCCTTGCTAGATTCCCTTAGCAAATCAAGTTATCAACCCTATAAACCTAATCTTTTTGTCATTAAAGAAAAACAAATTCATCATACAAAATGGAGTCCAAATTGATTAGACACGGATTGTAGAAAGGTGAAATGGCCACTTCAAATCAAATATAGGAGTTAATCATCAAGAATTACCATCTACTGTTTACACAATCGCATGTAACAACTTAAGCTGCCTTTTGAAAATGCTGGGAGAGCAGCTTGGCAATCTCCAGAAACCCAACCTTGTCTCTTCCATTGAATATAGCCTTCAACTTCTCATCACAATTTATCTCTTTCTTGTTGGTGGGGTTCTGTAAATTGCCAAGTTACAAATTTATCTATCAGAAGAGAACTTGATCTTGGAAATGCTAAACAGATATGAGATAGATTGTATATTTGGCAGAATTCAATCAGTACTGCAATTGAAGTACAACTAGAAAAGGTTATTGAATTACTGAATTCATTGACAGACAAATGAACCCACTTACCCAAGAAAAACAATGATAGAACCGTTAGACAGTTTTAGAGTATTGTTATGATAAAAGACAAAACTGTATACTACTGGTGCAAGAAGAATACAGAGAAGAAGTTGACACCTATGGTTCAACGGCACTAAGTACTTAACATTCTTTGAAAAGCACTATATATGTGCTGCATCTATTCTGCAATGTTGATTCCCTACTTCACAGTTAACCAACTACTTTAAAAAGCCATTCTACGCACAAATTTATGCAACTAAATATTTTCTACACAAAAGGAGTTCAAATGCAAAGCATAGAATGGAACGTTTAGAAATAGAAACCAGTTGCTTGGCGGCTTGCAAGTTGCATTCTCCCGAGGCTTACTAAGAGCAGATGTGCAAAACACCAGCATTAAGTCTACTGTGCAAACTAAATATACTGCAGGCACTATTTAGCTCTCACTTGGTCTTGCACTCATTTTACTTCCAATTTTTTCTTCAATTGTGTATTTGTCAAGGGCTCACTAATTGTTAAATCCTTCTCAGTTTAACTACAATATAAGCAAACTGAGCAATAAAGAGTAACATACGAATAGAATTTGATAAAATAGGTCATTTATTGAAAGTTTTAGCTTTCTTATGCGGATGGCTAAATATTTGGATTGTAGGTTCAGATTTTCGAAAGACTAAACGGACTGCACTATTTTTCTTTCAGTGGGTCATTGGCTATTAAGTTTAATGCAGCATTCCTCAGGGAGTTTTTAATAGAACCCCCAAAATTAAAAAAATGCTTTATCCTCCTTTTAGGAGAGAAAGGTCAATAACAGAACACCTTTCGATGTTGGCTTTGTAACGTACCATGCTTGTGATTTTAAGTTTCTAGATTCGGAATACCCCCCTGCTTTCAAAGGTGCCAAATTAATATGCAATAGAGATCATATTTTGAACTTTCGAGTTTAGATAAGGGAACCGCTACATAGCTCCATTTCCATTGTTTCATGCACATCAAGACCTACTATAATGCACAGATAATATAGTTCAGTTCAGTGGTGAAATCTTTCCTAATTCATACCAAAAAAAAAAAGGAACTTGAAAATTTTGAGAACTTACAAAAATGATAAATTTTCTATGTTTCGGAAGGTGCTATGGGTTCGTTCACAACAACTTAATTGGAATCACTTAAATATATGGATAAAACATGAACTCTACAAAAGACCATTTGTACATTTATATACTTATAGACTAATCAAAGTTGCAATTGATGAAGGACAACACAACTATCCTATACAAGAACAATGTACAATAATTCAAGCAACCATATGCATATATATTTCTGGTCCAATTCGAAGGCCAAAGCTAAAAATTATTATTAATCAATTACACATTTGTTCTGCAAGTGTGCATATGTTGAGAGAGGGAGAGAGAGAGAGAGGACCTGAAGGTTATGGGCTTTGATATGTTCCCAGACTTTCTTGACGGCGTCTGTGCGAGAGGCTTCGGAGGCACCGAGGAACTTCCCGAGAGCAGGGGAAACCGGCACCGATTTTAGAATCCCCTTTTTGGGAGCGGCGGCAGTGGCCGGGGAAGTGGATGAGGTCGAACTCTTCGCTGCTGCCATCAGGACGCGGCAGGCCTCGCCGAAAATCCGTGTTGATGGAGCCATTTTTCCTATTCTCAGCAAAAACCCTAGAGAGAGAGAGAGAGGCTTCCAAGAGAGAGTGGAATGCTAGTGTGGCGGGAACTGGGAAGGTGGTATTTGGTACTACTCGGTACTCACGCAAATTATATTGTGTATGGCACTTTTGATTAATGAAAATAGACGGATGAAACGGCATCTGTTTCGCGCCATTCACAAGTTCATATACACTGCAGTTATATTTCAACACGACTTCAGTATCAGTTTATATACATTGTAGTTATATTTACATTTCGATATAACTACAGTTTCATTCGATAATATAAAAACACAAATGTGAAACTGGATTTTCTTGATCTAAAGTTTTGAATGAGGCAACCGGTGTAATACATCATTTTACATATTTTGTACACTCTTTTCCATGACTAGATTTTCCCTACATTGTTTGTCTGCAATTATCTTAAAAAAAAAAAGCAATATGTAATATTATTTATATAATTATATTATCTACTATATATATATACTAATAAGAGCCAAAGAGAGTTAGGCCTAAAATGGGTAGAAAAAATGGCGGTCAAATTATTTAATCAAATGGATGGTTCAGATGAATTATTTAATCAAATAGATGGCTAAGATAATTCAGATTAATATTATTAATAGAGATTACCTAATTTAACCTTACTTTTATGATTATCCGTTAAGTTTTCCGTTAAATATTCTCTTCTCCGTTAATATTCCATTAACTTTTAACTTACCCATTAATTTCTATAAGAAAGGTCTTAGTTTCGAACCTCATTTCAATCAAATTTGACATAATTAAATTTCTCACTCTATTTTACTCTTATTAAATTAAATAAATTAGTAGCTACAAAAAAAAATGATACATATGTATTTCTTTAATTTATAATTATGTGTCTACAATACCTTTATTTAAAAAAAATATTCATTATCAAAAAATAATTTCATTAGTTATGCTGTCTTTATTTTCTCTCATGCAAAGATTAATCTTTATATTCAAATTTATCAATTGATATTCATTGCATTGTCCATTATCTTATTTTTACAATATCTTGTAATTAAATATCAAAGTTATAGTACAAAATAATGTTATATATTTATTTACCAAGTATTTTATTAATACTATGAAAAAAAATTTAAAATAATTTGAAACTAATTATATTAACTACTTGGGAATTGGTTGACAAAGAGAGTACTCAAATAATAACCCAACAAATTGAAGCGTAATCACTCTATTTTACTCTTATTGAATTAAATAAATTAGTAGTTACACAAAAAAAATGATACATATGTATTTCTTTAATACCATGAAAAAAAATAAAAAAGAATAGTTTGAAACCAATCATATTAACTACTTGGGAGATTTGTTGACAATGAAAGTACTCAAATAACCCATAACCTAGCAAATTGAATCGAGAAACTACCTTTTAATATCTTTGGAATACATAATATTTTAAATTTTCAAATTTTTATTAATTTATTTGATCTTTTTTCTTACACTAGGGATTTATTTATCCACAATATAACTCATTCAACAATAATGGTTGAACCAAATGAACCCCAAGCAGAACACCTAAAGGAAAGTCCATAGCTCCTATATCATAATCCAATTGCATGACATTGTCATCTATGGTACCAACAATAACCGAATTGCAAATAACACATACACTACCAACAAAAAGGAAGAGAACAAATAGTAAAGATGAAGACAATGACAATGTTATTCAAAAGAGAATTAAAAACACTTAGAAAAATTCAAATTAAAAGTAATATTTATTTAGACTATCATTTTTAGACCAAATATTTAGACTATCGATTTTACAAACTAAGGTTGCAAACATTTATTTTAGTAATAATTATAATGAATTTTCTATATTATCTTGGATTCATATACTTTGAGATAGATATTTAAATAAAAAAATTCGACATTCAATTACCCATGTATAAACTTCTCCTATATAATCTTACATTGATATACTTTCAAATATTTATTTAAATATAAACATTGGGCATTAACCCATTCGCGCAATGCGCGAATAAAACTAGTTACTAAAATAAATATGGAAAAAATGAGATCAAAATAATTTAATTATAATTGTAATTATAATAAAAAAATCCAACATTACCACCAACCCACAGTTCGTGCTAACGAGAATATGGGAAGGTGATAGTAGAGTAGGGCTGGTTTCTTTCGTTTACGGGAGTCCAGCTCACCAGTTCAGAAACAAACTTTGGGAGAACCTAGCTGCGGATAAACTTAATATCAGGGAGGAATGGATTTCGGTGGGAGACTACAACGCCGTGACTTGCCTTGACGACGTTAGCAATAAGGATAACTTCCACAGCCACAGATGTGCAGGTATGCGTAATTGGATTTTTAAAGAAGGATTAATTGATTTGGGTTTTGTGGGTGCTAGGTACACATGGACGAGAGGAAGGGACGAAGCTACATTCACCGGGGCTCGCTTGGATCGGGCTCTGTGCAATACGGATTGGCTAACCAAATACCCGGATACAAAGGTGTCACACTTGGCAAGGGTGGGTTCGGACCACTCCCCTGTCCTAGTTGAAATGGTTAAGGAAGTAGGACCCAAAAAGGAGTACGGTTTTCAATTCCAAGCCGCATGGAGTAGGCACCCGACTTTCCAGAAGTTAGTGGAAAATGGCTGGAATACCACGAAACCGATTCTAGAAAATATCTCTAGTATGCAGACTAGTTGCTCGAGATGGAGTAAGGAGGAGTTTGGAAGTATTGAGAAGAAAAAACATAAGTTGCTAGCACGGATTGGAGGGGTACAACGTATGATGCACATCCAACCGCATAACGGCCTTATCAAGCTGGAAAGAAACCTTAGGTCTGAACTCGAGGAAGTTTTACATCAAGAAGAGATTAAGTGGTTCCAGAAATCAAAAGAAGAATGGATTAAATCAGGGGACCGTAACACTAAGTACTATCACGCGGCGACTATGGTAAGACGAGCAAGAGGAAAAATCAAAAGCTTGAGGAATAATAATGACGAATGGATTCAAGATCCAAGCAAGATCAAGGAGTTGGTCCAGGATTACTATAAGAAACTTTACATGAAAGAGGAAATAATAGAAGGTAGTGATGACATCAACGGAATGTTCCCAAATATCGATGAGGAAAAGTGGAGCGTTTTTAACAGAAGGATTAGTAAGGAGGAGGTGAAAGATGCAACTATGGACATGGCACCCCTCAAAGCTCCTGGCCCGGACGGCTTACATGCTATGTTTTACCAAAAGTATTGGAATATAGTTGGAGAAAGCATGTATAATCTCGTGGCAGATTTTGTTCACACAGGCAAACTTCCGGAAGGGATGAACGAAACCAATATAGTCCTAATCCCTAAGGTAGACAACCCGGAAAGAGTCACTCAGTTGAGACCCATAAGCTTGTGTAATGTTGCATACAAGTTGGTGACCAAGGTCATGACAAATAGGTTCAAGGATATTATGCCAGACTTGGTTTGCCCCAATCAAAGCAGCTTTGTGGCCAAACGGCAAATAACGGACAACATTGTGATATACCAGGAACTTTTGCACTCAATTAAGTCTGACAAAGGCAGAAAAGGCCATATGGTACTTAAAATCGACTTGGAGAAAGCCTATGATAGGGTGGACTGGAGTTTTATTCGCTCTACCCTTAAAGAAGCCGGCTTTAACGCTAACTGGATTAGGAACATCATGCACTGCGTGGAAACAGCTGGAATGAATATACTCTGGGAAGGGAGTAAGCTTGAAAGATTTAAGCCTGAGCGTGGAATACGTCAAGGAGACTCCATATCGCCCTATCTCTTCGTTCTTTGCATCGAGAGACTGGGACATATCATTAACAGAGCAGTTGATCAAGGACGCTGGAAAGGTGTTAGGGCGTCAAAAGATGGACCAGTCATCTCCCACCTGTTTTTTGCAGATGACATGGTCCTTTTTGCCGAAGCAGAGGAGGAGCAAATTAGCACCATCATGGAATGCCTTGACATGTTCTGCAAGTACTCAGGGCAAAAGGTTAATAAAGCGAAGTCTAATATCTTCTTTTCCAATAATGTTTGCAGGCAAAAAGCAGAGACTATAGTCGAGAGAGCAGGTATTCCAATGACACAAGACCTGGGAAGATACCTGGGAGTGCCTTCGCTCCACGGAAGAATCACTAAGGATCACTGCAAGAACATTATACACAGAGTCCAAACCAGGCTGGAAGGCTGGAAGACGCGTTTCCTTAGCTTAGCGGGCAGACAAGTGCTAGTCCAATCAGTTCTGAATGCCATCCCTGCATACTCCATGCAAACCATGCTTATTCCAAAAGGAGTGTGTGACACGATCGATAAGAGTACGAGGAATTTTCTGTGGGGAGGGGATGGTACAGGGAGGAAAACCAGCCTGGTTAACTGGAACACGGTTACCCGAAACAAGAAAGACGGCGGCCTAGGCATAAAATCCATGCGAAGCATGAATATGGCGCTGCTCACAAAACTAGGTTGGAGAGTTCTTAAAGAGAAGAACAGCACATGGGCCAGAGTGTTAGCATGCAAATACATGAAATCGGATGCCCAGTTGGCGAATGTTAAAAGAAAGCGTATTGACTCCAACGTTTGGAAAGGAATATGTGCAGCGGCTCCAATCATCGAAAGGGGTGCGACAAAAATTGTTAAAAATGGTCGAAATACATCTTTTTGGTATGATAGATGGATGGGCAATGAACCTTTGTGCAAATATCTTTTTGGTCCCCTCACTAGAAATGCAGGTGACATCAAAGTTGCGGATTATTGGAATGGAAGGGGTGCATGGGATTGGAACGCTATTGACGTTGGCCTACACCCAGATAAACGCATGGAACTAGAAGCGAAGGCGATAGTGAACGAAGAAGGGAAAACCGATAAAATGGGCTGGGGTCGAACGGAGGATAACCTGTTCTCCACTAGCTCAGCATATGATATGATCAGACAAGAACCAATAAGTGAGGACAGAAATGGGTGGCAAAACATCTGGAAACTTAGAGTGCCTAACCGCATACGGACCTTTATATGGCTTGTGAAGCACGGACGAATTATGTGTAATGTGGAACGAAAAAAGCGACACTTCACATCTGACGAAAGTTGCGCCATCTGCGGGGCGGAGAAGGAAGATATCGAGCACACATTGAGAAAATGTTCGGCAGCCGAGGAAGTGTGGAAAAACATCAATATTGGAGAAAGCTCAGGTACGTTAGCTACTCTTGATTTTGATACGTGGCTAACTAGAAATGTAACAGGGATGGAAGCGGACCAGAGAAGCAAACGACGAAGAGCAAGGATTGCAATCACAATGTGGTGGATTTGGAAGTGGAGGAATGACTTTGTCTTTAACGGGATGGAAAGAGACCCCAAAGACAAGATTGACGGACTATACAGACAATTCAAGGACGTTGAAGGGGCGCTGGAACGATACGCTGGACCGGTTAGGAGCCATAGCAGAGAAGAGCGTCGAGCCCAACCTTGGACACCCCCACAACAAGGTTGGATTAAAGTCAACACTGATGGATGTGTGGATAGACGCAATCACGCTGCCAGAGGAGGAGTTTTTCGAAACTCAGAAGTGGTTTTCATGGGGGCCTTTGCGGGGAAGATCGGCATTTGTACACCGTTGGAAGCTGAATTGTGGGGCATACACTCTGGAATGCATGAAGCGTGGGAAAGGGGCTATAGAAGAGTAGAAATGGACACCGACTGCGCCAAGGCAGTTATTCTTGTCAACGGAAATGAGGGTTACGACGGCCCGGCCAGGAATATAGTGGACTTATGCAGAAACATTAAAAGAAGACCATGGGAGTTCAAGCTTAGACACATCCCAAGAGAGCACAACAGAGTAGCGGATGCGCTGGCCAAGAGGTGTCTCAATCAGAATGAAGACTATCGCTGGATGGAGGACCCGATAAGAGAGATTATTCCACTGATGCGCCATGACGAGCTGGGTCTTCTTGGGACTTCTAATACTGTGAGGATCAGTTAATGATCTCGGATGTACTCCTCCCCACTTTGAAAAAAAAAATAAAAAAATCCAACAACCCATGTTTAGCTTAATTACCATAATAATTACTAGACAATTATTATCAGACAATTATACTAATATTTGTACAACTATAAATGTAAGGGTCACACTTGTGTGAGACCGTCTCACGAATTCATATTCGTGAGATGGGTCGAGTCGAGTCAAATCGAAGCAACATACAAATGTCATATTTATATGCTCAAATGTAATACTAATCAGAATACAATTTTTGTTACTTATAAGTTATAAGAGAAAAAGTAATACATTTTTCATAATGAATAATGTTGATAAGTGCCGCTTACTTATAAGGAAAAATATAATACTTTTGAGAAAAAATATACTCCGTAATACTTTTAAATCGAAATGTAAAAGTATTATATTTTACCTTAAAAGTATTACATTTACTCTTATAGTAACAAAAATTTTATTCCTGATTAGTATTACACTTGAGCATATAAGTATGACATTTGTGCGTATAAGTATTACATTTGCATATTGACCCAACCCGTCTCATGATGAGGCGGTCTCACACAAGTTTTTACCTAAATGTAATTGTAGATCACGATACCACTGTTGTTAATAAGAGTTACTCATGAATGTACATGTGTTAAAAAAAATGCATAACAGTACAATAATACAAAACTAACATATAACTAACACTTTATACGCAAGCCTCAGTGAAGGCAATACTGACTCTTGTGCTTCAATAGGTCGAGAAAGTAGTTATGAACAGACATGCATTGTAATAGAGTTAGTAACATTCAAAAAAAAATAAAAATTTATAACACAAATATGCTAATTATACTCATAACACTGACCCATTAACTATGACCCAAATTATATTGAGTCCGACCCGGCCCGTCTTACAAATTGTAACCTAATAAGGCACATACACAAGTATATATATATGGCTTGGCTTAATGATCACGCACCCTTAGATGCAATTAATATAATATACATACGGCTTTGCATATCCCAACTTCATTATAATCTCCGATTCCCTTGCAAAGCTTGATCGAATTGAAGGAGTGCAGCGTTAAAGCATCAACGGGAGGGAGGGAGGGAGAGAGGCTTCATCGCCAAGCCGACACCAGTCTGGAAGATCATACGACGGCCCCCCGGCGGCAAAGCTTGATCGATCAAATCGGATCGGATCATCATCCACGTACTGCATGCGACTGACTTCAAACTCCACAACGTTCCTACGTAAGTATACGTTCTTGATTATATTGTTTAATTTTCCGATCCGCACAATTAAACAACGTTACTTCTTCTTCTCCAATTTCCCCATTGCATGCATGTTGTAGTACGTTCTGTATGTATTATTATGTGTTCCCAAACTGTACGTGTGACTTAATTGATCCAAACCCCTACGTTCGATCTTCTTCAATTCTCGGATTTCCCCATGTTGTAGTAGTGTTCCCAAACTGGCCGGCTTGGATTTCCGGTACGATCTCCATCCTATTCTATCCACTGTAATATCATATAATGCACTCTAGCTAACTTCCAGGTATACTGCAACGTTCCATGCCAAATGTATTTGTTGCTAATCTCCTCTCTCTTAATTTGCAACCTTATCTACAACGTTACTTAGTTGTAGGTAATAAGGCAATAAAGATGGAGGAGGTTAGCAACAAATATGTTTGTCTTGGCAAGTTCCAGTACACCTTGCACACTCTACATTGCAGGGAGATCACCGGCCTCATCTCTGAAGGACGGCGAATAACAAAGCTTCATCAGATCTTGCTCAATCGAAACAACATTGCCATATATTGTGAGTAATAATATTGAATTGATTTAGCCATTAACATGATAATGTCATGCCTTTCATTCTTTAGGTATCATTATGCCTTTCGTGTGTGACAATTAAGTTCTAAAACCACTTGTCTACCTCTTTGTGAAATGCAGCTTAGCTTGTTCTTGGAGGCTCACCCGATACATAATGAGATTTGTTACGTTGTATTTGACTGCAGCCTAAGAAGTTGTTCTTAGATATAAGAACCAATCTATTTTGTGTTTGTAGGCTTACTGTCACTGATTAAGTAATAAATACAATTACTGTCACTGATTAAGTGTTAGTTTTGCTTTTTTAATTTTGTTATATTATATCCTTGATTTTCATTTGTCTGCCACAATTACTCATTTAAAAATTTTGTTATTCTACTGCTTAATAAATATAGCTAACATGTGATTTCACTATTCAATTAGAAGAGTTTACAAAAGATACAAAAATTGGAACGAATGACTAATTGTAGCAATCAAATAAAAGTCAATGATGTAATGATACAAAATTAAAACAACATAACTTAATGTGTCAATGCTATACCCGCAGATAACTAAAGTGAAATTTGTTAATTTAGCATTATAAAAAAAATCATAAATAATTTGAATTAGGACAAGTTATAAAAATATATATGACAAGGAATATGGTGGGATGTAGCATTCGTATTTAAAATCATTTGACTTCACAAATCAACTTGACAGTATTTGTTAAGAATCTTGTTTAATTTTGATGGATATATTAGAAATGACCCAATATAATAGAGACCCGGGGTTCGGAAGGGCATAACTTGAGGCCCACAATGATGGGCCTTGACTTAGTCTCGCGGGCCCACTACATGGGCCTCGACTTATTCTTGTGGCCCTCCGTGAATTTAGTCCAATTTGGTTGGGATTTCCTTGTATAAAAGGCCATTGTCTTAGCATTACAAGACACCTTCATCATACTTTGTGTACACGATTATTGTAATAGCCCTACACCCTTCTTGTATTCGTCCTAACACGAATTATCAATATAATTTGTCTCCATTACTTATGATATTATCATTTTGCTATTACATTTTCATATCAATTATTCATTCTTAATTATTGGGTTTAATGATTCGGGATACCCCGGGTAATTAAATCCATCAAATTTAATAAATTTTCATTGTGCTAAGTAATTAATTAAATTGTATAAAGAACAACCTTCTAAGTGAGAAGTGTGGGAAAATCTTACTCAATGACATTTTTATAATTAAAATTGTGCATTTGGAAATGCTAAAAAGTGTATTTGCAAATAACTCACAATATAATGGAAGTTGGATTTTCCTAAAGAACCCCTACTTTCTCGACTCAAATCAAAATAAACCACAATTGATAATTATATCACAAAATCATCACTTTAAATGTCATTTTAACCAATTTTTGTAACATACTTTTGCAAAAAATAGTGTTATATGAGCCTAGGTCTTATCCATAGTTGATTATCATAGATTCCCCCTATAACGGCTAGCTCTTTTCCGCCGGTCTTTCCCTATCAGTTACAACAAAATCCCAACCGTTCCTTATTTTGAAGACTTAAGTTTTGACTAATCCCAAGTCTGAATGATTAATTAATTGTTATTATAGAGAGTGATATCATGATCTCATTGGCCATTATTGTATAATTGAATAATGGTAGACACTGCAACCATGTTGAATTCAACAACCAATTATTGATGTGTTTTTTTTTTTGAAAATAATTATTGATGTGTTTATTTAAATGATAATGTATAAATATTAACTAATTATTAAGTGACAAACTTGTACATAGTTTCTGTAATCGATCAGTAAGATAAATTTAATAATCATAGCAATAAATTAAACCACAATGACAAGATAGGAGATCGATGATTAGTTGACAAAAGTGAAATTTTGGAAGAACTAACAAATGATGATTCCCACATGCATATAATAGAAACACTAAGGGAGATTTGAATTTTTTATTACTAAACTATAATCTTGAACTGATTTGTCATGAACTGTACTTCCAAGAAGTTATACACAATTATACAAATTTCTATACTGCTTGCCAATTGACTTTATAACTGACTTTGAATTGCATGAGAACCAGAATCTATTTTGGATTATATCATATGAATGAACTGTACCTACTGCATACCTTATTATTCTTCAATTCTCATCATCGTCCATGCAATCATAATGTGAATTTCTGTTGAACATTGAAAACAGATCCTTGTTGTTCACCCATTGATCGTCATCTCCAAAAGGATTTTCAGGCAATTCATAATCGCAGTCCATCACTTCGGTCCAATAATATACGACAGGAGTCGAGTTCCTCAAAAAGAATGGGTGTGCCATTAACTTTTCAGCACTCCATCTCCCCTTAGAGTTTCTGTTCAAACACTTGTTGAGAAAATCCTTGCAAAGTACAGAGACATCTTCTGGAATCTTGGGCTCTTGGGTTTCAATCTTGGCTACCAAATCAGCTGTATTGCAGCAGTTTTCCCAAACCGGTTTCCCAGTGATCATCTCGGTGGTAATGCATCCCAAAGCCCAAACATCCCTAGGTGCCTTCTGAATCCCGTATAAAGATTCCGGTGAGATGTACGGTAACGTGCCACGGCAAACGTATTTGTTGTTAATCTCCTCCTTTACCTTTCCACTATCATAAATGGCCAGCCCAAAATCTGCAATCTTGAGACTATTAAGTTGATATTTTTGGTTGGGGAAAACAAGAATATTTTGAGGCTTCAAGTCGCAGTGGACAATCCCCAAGGCGTGCAAATCCGCGAGACCCTCAAGAAGTTGATAAGCGTAGAATGCTACCTCGCCTTTGGACATCTCTCCTTGCCGCGATTTGATCAAGCTCTGCAAAGAACCGCCGGCGGCATATTCCAGAAGCAGATTGTACACCGTTTCGCCGTCATCTTCAAGGCTGGGATCCGTGCCGTAACAGTGAATGAAGTTCGGGTTTCCTCTCAGGGAATATAAAAACCCTTCCTCGCGTCGGAGAGAATCGGAGTGGTCTATCTTGGCGCTCTTGACGGCGACGCTTGACGGCGACGAAAACCACGCTGAAGACGAGTGGCCGGGAACGGCCAAGGAAACGGTGCCGTATGATCCCGACCCAAGAAAGCCAGCCTTTTTCCACCACATTATTATTATATTAATATTGTGTTAAGTGGAAAACTGGAAATTAAAGTGATCAAATCGCGTTCGTGGCTTTGATGCAAGGCGCAAATTATACAAGCCATTTTTATAGATATATATACCGGCCAGGTTTCTCAATTTGAGTGAGTAGGCTAGCTAATATAACTAACTATGTGTTAATGTGTAATATATCCTAATAATAGAACATTTTAATTTTTAACCATCTTTAATTCATAAATTGTTGTTTAGGAGTAATAACATAGATTAAACAATGAAATCTTTTCTTCTTCTTTTTTTAATAGGGACAACACACTTTTGACATTTGAATTATTTTGCTTTTGAAAATTTGATTCCTATAAGTTAATTTAAATAAATTTAATTATTTTCCTTCTTCTCTCAAGAGGTTGAATTCCTCATATTTAACTATTTAATTATTCATAATGTTGCACTTTTAGTCCATATTGTTATATTATTATTCAAATTTCACTAACATATATAGGAGGTTATTTTAATTTATCATTTAGAATCAATTGGTGTGTTTGGTTCATGGATTTACACACTAGCATAATGACTCTTAATTGCAAGATCTTAACAAGCAATTGATCATGTCCTTAAATCAGTGCTGTTCCAATAAAAAATAGGGTGAAAGCAAATTTTCATATGGCTTAAAAATATTATATCTTAAAGCGTGCAATGAGTGGACATGTGGTGATGGGGTATGTCTGAAATGTTTTAGAGAGTTTCTTCATTCTCACCCCCTTAATGAAGCAAGACTTTACTCTACTTATTTTACTGCTAAATTGAAATGATTGGAGGTGATGGTCTATGAAGCTAAGGTATGATGAGGGAGAAATTAAACCAAACTGGATTGCTACTACACTAATACTAATGCATTGTCCAATCCAAACTGGATTTTGATTCTGCAATGATCCTAATAAATCATGAAGAACTGCAATTGTTATGTATAAACCAGTTTGCTCAAAGTGGTCACTAATGTGTCATTGTAATGCCTAAAAAACTGATAATGCGGTGGCAGATTGTCTCCTAATTGTGTGTGGCTCTCGATTTTAAACTTAATTTTAGGCCCAATTCTATACTAGTTAATTAGTGAACAATTCTGGATGTGAAAATCACTGTTGCCTAATAGGCTAATACCTTCATGGATTTTGGTTCATTTACTTTTACAAGACAAGAATGTTATTAATAGCATTCCCAAATTGAGATTTAATTTACTTCCATGAAATACCAGACGAAGCCATTGATAAACTGGTGAGTGATTCTTGACTTTAATGTTTAAATGGGAAAATCGCACTTTTGGTCCCTCAATTGTGGCTCGATCTGCAATGTTGTCCCCCAAAGTCAATTTTGGTTAATTGGGTCCCTAATTGTCCTTAATCGTAGTCAATGTTGTCCTTCGGTCAATTTTTGCTCTAACCAGGGTTAACACCATGGACATTTAGGTAATTTCGCAGCCTTTTTGTTTTTTTTACCTATAATCTGACTGTAGTTCACCCCAACTGCTTAGCTCATTTCACCCCCTTTCACCCGTTCATCGCATTTCAGCCCTAAACCGCCATTGCCCATTCATCCTACTGCTACGAATCTCTTGGTTCGAAGAGGGCGACGCGATTTGCAAGAGTATGTCTTCAAACTACTCCGGTTCAGGCGAATGGATTCCTGAAGTGCGTTGTTGGTGCGGCGAAATAGCTCCGGTAAGGATGTCGTGGAGTTATGCCAACCCTGGAAAGCGATTTAGAGCATGCCCACGCTATGGAGTACGTGTAAGCATAGTAAACCGTTTACTGTTTTGTTTTTAGGGTCTAAAATACTGAATTTGGCTTGGTCCATTTCCATTTGAATGTTAGGGGAATGGGAACTGTAGGTATTTTCAATGGTTGGACTCCGATGTCTCTGACCGTGTGGCCAAAGTGATTCGAGGTCTATTGAAGCGGTTAGATAAGCAAGACAGTGAGATGCAAAGGATTCAAGCAGTGATTGAAGAAAAAAATGTCAAGCTGAAGAAGAATAGTATAGACAATAAATTTCATTTTTTTTATGGTTTTGGATTAGGAATTGTTGTGGGTTTTTTTAGTTTTATGCATTGGATGGCAAATGTAGAACCAAGTTGAAATCTTGACTAGTTGAAGTATGATGTTAATGGATTTGCCTGGTTTGTGAAATGCCATATTGTGTAATGAAATGAGGTTATTGGTACTTTGTATTGGGAAACAATGGGCTTAATTTAAGTGTTTGGTTAATTGCCATTAAGAATATATGTTCTGGAATGGAATTGTGCAATGGTGCTTGTGTAGCAGTGTTGTACTACTACTATGGGAATGCAAAATAAAGTGGCAATATGAAATGGCTAATTGGAAAAAAAAAACTGCAAAAGGAGCAAATGAGCACCAAAAAACTGACCAAATAAGCACCAAAAAGAGCAAATGAGCACCAAAAACTGACCAAAAAAAAACTGCAAAAGGAGCAAATGAGCACCCAAAAACTGACCAAATTAGCACCAAAAAAGACTACAAAAATCTATTTCATTGTACCAAAAGAACATACACAATCTGTGTCCAAGAACATACATTAAGTTCATTGCCAATATAGCTTACATCAAGACAGTAGGCATTGTACCAAAAGACCATACATCAAGTTCATTTTGCTCATAATAGTTTCCAAGAACAGGCATCATTGCCAATTGAGCACAGAAACTGACCAAATGAGCACAAAAATAGCTTTAAAACATCATTGTTTACCAAGACAGTAGGCATTTTTCTTAGGCCTACTTGAACTGGGTCAATCTTTCTCTTTTTCTTAGGCCTACCAGGTTGTGCCTTATATTTGGGGGAATTGGTACTGGAAGATCAACTTTTTCCCATAAATCTGCTGATTGAATAGGCAGTATTGCAGGCTCATAAGCTTTCAGATAAGTGTCCACTGTGTAGCATTGGTGTACATAATCTTCAGGGCTTCCCTTTGTTTCCTAATAGCTGCCACAGCATGACTGCATGGAATGCCAGTCAGATCCCATCCTCTACAACTGCACTGTTTGAGGGCTAAATCCACCTTGAAGGCCTTAAAGTTGTGATCATCCACTTGGTATAAATTATCCTGTGACTTGTATGTACTATACCTAGCAGACCTATCCTTGGCCTCTTCAAGCAACTTTGATATTTTGAGACAAAGTTTATGTGGATATGTCTTCATTTTGTCTCTGTTTTTTTGCATTCTACCCATTAAATACAGCCTAATCTTATCACACATTGTTAGAAGAGGCTTGTCCCTCAAGCTCAAGATAGTGCCATTCCAAGACTCACACAAATTATTCAAAAGCATATCTGACTTGGGAAATGTGCTAAAAAAAGCCCTACAGTAGTGCTTAGGATCCCTGGCAGCCAACCACTCATAAGCCTTTGCATTTTCTTCTTTTAACTCTTCCATAATCCTTTTATATTCTGGCTCTGTTGTTGCTTTACACACAGCCCACAACTTCTGCTTCAGAACATTTCCTGTAAATCCATCCTTCACAAAGTTAGCGTGCATATGCCTGACACAGAATCTGTGTTCAACACCAGCAAACAACTCCTCAACAGCAGGTACCAAGCCCTTTTGTTTATCTGAAATTATAGTCCATGCAAGAGGATTACTTGATATATTCAAGTCACTGTCCAGCTGCTGTAAAAACCATTTCCAACTCTCCTTTAGTTCTCCCTCTACAACTGCAAAGGCTATAAGAAACATGCAGTAATCTCCATCAACACCAACAGCAGTTAAAAGTTGCCCTCCCTTCTGACAACCCTTCAGATAACAGCCATCTAACCCAAAAAAAGGTCTACAGCCACTAAGAAAACCTTCTTTGCAAGCTCCAAAGCAAATATATAACCTAAGAAACCTAGGTTTGCCATTAACACTGAATTCAGAATCAAGCTTCATCTTGACAGTAGTCCCAGGATTGCTTCTCCTTAATTCCTGACAGTAATCATTGAGCATATTGAATTGCTCAGAATCTTGCCCTTCCAGCTCCTTTCTAGCCTTATGCTTAGCCCTATAAGCCTGATGTTTTGTTACCTGACAATGTAATTTTTGCTGCACATGCTCTTGAAACTGTCTCCTTCCCCAATCCATATTCAATCTAAAGTCCTCTTTGTACAATCTTGCTAGAAAGCCTGAGTTAACTGTCTTGTTATCATCTTGGTCTCCACATGTGTGTTCAGGGTTGTATGTCTTAATTTGAAATGGACATCTAGGATTGCTTCTTGACCCAAAAATTGTCCATTTGCAAATATCATTGTGTCTACAATAGGCCCTAACCCTTCTGGCCTCATTCTTTACAAATTTCACATCTGTTCTTCTCATTGTCTCATGATATGTTACAGCCCACTTAAATTCCTTGGCAGATTGAAAAATCATTCCCAAAACAAACTTGAAGCCTTCCTTTTTCAGGTTTCTTTCTTGGAACATAGTGGCAGTACCATTAAAATCCCTCTCATCATCTGAATCATCTAAACCCCTAAAAATTTCTTCAGAATGTACACAATCAACTTCATTAAGATCTACCTCAGCCTCATTTCCCACCCTCTGAGCAGTAGGACCATTCACCTCTACCTCAACTTCTTCAAACACAGTTTCTGGACCATCAACTTCCCTTTCAGACTCTTGTTCACTACCCTCATCAGTCAGTAGTACATCATCACCCAAAGAACTAGAGATCTCTATGTCATAATCCCATTGATCATCATAGAGATGTTCAACATAAATGTCCAACTCTTTGTTTCTAGGAACCTCTAAATTCAGCACTAAAATATCAGCATCATTGGTCACTTTCCTCAAATCAGTTTTTCTGCTTTTTGGCTTACCTTTAACCTTAACCCAGAACTGGACCTTCTTGTCACAAAACCTTAATTGTTTCACCATCCTTCTTAAGTCCAGTAAACTTCCCTCATCACAGTTGAAATAATCAAAGTACTCAACAAACCCATCCCTATAGTCAACTTTTGGCTTCCAAACCAAATTACCCCCAATATGTAGTTTAATTGTAAACACAGAGGAATCCTCACCATCATCCATAAAGCATTAAAGCATTAAATTAAAGGTCAAAACTTTACAGTTGTGCAGGGAAAAAAAATACAAAGTCCATTCACAGTCAATACACAGTGTTGCAGCAAAATTAAAGCTTCATTCACAGTGCTTTTAAGTATATTGAGAATGTAAGCTGCCTATGGTCCCCATGTGGGTACCACCGGCTTCATTTTCCACATGCTTCAGTACACAACAATAAAGAAAGGGATACAACTACAGCTGGTCCCCACTGTAGGAATAACCCCATAACCCAAAAAGACATTGCACATGCGAAAAAGAAACATATAAACACCAATTTCAAGTTTTCTAAACCCTAAACTGCTACCCATTAACCAATATTCCCATAACCCAAGACATTGCACATGCTAGATACTCATTTTCGCAACACAAACAAGACAAAAATCAGCTTTTCAACTGCGAAAAATAAAGCCATAAAAGTTCAGCTACTTACACGTAGGAGTCGTATTGGAGCCATTAATCCTCCTACTAGTCATTTAGTTGCAAACCAAACTCGTCGTCCACTTCGTAGCAGTCGGATGAATGGGCAATGGCGGTTTAGGGCTGAAATGCGATGAACGAGTGAAAGGGGGTGAAATGAGCTAAGCAATGTGTTGGGGTGAACTACGGTTAGAGTTAAGATAAAAAAAACAAAAGGGCTGTGAAATTACCTAAATGTCCATGGTGTTAACACTGGTTAGAGCCAAAATTGACTGAAGGGCAACATTGACTACGATTAAGGACAATTAGGGACCCAATTAACCAAAATTGACTTCGGGGGACAACATTGCAGATCGGGCCACAATTGGGGGACCAAAAGTGCGATTTTCCCTGTTTAAATTGTAAGGCATTATTAGATGGATGCATGATAGCTAGTGAAACTTTACCTTTATCTTTCATCAGATTGAGGAAGCTAGGAAGAGTGCTTTAGGTAGATGGTGGCCTCATAATTGAGCATCCCTTAGTATTGCCTTATGTAAGATTCGAGAATTATGGGCAAAATACTTCTTGGAAAAATGTGTGTAGAGACCAAATTCATTACGATTTAGGGCCAGTTTTAAAACGTTCAAACTTTGCATCGATCTAGAGATCAGAATTGTTGCGGTCTAGAGACCATTTTTCCCGATACTCATATTAGATTTATCGCCGATCTAGAGATTGGATTTGTTCTGGTCTAGGGACCGTCTTATACGGACACAGAGGTCAAATTTTACACTGATCTAGGGATTGAATTTGTTGCGGTCTAGGAACCGACTTATACCGACGTGGACGCCAGATTTTGCATCGATCAAGGGATCAAATTTGTTGTGGTCTAGAGAACCATAATTTATTTTTTATTTGGTGATTCAGATACTAAATTCAAAATATGTTCTTACTCACAAAAGGCGAAATCTCTCGCTTCAGGCCCCACACGCTGGGCCAAAAGGATTTGTGGAGGTGATAAATCAGGATAATTCAGCGGCCCATTAGGTAGGAGGATTAGTACTTTCGAAAATGATGTTATATTCCAACAAATAGTTGAATTGTATATTTGTATTTATATAATATATATATATATATATATATATATATATATATATATATATATATATATGTTTAACCATCATTATTACATGAACACATGGTACTCTGTAGACCATAAATACAAAAAAAAAAAAAAAAAAGATACATTTTTGGTGTTTGGTTGGGCCTTTTGCACCTTATTATAGGTACCATTTTGATACTCATTACCATGTTTATTTGCTTACTAATACAAAATGCAATCCTTAGCTAGTACAAGTTACATAAGTGTTTCAATGGATATTTTCAGTATAATGGAAACTAGACTTGGAAGTCAACTAATCTGCATATTATAACTATAATGCATAAGTCTGTTTGGCCTCATACTCTCAAAAAAAAAAAAAAAAAAAAAAATCTGTTTGGCCTCACTGCCATTGTTAGCTATAACTTACACCACAAGGGAATTCAAGACAGCTCTCTGAGAACCCAAGCAGCCCAGATTTCATCTGCTGAATATTAAACAAAAGGTATCGCCGTTGCCGGGGATCGAACCCGGGTCACCCGCGTGACAGGCGGGAATACTCACCACTATACTACAATAACTTTGATGGTTATAAGTTGAATCAAAATATATTTTCGATAGACAGAACTTGTATTTATTATAATTGCAATGTTTTTTTTTTAACTCATTCTCTAATTATTTATTTGATATCATTAAATTTGCGACTAAAAAAGTAGTGTCAATGTAATTCTTCTTCTTCTTCTCCCAGTGTCAATGCATGTAATTCTTCATTAGCATTTCTACTCACAAATCATTTTTTAAACATTTTCAACAACCTGGTCATATCAATTTTTACTTTTCTTTAAAAAATCAAATTCAAATATAAAACTCAAATTCAATTCATTCGTACAAAATTATTTCTGTATGTGACTATGCGCTTAACAATTACGAAGTACTTTATTAGTATTTAAATGAAAAAAGTGTCAAATTATTTTTTTTCCTTAGCTAAGTTCTTTTCCCACTGAATTTTCTTGGACTAATTAAGGTTTTTAATGAGGCAACCGGTGTAATACATCATTTTACATACTTTGTGTACTCTTTTCCACGACTAGATTTTTCCCACATTGTTTTTCTGCATTATCTTAAAAAAAAAACGATATGTAATATTATTTATGTAATTATATTATTACTAAAATGAAAAAATAAGATCGAAATAATTTAATTGTAATTATAATATATAAAAAAAATTCAACAGCCCATGTTTAACTTAATTACCATAATAATTACTAGACAATTATACTAATATTTGTAGAACTATAAATGTAATTGTAGATCACGATATCACTGTTGTCAATAAGAGTTAATCATGAATATACATGTGTAAAAAAAAATATACATAACATAAATCATAAATGTACAATAATACAAAACTAACATATAACTAACACTTTATAACACAAATCTGCTAATACTCATAACACTGACCCATTAACTATGACCCAAATTATATTGACCCGACCCTTCTTACAAATTGTAACCTAATCATCACACAAGTATATATATATATATGCCTTGGCTTCGTGATCTATCAAAGCTAGCCACACACCCTAAGATTCCACTTACGAACACATGCAATTAATATACATAGGGTTTTGCATATCCCAACTTCATCGCCGACAATATAATCTCCGATCCCGAGCGATCAACGGGAGGGAGGGAGAGAGTTTTCATCGCCAAGCTAAGCCGACACCAGTCTGGAAGACTTGATCGATCGATCAAATCGCGGCGACGAGCGACGAGCTGAGGTCGCGTTAGTTTTACGCCTACCAATCAACTTCAAACTCCACAACGTTCGTACGTACGTATACGTTCTTGATTATATTGTTTAATTTTCCGATCCGCACAATTAAACAACGTTACTTCTTCTTCTCCAATTTCCCCATTGCATGCATGTTGTAGTATGTTCTGTATGTATTATTATGTGTTCCCAAACTGTACGTGTGACTTAATTGATCCAAACCCCTACGTTCGATCTTCTTCAATTCTCGGATTTCCCCATGTTGTAGTAGTGTTCCCAAACTGGCCGGCTTGGATTTCCGGTACGATCTCCATCCTATTCTATCCACTATAATATAATATAATGCACTCTAGCTAACCTCCAGGTATACTGCAACGTTCCATGCCAAATGTATTTGTTGCTAATCTCCTCTCTCTTAATTTGCAACCTTATCTACAACGTTACTTAGTTGTAGGTAATAAGGCAATAAAGATAGAGGAGGTTAGCAACAAATATGTTTGTCTTGGCAAGTTCCAGTACACCTTGCACACTGTACATTGCAGGGAGATCACCTCACCTCTGAAGGACGGCGAATAACAAAGCTTCATCAGATCTTGCTCAATCGAAACAACATTGCCATATATTGTGAGTAATAATATTGAATTGATTTAGCCATTAACATAACTTAATGTGTCAATGCTATACCCGCAGATAACTAAAGTGAAATTTGTTAATTTAGCATTATAAAAAAAATCATAAATAATTTGAATTAGGACAAGTTATAAAAATATATATGACAAGGAATATGGTGGGATGTAACATTCGTATTTAAAATCATTTGACTTCACAAATCAACTTGACAGTATTTGTTAAGAATCTTGTTTAATTTAATAAATTTTCATCGTGCTAAGTAATTAATTAAATTGTATAAAGAACAACCTTCTAAGTGAGAAGTGTGGAAAAATCTTACTCAATGACATTTTTATAATTAAAATTGTGCATTTGGAAATGCTAAAAAATGTATTTGCAAATAAAATTGGATTTTCCTAAGGAACCCCCACTTTCTCGACTCAAATCAAAATAAACCACAATTGATAATTATATCACAAAGTCATCACTTTAAATGTCATTTAAACCAATTTTTCTAACATACTTCTGCAAAAAATAGTGTTATATGAGTCTAGGTCTGATCCATAGTTGATTATTATAGATTCCCCTTATAACGGCGCGCCGGTCTCTCCCTGTCAGTTACAAAAAAATCCCAACCATTCCTTATTTTGAAGACTTAATTTTTTACTAATCCCAAGTTTGAATGATTAATTAATTCTTATTATAGAGAGTGATATCATGATCTCATTGGCCATTATTGTGTAATTGAATAATGGTAGACACTGCAAGCATGTTGAATTCAACAACCAATTATTGATGTGTTTATTTAAATGATAATGTATAAATATTAACTAATTAAGTGGCTAATAATGACCTTGTGGTCTAGTGGCACCCTGTGTCCAGTGCTTCAGTCGAGAGCCTCAGTGCAATTGTTGTGCGAACTAACAAATGATGAACTGATTTGTCATGAACAGTACTTCCAAGAAGTTATACACTCAATGCTTACACAATTATACAAATTTCTATATGAGCTTGCCTTAGAAAAATCATCTAAATACAATTTTAAAAAGGAATAAGGTGTAAATACCACTAACTAAAAAAAGTTACAATTAAGCCATCGAATAACTTAAAATAATGCAATTGTATCGAATAACAGATTACTTTGCCTTGTCACCGGTTACCTTGCTTACGTGGCACTAATTTAAATTATTTTATTATAAAAAAATTAAAAAGGAAAAAAAAAATGCAACCACTCTGGCTGCCTTCGACCGGTTCTCCATATCCAGATCCATGGATCCATCTCCACTGAAATTACTCACCAATTGTCAATTCTTCATCTGAAGCTACTTCTGGCATGCTAATGTCTCATGTGGTATCGTAAGAAGTAAAATGCATGGACATAACTAGTGCTGCCTCCAACAAGGCATTTTCATCATCTTGAAATGTATCCAATAAAGTAAGCAAGGTAACTGGTGGCATGGCAAAGTAACCTGTTATTTGGGACAATTGCATCATTTTAAGTCGTTATTCAAGGGCTTAACTGCAACTTTTTTTATTTCAGTGGTCTAATTGCATTTTCGTATCTAGTTTCATGGCTTATTTGCACTTTATTAATGAATTTGTATTAAATAACATAATATTAGTCAAAAATTCAAGATGTGGTATATTAGGATTAGATGATAAAAAATTCAAGATGTGGTATATTATCTTCAACTTTCTATATGATAAGGTTTGGCGTTGCAATTTATATATGGGCCTTCATTGTATTGGGATGGCAACAGATGGGTTATGGTTTTGGGCCAAAGAAAAATTGTTGGGGTTATATATATTGGGCTGGAATTTCTTTATTTAAATTTTATTTTATTATGTTTTTATATTAAAGTAGAATTGTAAAATTTGTCAAAAAAAAATTTATAAAATAAAATTATTGCTTTTTTATGTTGTAATATTTTTTTAGGCCAGACTTAATTAAATCATATTTATTTTGTTATGTTTTTGTATTTACAAAATTGTAAAATAAATGTTTTTTTTATGTATTACAACATAAAAATTCAATAATTTTATTTTACTTTAATATAAAAACATAATGCTTTATTAAAATGTAAATTAAAAATTGTTTGTGGTTTTTAGTATATCATTTAATTGAACTTTATTTATGCTCAATTGATGTAGAAAATATTGATAGCCATGGCCCATGTGCATCCAAATGTCCAATTCAATGTGTGCATGAACATTTTTTTTTTTTTTTTTACGGTCCGGGGTCCATCAACGTTCACTTCGGGTGGCACGGGAGCTAGCCCAGGGGGAATCATCACTTGTGAAAATTGAACCCGGGTTCTCCCAAAATTTCTCCCCACAAAAAGAGCTCACTTGCCACTTGAGCTACCCCAATTTTAATTACTTTATAACACAATACCAAACAATGATTATTTCTTTTAGTAATTACACATATTAAACTCAATTATATGTGGATGGATCAAGAGTGAGTAATTCATACGGGCTCAAAATTCTAATCTATGGTGAATCTGAAAGATTTTGTACTTCTACTACTAATATAATTAATTAACACCCAGAATAAAAATAAGTCAACAAATAAAAATAGAACCAACCAAAAAAAGAAACCCAGAGAGGAAATCTGTAACCTTCAAAACTTGTGTACATGATTTCTTCAATTTTGAGAGAAATTCATGTGGTACAAGTAAATCATTATTAAAGATTCTTCAAAAAAAAAATCATTATTGAAGATAAAGAAATCTGAAAATGTATATATTTATATGTATATAATTTACTTATCTTTCTATATTGATTATTATTTACAAAATGGACATTAATAATTAATTAATGAATGCTTATTTTATCATAAAATATATAGATACATTATTTGCCAGTCTAATAGTTGAAATATGTATTAACTGTGTAGTGTGTACTCTATTACAATGCAGTATCTGTTCATAACTACTTTCTCAACCTATTGAAGCACAAGAGTCAGTATTGCCCCCACTGAGGCTCGAACCCACCACCTCCCGTATCAAAAGAAGAGTTTGATGCCACTGGACTACAAAGTCCTTGGCAATATTAAATGTTATATATTTTAAATGATTTTATTATTTTACAATATTTTCTTGTATTTAGAATAACATCTCTCATATTTTAAATGCCAACTATGCAAAATATGCACTAATAATTAAACTATGAAAATTTTAGACAAAGAAATCTATGAAGAGTATAACTTATCATTAAATGCCAACATTTTTCTGTATTAATGTTTGATTTTATCACTTTTTAAAAACATTATCAACAATAAAATTACTTAAATTTTATGCTGTGCATCGGGGGCAAATTCTTTAAGAAAATTGTTTGTCATGTTACTGACCTCAAATTCAATGGGACAGGGGTGTGGGATGTTGTTAGGCATCACCTGACAGACAATGCTCAGTTCAACGCTAGAAGAAATTTAGCTATTCCAAGTACAAAATTATTAACACATTATTATTTTTTTTTCTACTAAGCTATAAATGACTTCATTTTCTACCTTTTCTATATTTAATTCTCCGTGAATCAGAGAAGGAAAATTATGCTTTGGTTGAAATTGAGAAATTGTTGAATACATGTAACAAGTCAATGGCTGATTATCCATCCACCTATGCCGGAAGTAATGCATGCATGTCGAGTAATTGGTTGTTGTACGAAGAAATGTCATATGACCGGAAATCTTTAAAACAAGAGCATGATATTTTGGTTTCAAAACTAACTGATGAACAATTAGTCATCTACAATAAAGTTATTGAAGATGTTTTGTCAAATAAAGGTATATTATTTTTTGTCTATGGATATGGTGGAACAGGTAAAACATTTCTATGGAGAACAATGGCAGCTGCTTTAAGGTCAAAAGGTGAAATTGTATTAAATGTTGTTTCGAGTCGTATAGCTTCATTACTACTACCCGGTGGTGGGAGGATTGCACACTCAAGGTTTGTTATACCGATTTGTATTACTAGAGACTCGACTTGCAACACAGCAAGGTAGCCCATTTGCCTAAACCATTGTTAAATCTAAGTTGATTATTTGGGACGAAGCTACTATGATGCACAAGTATTATTTTGAGGCACTGGATAGGATAATGAGAGACTTAATGTGTTTCTCTAATCCTAGCAGTTCAGAGATGACATTTGGTGGAAAAATAATTGTCCTTGAGGTGAATTTAGACAAATACTGCTGGTTATTCCAAAAGGCACAAGACAAGATATAGTACGGGCCAGTATCAATTCTTCTAACCTGTGGAACAATTGTGAAGTTCTTCGATTAACGAAGAAGTTACGTTTGCGTAGTATTACATCTGAAGAAGAAATTGAAAAGGTAGAGACTTTTGCAAAATGAATTGCTGATTTAGATGATGTAAAACTTGGTTATAATAATGATGGTAAGTGTAATATAAGTATTCTGTCTCAATTTGTATTGCAAATCGATGGTGATGCCATACAAGAGATTGTTGATATCACATTAATTTCTTTCATACCATAGTGGTAACATGGACCATAAACATCTTGAGACTAGAGCCATATTGGCTCCAACATTAGATGTTGTTGACCATGTCAATGAATGCATGAACGGTATGAATAAAGCGTCATCTAAGATGTACTTGAGTTGTGATTTTGTGTGCAAATCAGATACTAATGCTGATATATTTTCTTAAGTTCACATTTCCGAATTTCTTAACAATTTGAGGTGTTCAGGTATACCAAACCATTCATTAACATTAAAGGTTGGATCTCTAGTTATGTTGTTAAGGAATATAGACCACTCATTTGTTTGTTTGTTTGTTTGTGTGTGTGTGTGTGTCTTTTTTTTTTTTTTTTTTTTTTTTATGATCATTTCAAAATTAGAAATTAAAATTTTGGAAACCATGTGATTGAAGCGCAAATTCTATGTGAAACAATGTAGGTACCAATGTTCTGATCCACGGATGGCATTGACCTCGTCAGACCCAAATAGAGCCGTCAAAATGGGCTTAGCCCGCCGGCCCGGCCCCTACTTATGTAGGGGGCAAATTTCGGAAATTGAAGCCCGCCAAAGAGCGAGCTTTTTTGGCCCGCCCCGCCAAGGAGGCGGGTCGGGCGGGCCGCGGGTTGCCTGCCATCTTTTTATATATATATAGTTTATTGTTTGCCATGTATTATTATTGTTATGTTACTAATATGATATGTACTTATGTATAATCAATATGTAATGTTTAATGTTTGATGAATTATGTTTTATGTGAGTTATGTATAAGTTATTTTAATTATTTTTTTTATATACAAATGATAAAATTTTAAAAAAGGAGTAATAAATTAACAATTTACAAAAAAAAAAAAAATGTCGGGGGCCTACCTAGCCCGCGGGTCGGGGCTGGCCAACAAAACTTAAGCCCGCTAAAGAGCGGGCTTTTTTGGCCCGGCCCGGCCCGCCCCACCAACCCGTATTGACAACTCTAGACCCAATACTTCTTTTTAAATTTCAAAGAAAGTAATTTCCTGTTATGTTATCATACATCATGACAATAAACAAAAGTCAATGTTAGACGTTATCACATGTGGTTTGTCACTAAAAAATCAGTTTTTAACCATGGTCAATTGTACGTAGCAGTTTCAAGGGTTAACAATCTAGATGGTTAATGCTCTAATTTGTGGTGAACCTAGAGGGTTTTTGAACACTACTCAAAATGTTATTTACGAATAAATTTTTTAATAATTTGTAATCTTTATTTATCTTTAATGTGAGAAAATATTTTTATTTTTATTTACTATGTTTGATCATTTCATATTTTGTACTTATACTCTTGACAATATGATCGTGCATTGCGCGGATGCAAATACTAGTTATGAATAGAAAACAATAAGAAAATGTTGAGAAATGAGAACTACGCGCTGAGACACAGGATGTACGCGTCTAATGACGCGTGGAACCGATAAATAGTCATGAGCTTATAAGCGGAGCTACAATATACCGTCTATACATATCCACTCTTGACATCTTTCATTTCATTCCAAGTCGAGACTTCACAAACAGAATCTCTGAACACAATATAAGGAATCTAACTTCAGGTGATAACAATAGAGACATCCGTGCTAATAACATGTTATAAAATCATAGAAAACATAAAGAGAAAATCAGAGAGAGGGGGAGAAGAACACGGAAACTCAAAACATTCTCATTAAGTATTAATTGATCAAATATAGACATGTACATGATGGGGTAAAACTGTATAACGATAAAAAGGATATATAATGGCTTTAAAACACATATATTTACATAAAGACATTACTTTGAAAGTTAGTTAAAATTGTAAATTTTCAAAATATAAATTGTAGGGTAATATCAACTTTTACAATTGAAAATGGATTGCACGAATATGAATAACCTTTGACCTTAGGAAAAGGTAAATTATGAAATAGAAAACAATAAGAAAAGGTTGAGAAATGAGAACTACGCGCTCAGACACGGGATGTACGCATCTAATGACGCGTGGATAAATAGTCGTAAACTTATAAACGAAGCTACAATATAATATTCCGTCTATACATATCCACTCTCGACATCTTTCATTTCATTCCAAATCGCGACTTCACAAAGAGAATCTCTGTAAGCCCCCTGCCTCTCGCCCTCTTATGCATATCGTTGATGGATCTTAATTTATATATGTTTGTTTATATGATGTTGAATCCGTAATTTAAATGAGTTCTTTGTTGAAAATCTGTATAGTTTGTTAGCGTTCATGAATTATTGAGATTGTATTTGGGAATTTAGGTTTTTTTTTTTTGGGTTTGTGATCAGAAAAGAGATCTGAGGCCCTGGGTAATAATAATTATTTTTTAATGCTTATTGATCCTCCATTGTTGATTGATCAGTTTCTATCTTCAACCTTTTGAATTGTAATTTTCCTGTTGACCAGCGGCTATGAATTGGCTGTTTTCTTGTTTATTTGATTAGTAAAGAAGGGTCAATAATTGTGTGGGCATTAGATTTCTTCCTTGTTGGCTACAGAATTTGATTTATCATTTATCTGATATTACACTGAGTTTTCATTGGTTTATATTATGTGCTGTTAGATCAATGGTTTATATTCTGGTGCATTTAGTACATTGAGATAATGTGAAAGTAATGGTAGCTTTATCTAAATCTCAGTGCCTGCTCTAGTATAGAATACCTGCTAGTTTGAGGGATGGGTTATTGTGGCTGGAGGGAAGGGTGAATATGTGGCTTATTTAGTTTTTGGTTCTTAATTGTCTATCTTTCTGTATTTGTCTTTTTTGTAGCTCCAGTTTTCAACTTTTTTGCTACTTGTCTCATTTTTGTATGATTTACCCACCTGTTTTATCTTATTAGGCATTCTTTAGTCCCGTGTATACGATATAGTTTTGTAAGCAGCCTAAATTCCTTTGTATGTCCCTATGTAATGATGTGAAACAGTAGTATATTGTTTGGTTGATTTTCTATGTTCTTGTGGGCTATCTCAATTCTATGTTTGAGAGTTTGAGGCTTCATAAATATTTAGCAGTTCTCATCTAGGGTAAACTATACACAGCTGGAAATGTTTAGCTTTGAATTTGAGTTTGGATATTTAAAATAAAACAGAGGATGTGTATTGTGTTTGATTTGAAGAGAATATTTTGAGCTCAATCACCTGAAATATCATTCTTTTATTGTCTAACCGGTTTCTTATTCATCGGATAGGTACAAGTTGTTTTGTTAACTAAGACAAATGGGAGGCGGAAAGGATAAGCACCACGATGAGTCTGATAAGGGGCTGTTTTCTCATCTCGGTCATCATGCTCCTTATCCTCCAGGACAGTACCCTCCAGCACCTGGTGCATACCCTCCTCAACAAGGGTATCCTCCTGCAGGATATCCTCCTCAGGCATATCCACCTTCTGGATATCCTCCTCAACAAGGGTATCCCCCTCAACAAGCCTACCCCCCTGCAGGTTACCCTGGCCAACCTCACCCATCTGCATCACACCATTCAGGTACACTTATTGAATATCTTTTCTTCTTTCTTTATCCCCACTTTGTTGGGAAGAACTTGTTGAAACCAGCCAAGTACCTTGTGGTTTGATGGCATCACTGTTACCATTTCAATCAGAAGGACACGGGTTTGAGTCTGGAAGGTTAAATTGTAGTAACCCAAGAAAAAAAAAAACTTGTTGAAACCACGCCCCTCTCATTTTCACTTTGGCTTTTGCCTGTTGCCAGAAGTTCAATTTTGCTACTTTTTGTTTTCATAAATAAACTAAAACTTTGATGGAAAACTTTGGAGGCATTGAATAATAAAAATAAATAAATAAATAAATAAACTCGTCCATTGATACATAAAGTACCTGACAAGGCTAGACACAATTCACAAGCACTTTGATATGCCCCGTGGCCTAGCAGTAGTGAATGAACACAATAAAAAATGCATTACATCTCGCAACAAATTGAAAATGCCGTGTGGAGTTTCCTTTGTGTTGATGTGGCTTTTGTGCTAAATTTTTTCTTACAATTAGGGCATGGACCTGGTATGGGGGCAATGCTAGCTGGAGGTGCTGCGGCTGCAGCAGTTGCTTATGGTGCTCATCACATTAGCCACAGTGGCCACGGTGGTTCTCATGTACCACATGGTGTTGTACCTGGTGTTGGTGGTTACGGCCATGGAAAATTTGGCAAGCATGGCAAGCACGGCAAGTTCAAACATGGCAAGCACGGCAAGTTCAAACATGGCAAGCATGGAGGTGGGAAGTTCAAGAAGTGGAAGTGATCCATTCTTGACCTCTCTGCTAAGCATATGCCAAGACCTTTAAGACTGCTAATGCTTTAATTTCTATGAATAAATTATACTATGGTACATATTTGATGCTCTATAGGCTATATGAAATCATCACCAGAAAACCCACAGCTTTTGTGGCTGTGATGGAATCCATAGCTTTCATGGTTAATCTGACATCGTTGTTAGTGTTTTACACTTTCTTCTCCATTGCTTTTTCTGCTTTCTATCAGTGATAACATGCTCTTGATGGGAAAATTTTATTTACATTTTTCATTAAAAAATATCGTAAAATTTGCATGCTTTCTAAGCCTCAATTGCGGCTTCGATAATACAAATTTCACAAACTTTAAAGCATAATTTGCATATCTGATCTTTAGTCTTTGCTTCTAAAGTGTTTTTCTCCTACCCAATTAAAAATCTGGTGAAAAATATTGAATTAATTATATTGAAAGCCAAGACTCCCTATAGTGAATGGAAGGAAGTGATCGACAAGGAGGAATTCTGTATCTAGCGGAGTATCTATTTTTAAAACTCAAAATTAATAACAATGTTTTTAGTCATTATGGATACAACATAACATTTTGCACATCGTGTGTGCTTAAGACTACTAAGGGCGTTTGGTAGACAGAAATGTTTGAGAATTTAAAAGGTGAGAAATTTGTTTACACGCTTGATGCAATTTTTTATATTTAGGATAGCTGGGAATCCAATTTCATTATATTCCACTTAAGGGAGGTCCGACTCTCTTTTCCAAGTGATTGAGGATCTATCAAATTTATTTATTTAATTAATTATCTTTTTTTGAATCTTTCATAAATATAATAAATTTGTCTCTTTCACTATTACAATTTGTTTATCAAAAAAATTTACATATAGGTACATAGTCAATATTATTGACTAGTTTTCTATTTTAAATATAATCCTTAATCATGAGCGTGTCTCTTCTTCTTCTTCTTTTTTTTTTTTTTTTTTTTTTTTTTTTTTTATTATTATAAAGAATCATTACTATATTCTGATAGATTTTTATGCCTAGTTTGTAATATAATTCATATGAAGGATAACTAACAAATTAACAATGATATATTAGATATTTAAACAAAATTTCTAGGCAAGTTTAAATAAATCAAAAATCTTATTTAATTTTTTAAATAATTTTTTTTTGAATACAACTGACCCTATTACATTGTAGTATCTGTTCATACATACTTTTCTCAACCTGTTGAAGAAAGAGTCAATTTCGATATCTCCTCCACTGAGGCTCAAACTC
Source organism: Ipomoea trifida (assembly GCA_003576665.1). Taxonomy (NCBI): domain Eukaryota; kingdom Viridiplantae; phylum Streptophyta; class Magnoliopsida; order Solanales; family Convolvulaceae; genus Ipomoea; species Ipomoea trifida. The sequence continues at coordinate 14,086,544 of CP025656.1, read as the reverse complement.
ATGACCTTTCATTTGAGGGAGGCCACTACATGCCATTTGAGCACAAGGTGCTTGGCAAATAATTTAATTCTTATATTTTTATATTAATACCAAACATATTAATTATTTTTTTTACAAAATTATTTCATCGTAAAAAATATTTGTTTAAAAGTAAATTGATAGGCCAGAAAATACTAAACACCCTTATAATAGTGGCAAATTTTACTTTGGACCAGGGTCCAAAACGGTGTCGTTTATTTCAATGAAAAGAAAGGACACCCGTTCCGCGTAATTAATTCTACTTGTATAACATATTCAGTTTCATTTTATATACATTCTAGTTTTATTTCAGCACAACTACAGTTTCATTTAACTTTATACATACAATAGTCTTTTTACAATGAGACATGCTATTGAATTTTATTTTATACACACTGTAGTCTTATTACAAAAACACTAAATTATAATTCTAATTCAACTACGGTTTTATTGGACAGTATACACTCAAATATATGAAACTGTTATTCAGTTTATTTTATATACACTGTAGTTTCATTACAATACAACTACAATATCATTTCAATATAACCAAAATTTCATTTGACAATATACACTCATTATGTGAGACATGTTATTTAGTTTCTTTTTATACATACTGTAGTTTCATTTCAACAAAACTAAAGTATCATTTTTATTCAACTACATTTCTATTTGACAATATACACTCAATATGTGAGACATGTTATTTAGTTTCATTTTATACATACTGCAGTTTCTTTTCAACACAACTAAAGTATCAATTCAATTCAATTACAATTTCATTTGATAATATAAACACAATAAGCGATACAGTTTCATTTTAGATACACTGTAGTTTCATTTTGTTATGAACATACAAAAATACGAAATTTGTTAAAATGTAATGACTGCTATTTCTTTACTTAAAGATATGACACCGTTTTCAAACAATGGTCCACAAAGCTCTGTGGACCATGGTTCACGGTATAACAACCGTATAATAGTGTGCCAATTGCCAATAAACGTTACGTATAATTTCTTGCAAATTATACTGTGGACCATGGTCCACAAAGCATTGCGATCATGTTCTAAAATGGCGTTGTTTATTTTAATGAAAAGAAACGGCATTTGTCCGCATCGTTATGTGTACAATAGCTCTATTTATGTAACATATTTACTTTCATTTTATATACACTATAGTTTTGTTTCAATACAACTACAATTTCATTTTGATATAACTACAGTTTCATTCAACATTATATAGTCAAATATGTGAAACTGTTATTCAGTTTCATTTTATATACACTATAGTTTCATTACAACACAAACACAATATCATTTCGATATAACTACAATTTTATTTTCGACAATATACACTCAATCACGTCCACGTCCGCGTCCACTAACACTAAAACAACGTCATTTCGGACAAAGGTCCACGGTATAACGATTGGGTTAAAACCTACTCAAACTGTTTCATAATATCCATGCAATAATGACTAACGAAAATAAATTGGGCTAAAAAAAACAAATTCATACAAAATTCTCAAGCTATTCTGATGAACCCTAGGCCCTAACCGGCTTAAAATCAAAATTCGATTCCCTTCCCTGTGACGCGTCCCTCAATTGGTGGGACGGGACCTTTTACGGCTAAAACACTCCACTTTGCTCAAATAATTTAGGGTTTCTAAGCGCGGAGATCGGAGGAGAGAAAAATGTCGGATCAGAGGTTGACGCGTATTGCAATCGTCAGCTCCGACAAGTGCAAGCCCAAGAAGTGCCGTCAGGAATGCAAGAAGAGTTGCCCCGTTGTAAAAACCGGTAATTCACTATATTCATGTGTCTCAAATATATTTTATGATTATCTGTTCGTATTTAAAAAATAAAAATTATCTGCAGATTTTGATTCGTTATATTTACAGTTGTGAACTCCTTTTCCTTCTATGATATGCATCCACGGATAGTAGTTCAGATGAATCTTGATAAGATTATTGACTAGAGTGTAATTGGAGGTCCTGTTTTAACAATTGGGTGATAAAGTTAATGTTTTTATTGTGTTTTCATCTCTTACTATTTTTCCCTTTGTTGTGCATCATCTAACTATGCCTCATGTATCACAAATATTGTGAATTTTTGTTAATATTATTGATTAGGTTGTAATTGAAGGTTTGGTTTAAACAATTCAGTGATAAAGTTTGAATTTGTATTGCTCTTTTCTCTGTTATCTATTTTCCATTGTTCATGCATCATAGTATGAGTTTGTGACATCTAGAAACATCTGATGAGTTGTTACACTGGCAAATGGCAATATATTTCACTATCTTTTTTAGTTTTTACTAAAGAGCTTCAGCCCCTTTGAGGTCACTTTTTGTATATTATCTCTTCTTGAAAGAATGGTCTTTCTATTCTTTTTCTTTCATTCAGGTCCAAATTAATTTGATTAAATTGGTTATGCATGCAAAAAAAAACATAGTCACAAAGAACCTAGACAAATGGGGTCGGAAAGTGTTTAAGATTACACACCTTTTTTTCAGGAGTTTCTATCAGTTTCCAGTGAAGCTTTAGTTGCTTACATTGATTTTGAAGTAACAAATTGTTATGCATGCAATTTACCTTCTCAAAATCCACTTTTCTATTTATGTTCTGTTTTTAAAGGGATGCCGAATCTTATATTCTACTGTCTGATACGTAGTATTTCATATGTGATGGTTCTGCAATTTTTATTTTTATTTTTTTTAAGAACTAAGAAACATGATATACCACAATAACCATAGGCCTTTACTGGACTACGACTAGCCAATTCTTACAAGCAATGCTTTGTTATTGTAGGCAAACTTTGTATTGAGGTTGCTCCTGCATCCAAGATTGCTTTCATCTCAGAGGAGTTGTGCATTGGATGCGGTATTTGTGTTAAGGTTTGTAGACTCCAAACATTCATAAGAGTATTTTTTATCCTCCTGTTGACTTTTAATGCAATTATCTGATATTCCGATTACTTTTATCCTTAAAAAAAAAACAGAAATGCCCATTTGAAGCAATTCAGATTATAAATCTGCCAAAGGACTTGAACAAGGATACTACCCATCGTTATGGTCCTAATACGTTCAAGTTGCACAGGTTAGTTGTTAAACTGCTAGTTCCTCATGCAATTACCACTAATTCTCTGCTTAAACTAATTGGAAATATTTATCACAGATTGCCAGTTCCAAGACCCGGACAAGTTCTTGGCTTAGTAGGAACAAATGGTATTGGCAAATCAACTGCGCTTAAAGTTTTGGCTGGGAAACTAAAACCAAATTTAGGGCGCTTCAATGTAATACATTTGGATCTCGTCATTTTGCATTAAACATTTCTTTAAGAAAGGTATATAGAAGGCTTAATATTCTGCGTTTATTTCTTGCAGAACCCTCCGGATTGGCAGGAGATATTGACTTATTTCCGAGGTTCTGAATTACAGAATTACTTTACTCGTATTTTGGAAGACAATCTAAAGGTGAGTTCTGTTTGTTGTGCTTTTATGATGTGCTTAATTGATTGCATTCTTGATGATTTATGATGATACCATTCTTGATGGTTCACAAACATTTGCAGTATATACTTTTCTTTTTCTGCTCATATGTAAAGGATATACATTTTTTAAAGAATTTGAAGTTTTATGTTTACTTTTAGAGGCAATCTGACAAAAGCAATGTTTAATATGAAAACTTTTACTTGCCTTATTTACAGTCCTTTACTTATGATGCATTTCTTTTCTTTAATAGGCTATTATCAAACCTCAATATGTTGACCATATTCCAAAAGCTGTCCAAGGAAATGTGGGGCAAGTCCTTGAACAAAAGAATGAGAGAGATGTCAAAACAGAACTTTGTGTCGATCTTGAATTGAATAAGGTTTTGGACCGTAATGTAGGAGATTTGTCTGGTGGAGAGCTTCAACGATTCGCTATCGCTGTTGTTGCTATACAAAATGCAGAAATTTACATGTTTGATGAACCATCAAGCTACCTTGATGTGAAGCAGAGACTCAAAGCTGCTCAAGTTGTCAGATCTTTGCTCCGACCCAACAGGTTCTACTTTGTCCTTTCTTCCTTTTCCTGTCAAGTATTCAAGTACTCCATTTACATATATTTGAGTTTTTGAATTTCATCAAAATTGTTTTTAATACTGCCTCAGCTATGTAATAGTCGTGGAGCATGATTTGAGTGTTCTTGATTATCTGTCGGATTTCATCTGCTGCCTATATGGGAAGCCTGGGGCATATGGTGTTGTAACCCTTCCATTCTCTGTTAGAGAAGGAATTAACATATTCTTGGCAGGGTTTGTGCCAACAGAAAATCTTCGATTCCGTGACGAATCTCTTACTTTTAAGGTATTGTTTCTTTTGCTAATTAATCCATAATTCATGCCAGCAACATCATCTAATTCTTCTTTCATTCGCCCCCAGGTCGCTGAGACCCCACAGGAAAGTGCAGAGGAAATTGAAACATATGCACGGTATAAATACCCTACCATGACAAAGACGCAGGGTAATTTCAAGCTGAAGGTTATGGAAGGTGAATTTACCGACTCTCAGATTATTGTAATGCTTGGTGAGAATGGAACTGGGAAGACAACATTTATCCGCATGCTGGTATGTTTCTTTGGGATTTCTCCAAATTCTAAATTGCTAAAAGCCTGTATAGAATCTTCCAACTTTGTGAGTTTCCTTCTTTAAACTCTTTTTGAAACAACAGGCTGGGTTGCTGAAGCCTGACAGTGTTGAAAGCTCTGATGCGGAGATTCCTGAGTTTAATGTCTCCTACAAGCCACAAAAAATTAGTCCCAAATCTCAATCTTCTGTGAGACATTTGCTACATCAGAAAATACGTGATTCTTATACCCATCCTCAGTTTAACTCAGATGTTATGAAGCCTCTGCAAATTGAGCAATTGATGGATCAAGAAGTTGTGAACTTATCTGGTGGAGAGTTGCAAAGAGTTGCCTTGGCTTTGTGTCTTGGGAAGGTAAATCCTCTCTACTATGGGTGGTATACCTGTCATTATTACTGTGCTTTATTTGGTTCATGGAATTTGATGTATCCTAATCCTGAGTTTCTCAGATAAGAATTGAATTCTTGGAAATTATTTTCTGTTGCTTGTTCTCATTTTCCCTTGGAATTTCTCCTCCTAGCCTTATGCAGTTGCTCAAACCAGTTTCTGCTTCTTCCTCCCTTTCTTTCCTTCTGCCATAATCCCATCTAATCTGAGTATTCTGATTGTTGTCTAGATTGTTGTGCTGCATAGTTGTGTGTTTTTTGTTGTTATCTCTTTTATTACATCCTGGATTCTTTGCAAGTAAATTCTCAAGTCACACTGGTTATCTTGTTTGAGATTTAGGAATGAATCTCAGTGGTTATACTTGAGAATTAATGAACAAAGGAGACCTTTCTTTTGTAATAGAGTAATCACTTGCCATATTGTACAGTAACTAAATTATTCACCTGGCTGTTCTGTTGCTTGTAAGAAAATTCTCAACTGGAAATGAGAAAGCTGTATGCCTTTCACAGTTAATTTTCCTTCTTGATACTTACTTAGCCCCCCATCCCCTCCCTTCCCCAATATTGGCCATGTATTCACCTATGATATTTCATCCTGCACACATCATTCAGTTTCTGCAATTTATTGGTTTATCGATCTCATTTGTGAGCTGAACTCTGTGCAGCCTGCCGATATTTATTTGATTGATGAACCCAGCGCATATCTAGATTCTGAGCAGCGTATCGTTGCTTCGAAAGTTATAAAGAGGTTTATTCTTCATGCTAAGAAGACCGCGTTTGTGGTGGAACATGACTTCATAATGGCAACCTACTTGGCTGATAGAGTGATCGTGTATGAAGGGATGCCATCGGTGGATTGTACAGCAAATTCACCACAGTCATTGTTGACCGGAATGAACCTATTCTTATCTGTAAGCTTTCCCTATTTATATATCGTTTTTGTTTGTTTTCCTTCCTAACCCCCCATATGAAAACAAATAACTCTCCTCTTTGAGGTGACCTTTCTTGGATCTATTTCTTATGATTATGATTTATTTGTACATTGCTCGATTTCCACAGCACCTGGATATTACGTTTAGACGGGATCCAACTAATTATCGCCCAAGAATCAACAAACTGGAGTCAACCAAGGACAGGGAGCAAAAGGCAGCAGGATCATACTATTACCTGGATGATTAAATTTAACTTTTAACACATGCCTGCCTCTTTTTACTGGCACCTAGCTGCATCTAGAGCGAGCGCTCCACCTTTGTTGAAGGTGAATTGGTCTGTTGTGTCCTTGATTATTATAGGTGGTTTAAAGTTTTATTTGTGAGGAGATTAGTTTAGTACAATCACCGGAGGCCCTTACGCTAAGAGAAGAGTAACGAAACGATTCAAACGATCTTGTTTGCCTTTTCTGGGCCATTTTGAGCAAGTAATTTTGGGTATGTTCTGCTTGTATTATTTTTACCTGACACAAAGAATGCCTTACTCTGTGTTGGTTAGCAAATTTTTGTTTGTTTGTTTGTTTTTATTTTTGGAATATATGTTAATAAATAATAAGAGGATGGATAGATGGTTTTCTTTATCCCCTAAAATATGCAATCAAATACGTCTTTGTATGATTTTGCCATTTCCTGAACAAGCTGTTGAAGACATTCTTGTTCATGAGTTGTGACTATTTTACCAAGTCTCACCGCCGTTTGATCTGAACTGAACAGCAATAAGTCAATAATGTCCATTTAGTACATAAATAATGTACTTTTAGTATTTTAAAAATGTATAGCACTGTGTGAATCATGATTCACATAATAATTTGTTGCGATCAATAGTTATTGCAGTGGTCCACACAGCTGTGTATACCATGGTCTAAAACGACGCCCATTGCGTAATTTTTTTTTTTTTTTCATGCAACCCACTGCAACATACATTTTTATAATTCATAATGTATATAATTCTAAAGTATAATATACATTATTTTAAAGTATAATGTACATTATTTTAATTTATAAAGCATATTATTTTATTCCAGATGTTTCATTATTCTAAATACTACACATAATGTACATTATTTTAACTTATAGTGTATATTAATCTAACTTATACAGAGTAAAATTTAATGTCGTTTTGAATTGTTGTTCACACAATAATTTTTTCTCAAGCAAGAATTTAGATAGATTAGAGGTTGGGCTTTCCAAATTGGTAAAAGTGTAGACATTTGCCCCCATGTAAAATCAACAAGACGGACAGAAAGACTGCTTGAGTAACTCGAGATTTACCTCCTCTATTTTTAGACAAGAATTCTGGATGTTTAGGATTAGTTTAGCTAATGTGGAAAACATAATGTATGAAGAAAAAAATCTATAGAGATCAAAGGGCGAACACAAAAAATAGAAAAAAACAAAATCTAAAATCTGTACAGCTACTGATATTAGGCTAATATTATTAGCAAAGAAATCTACAGGAGCACAACGTCTTGATTATCCCGAAGATCTCAAATCTCTGTCTGTTAGTTTCACTTACCGGAGCAGAGAGAGTTGAGGTATTTTCTTCGTCGTTTTCCATAACTTCAATTATTTTGTTGAATATAGCTAGTGCTTGTTTTTTGAGTTTGGATAGGGTTATTAGCTATGCTTGGGTGTTGAATGATTGAAAATCCCTATATATATTTGCAACTTTAAATTCCTGGAAAATTTCACAAGTATTTGCTGCTTAGCAGAGCAGGCTCCATTAATCTAGGATTTGAATTGTGTTTGGGTGGGTCACATTTGAATTGTGTCAATTCAGTTTGGTGCCCTGCTTGGATTTCAATTTCATTCAAGTAATTTTAATCTTCTAAACAATCAAGTTTAGAAGATATATGATGAATTTTCTCAAAAAATATATGATGAATTTTTCACACATTAACCCAGTTTTGATCCACCCTATGCAATCTTTAGTTAAATTGAGTGGATTGAAAACCATCCGCTACCATAGCGGATTTTAAGAAGTTAGATCTGCATCCAATCTACTAGTGGTGGATTTCCGCTTTAGATGCGGATTGGATGGGAGCGGATTTGGATATCCTTGCTCACTTATTGCATTGTAACATTTCCCTTGAAAATAAATAACAAGAAAATATTATTTAGCTGTTCTTGTTTACTTTTGAGAAATTATGGTCCAATGTCAATTTATTAGTTTTAAATTGAGAAGAATTAAGAAAATGGCAATAGAAGAATACCCAAATTTACTCAGATTCTATGTTTATAAATGTATTTGATAATTCACTTACATTTTGTGTGTGTGTGTGTGTGTGGCATTAACTCAGATATTATGGCAGAAGATATGATAATAGCACTTTACTGGGGAGGGGATATAATTCATGGTGACCAGCGGGGTGTGCGTTATTCAATGAATGTGGCAGATTGGCTTATAGTCGACCAAAATATTAGTTATGATGATTTGCTTTCCAATGTTCGAAACGTGACAGCAACCGACCCTAGTCAAACAAGATTGAAGTTGAAGTGTAGATACCCCATTACTGCTGACAGCTCTGAGTACGTGGTGCTCGAATTCAATAGCCAGAGAAGGTGGGAAAGAATACTTCAAACATTCAGTGCACTTCAAGGAAGAACGGGGTTGATTGAGGTTTTTGTGGAGATCGAGTATACCACCTCCTGCAACTAGTAATCGGCATTTGGCAGAAGAGACAATGAGTAGTATGCACCTGAGACCTCCTGTAAAGAGCACTCCAGTTCCCAACTGTGGGATGAGCAGGTAACATACATGGCACTTCCTCACCTGCTATATGGTTTCTGGCATTCTAGTCTATTGCACAAAAGTCTACAACTAACTCGATCTCCGCTATGAATAGAGTGGGATGTTTTTGCTGACCATTCTGCATTGTGGTTATTGTGATTTCTGTGGTTTGTTTTGAGTTTGGTACTTTCTTGTTTATAGTCATGTAATGTTGTTTGTTTGATTCAGACTAATATGTATTACTGTTTAGTCAATAGTTGATGATTTTGTACAAATTAAGGAGATGGAGAAATCGGACACCCAAAATAAAAATCCTGCTTATAATTAATGGAATAGTCGTGACATGTTAATCAACATTTTTTTTTTCCCTTTTGGGTGATGAGACAAACCGCTGTCACTATTCGAGGGCACGTCTTGAGTAAACTTCATTTTTGTGTAATAGTTTGCACACTAATCACTGGGTAAATCCTCTCTTGTGTAATAGTCTTCAAATCATACAAGAGAGGTAAACTACATCAGGAAGACCCTATGTGACGAGCTTGACCAAAAGGATGTTGATAATAATTGAATTTGTAACTTTCTGGTACGAGAATTATGGTTTACCCACTAATCATTCCTTTTGGGGCTGGTACACTTATTCTTAACAGATCTAAAACATGCTATATAGTGTATGGAATTGGAACAAGGTGTACCAGAAATGAAGAACAACTGCAGTTGCATATTCTCTAAACAGCTTTTGCTATTCAAAATCTCATCCTCAATCTTCCTAGCATTTAATCTCATGGCAGCAACCTGCCATGGTAAGATCCCCTTTGCTACAGGCAAATTGAATCCAACACCTTCCTGGGATTAATTTAATACGCTGCCAAGATAAGGATTACGTATATTGATTATCTGTTCATGGAGAATACAATTGATATATAAAGACAATAGTAGAAACCTACTGGAACACAAACTCTAATATAATCCTAACACTCCCCCTCAAACTCAAGGGTGACTGGAACAACATTGAGCTTGCCATGAAGAAACGAGAACCGAACACCTGAGAGGGGTTTCGTGAAGATGTCAGCTAGCTGATCCTTGGTTGAGATGAAATTAACCTACACTTCCTTCTTGAAAACCTTATCACGAACAAAGCTATAGTCAATTTTCACATGTTTCGCCCGGGCATGAAAAACTGGATTCGTACAAAGGTAAGTAGCACCCAAATTATCACACCAAAGCCTAGGAGTAGTAGACGGAGGCCGACCAAGCTCCCTCAGGAGAGAGACGAGCCACGTTACCTCAGCAGAAACATCTGCCAGAGCCTTGTATTCAGCCTTAGTCGAAGAACAAGCCATAGTCCGTTGTTTGCAACAAACCCAAGAAACAAGATTGACACCAAGAAAAACTGCAAAGTCACTTGTAGATTTACGATCCCCCGGATCACCAACCCAATCCGAGTCAGAAAAGGCATGAAGATAAGAAGATTGTGACCTGCTGAAAGACCCGCTTAAGAAGACCCGGATCACCAGCCTAATCCGAGTCAGCCTTTCACATGCCGAAGGACCCGCTTAAGAAGACCCTAGTGCGCAGTGGTAGGAGCATGCATATGCTGGCACAACCCATTAACTGCAAAGGCCAAATCAGGCCGAATGACCGTGAGATACTGCAGGGCACCGGCTAGACTACGATACTGCGTCGGGTCTGCATACGGCGTGGAAGACTCATCAACCGCCTGAACCAAAGACACAGGAGTAACCAACGGCTTACAGTCAACCATACCTGCGCGCTTCAGAATGTTGTTCATGTAACGCTGCTGAGACAGGAACAAACCATCACCATGCCGAACTGTCTCAATGCCCAGAAAAAATGAGGGACTGCCCATGTCTCGCACCTTAAACTCTCGACCCATGCGAGCCACAAGATCATCCATACAAGCAGAGTCCGAACCCATGACCAAGATATCATCAACATACACAAGAAAATAGAGCTGCATCGCACCAGAGGAATAAATAAACAACGAAACATCCGTTTTAGAAGGACAAAACCCAATGGTGACCAAGAAATCATGCAATCGAGTAAACCACGCCCGAGTTACCTGTTTGAGCCCATAGAGGGGAACGCTACAAGAGACACACATGATTAGGATAGGTATTGTCCTCATAACCGGGATGTTGCCGCATATACACCGTTTTCGAAAGATTACCATTAAGAAACGCGTTATGAATATCCAATTGCCTAATAGACCAGCCTCGCGAGACCGCAAGTGATAGTAGGAGACGCACAGTAGTAGGCTTCACAATCGGACTGAAGGTCTCAAAGAAATCCTGACCCTCAACTTGATTAAAGCTCTTTGCAACCAAATGAGCCTTGTGACGCTCAAATGCTCAATCGAACTGTCAGCGTTCCGTTTAGTCCGAAAGACCCACTTGCAGCCAACCACATTCATGTCAGCTGCGAACGGAACCAACCTCCAAGTGCTATTCTGAAGCAGGGCATTGAACTCAAGATCCATAGCCTCACGCCACTCGGGGTACTACACAGCCTGGGAAAAGCATGTGGGCTTAGACACACCAACGTGAGAAACCAAAGCAACCAGATCACGAAACATACTACGCAACTGCATCGAGTGAGAGAGACCGGGGCTGCCCTTTACGCGATTGACGAACCCGAGGTCGAGTCCGAGCCGGAGCAACAGTAATAATATGGGAGCTATCTGAAACAAGAGCAGGAACCGATGGCAAATCAACACGAGGTTTAGGAACAACAGGAGTCGGATCTGACCGCACAACACAAGGGCCCGAGACACCAACTGAAATAGAAGTAACACCCCATAGATCCATAAGTGGCGGGCTAGCCTGCACAAAGACACCACTAGACAAAGTCAAAACCATTTCATCAAAGCGCACATGGCGACAGATGAACACCTTGTTAGTCATTAAATCTATACAACGATAGCCACGATAGGACTCGGGATACCTTAAAAAAACACAAGGAGAAGAGCGAACTGCAACTTATGCTTGTTATACGAACGGAAAAGAGGAAAGCATAAGCAACCAAAGACACGCAAAAAAGAATACGAAGGAGAAGATTTATGAACACGAAAATGCGGACTTTCATTATTAAGAATGCGAGTAGGCACCTTATTAATTAATTAAACCGCAGTTTCAAATGCATAATCCCAGAAACGCATAGAAACAGATGCCTAAACCAGTAGGGCCAAGCCAGTTTCAGCAACATGACGATGCCTACGCTCTACCCGGCCGTTTTGTTCATGTGTATAGGCACATGACTGCCGGTGAGTAATGCCAAGAGGAGAGAGAGCAGTAAGCAATTTCTTATACTCTCCCCCTAAATCAGACTGAATTGATATAATATTGCGAGAAAAGAAACGCTCAACATGCAAACGAAAACAATCAAAAATATTATATAAATCAGATTTCGCACGCATCGGAAAATACAAAACAAATAGAGAATAGTCATCAACGAATAAAACGAAATATCGATAACCATTGGTAGAAAGTAAAGGGGCAGGATCCCATATATCCGTGTACACTAACTCAAGAATATGGCTACTAGAACGATCAACCCGCGGTAGGGGCAGCCGAGAGGCCTTCCCAACCTGACTGGCAGTACATAAATGCGAACCAAGACTAGAAGAACTAACAGACAACGAATCTAAAATATGACGCAAAACACGAGCATGGTGATGACCCAATATGTTGTGCCACACCGCAGGAGACACACGAGTAACCACCAACGCAGCAGGACCAGGACGCGAAATCGACCACAAAAAAAGACCACCCGAAACGCCCCCTTTATGCAGGACCTCATTGGTTGTAAGATCCTTCACAAAGAAACAATCAAGGTGAAACTAAAAAAAGACAGTTATCTCTAGCAAAACGCTGAACAGATAATAACGAAATAGAGAGACCAGGAACAAGCAATATATCAGATAAATTTAACAATCGAGACTTAGCAGCTATCGAGGACGAACCAACGCTAACAATAGGCATACCTATATCATCACCGACACGCAGAAAATCAGACCCTGCGTAGCTAGCAGTCGAGGACATTAGCGACGGATCCGGAGTGGCATGGTTCGTGGCACCCGCATCTAGAAACTAGTGATGGTGGGAGCAAATCGACGCTGCATCATCAGCCACTCCATCAGAATAAGCCACGTGTGCCTGATGACCAGGAACATTCGCATAGCGCCTAAAACAAGTCATGGCCGAATGGCCTTGCGCATTACAGATCTGGCAGCGGACTCCTCCGAAGCGACCACGTCCGCCACGACCTCTGCCTCGTCGTCCACGTGCACCGCCGCGGCCACCATGAGAGAACTGACCTCGTCCGCGACGAGCGGCCAAGGCAGTGTGCACCGGCAAGTCACCATCATCAACACAGATGAACTTCTGGGCAGAGAGAAAATCTGACAGCTCCGCAAGCGTCACAGGTTCGCCGGTTGTCAGTGTAGCCACTAGTAGCCGAAACTCCGATCGCAACCCACGGAAGACGTACAAATTTTGGTCATCTAAACCAATAGGCCTGCCGGCTAACGCCAAGTCTTCGATTAGAAGCTGAGCGTGCCCAAGGTAGTCCACGACAGAGGCATCGCCTTGTCGGAGGGAGTGCAGCTGGCCGAGAATTCGGAGGGTCCGAGCCCATGTCGCCAAGCCCAGCGACTGCTCAATGGTGAGCCACAACTGCCGCGACATTGTCCGACCAACCACGAGGTGCATCACCTCTTCAGACATGGAGGAAATAAGCGTTGACAAGATCCCCTGATCCTGCCGTCTCCATGCCATCTGCAACTCTGCTAGCGAACCAACCGTCGATGCAACTTCATCAGCAGGAGTAGGCACAACCGTAGGACACTGTAGGGTACCGTCAACATACGCCAAGAGGCCTTGCCCACGGAGGAAAGGGAGCAACTGAGTTCTCCATAAAAAATAGTTTCGGCTCATCAACTTGATAGAGACGAAGTGGTGGGCACTCGAAAGAGTGTTGCCTGCGACGATGGGCGGTGAAGGGGCGGCAACCGCAGTCACCGTGCGCTCCGAAGACGCGCCAATAAAACCATCATTGCGTACGTTAGACATGGGAAACGGGAAAAACCTGATAACTGATACCAGATGAGGATTACGTATATTGATTATCTGTTCATGGAGAATACAATTGATATATAAAGACAGTAGTAGAAACCTACTGGATCTGGAACACCAACTCTAATATAATCCTAACAGCCAAGAATTAGGTTCATTCCCTCTTGGGATTGATTTAATCTGCTATCCTGAAATGAACAAAACTAAGACTAGCAGGTTTGGATCCATGAACAACCCTTAGTGTCTGCTATCCCAATCCTACATCAATAAGACTGTAAGAAACAGGTTTTGCTAACTTTTTATTCTGAACCATATCTCTCAATTCCACAGCTTCTTTCCAGCTCCCAGTAGCAACATACATATTTGATAAGGAGACATAGTAACCCACATTCTCAGGTTCTAAAGAAAAGAGCATATTTGCCACCTTTTTCCCCAACTTGAGATTGCCATGATAGTTGCACGCACTTAGCAGAGCCCCCCAGATGCCTGATTCGGGTTGGCTTAGCATGTCCTCGACAAAATTATAAGCCTCCTGCAGCCTTCCTGATCGGCCTAGCATATCGACTATGCAGACGTGATGACCAGTGGTAGGCTGCACACCAAAACTAGTTAACATATGGTCGTAATACCAGCAGCCTTGATCAACGAGGCCTGAATGACTGCAAGCTGTTAACAGATTAACGAATGTGGCTTTCGTTGGGCTCATTCCAGACTCGATGAGTTCAGTGAATACTTCAATTGCTTTCCGACCATTGCTGTGTAACCCATAAGCAGCAATCACAGAATTCCAAGCTGCAATAGATTTCTCAGGTGATTTCTGGAAAACTAGAAGAGCAATGTCTAGCCTGCCACAGCTGCTATACATATCAACAAGAGCAGAAGAGATGACAGAGTTTTTAAAGTATCCAGACCTGAGGACATGCCCATGGATCTGTTTTCCATGCCGGATTATTCCAAGTTCCGTGCAAATTGAGAGAATGGTAGCAAGACTGAACTCATCTGGTTCAAATTCAAAAGTATGGAATAGTGCTAGTGCTTCTTTGGCATTGTTATTCTGAGCTAAACCAGATATCATGCAATTCCACGTACACAAATTACGATCATGGCAAAGGTTAAAAACCAAGCTTGCACTCATAGTGTCAGCCAATCTTGCATACATAGTAATTAAGACATTTTGCACACGAATATCTTTACCTGATGAGGTCTTAAGAGCTAGACCATGAATCAATTTTCCCTCATTTACCAATTGAAGGTATCCACAAGCTGATATGGCACTGACTAGAGTAATGGAATCATGGTTGACACGCGATATTTGCCTCATCAAGTTGAATGCCTCTAAAGCCATCCCGAAGTGGTTGTTCTGTGTGCATCCAGAAATCACAGCATTCCAGCTATCAACATCAGCAGTAAATGAAATTTCCTCCAGCAATTCGAAAGAAGCTACTAAATCTCCACAATTAATATACATGTACATCAAAGAATTTACTGCAAGAATATTATTCTCAAATCCCAATTTTACATGCCAGCAATGTATTGATTTCCCGAATTGGAGAAACTGAGGGGCGTCACAAGAAGAGAGAACCCCAAGAAGAGTTGGTAAGCTACAGCTTAAATGCTGGCCTTGAAGCTTCTTAAATAAAGTCTGAGCTTCTCTATTGCAACCGTTTTGGGAATACCCAGAGATCATAGTATTCCAAGTGACTAAATCCTTAGCTGGCATAGTTCTGAGTAAGTGTTCAGCTTTCTTGGCATTGTTTCCACTTAAATACATGTTTAGAAGAGAGCTCATCACGGATAAACTGGATTCCATCCCTCTTCTAATGATGTAACCATGAACTGCTTTTCCTTCTCTTAGTAACATGAAGTCTGCAGCCAGTGAAATAATGGAGACCAGAGTTGTTGCTTCGGGCTTCATAGATTCTATGAACTGCATTATATGCAGAAGATTAAATGATTCGATAACCTCCTCATTCAAAGCTAGCCCATTAATCATTGAATTCCATGAAATCACGTCCTTACACTCCATCTCCTCGAAGACATATTTTGCAGCATCAACTTCTCCATATTGAGAATAGAATGAAATGAGAGAGTTAGCCACAGATATATGGCCTCTCTCTGCATAGCCAAGCTTAATAACCAATCCATGAATTGCTAGGCCACTTGTAAGCTCCTCTAAACAAGAAGATGCTGCAATAGCACACGAAAGGCTCACACTATCTACTTGTTCTGAAATAGAAACCATCTGCTTGAAATACAACAAGGACTTCATAGGGTGACCATTATATAAACACCCACTAATGATCGAGTTCCAAGAAACCGTATCTTTAAACTCCATTTCTCTGAAAACATTCTCTGATGAGTACAAATCGTTACATTTTGCGTAGACATCAAGAAGAGCATTGCTCAAAAAGGAATCTGAAAGTGTTCCTGCTTTCACACACAAAGCGTGAACTCCCATACTCGGTCTCAAATCTTTCATATTGCACAAGGCTGAAAGAAGAATAACAAGACTGGTAGAATCAAACTCATTCCCTACTTCAACCATTTCAAGAAAGAAATTCACTGCGGCCTCAAATAGATTATTCTCAATGCAAGCAGTCATGATAGCATTCCAAACAATCACATCCTTATCAACAACTTCACTAAACAGAGCCATTGAGGAGCTAAAACTCCCACCCCTTGAGTATATCATAAGCAGAGAAGTAACCATGGGTAGATGGCCAAGAGCACCAAGTTTGATCACTAATGCATGTACTATTTCGGCATTGATAAAACTTGGCTTCTCTCTAACAAGCCTAATGAGTTCAAGCACATGACTTATGTTGGAAACTTGGGGATACTGAGCAACCCTTTGTGACATTTTGTCAAATGCTTGGCAGGCAGAGGCATATTGAGCAGAGACATACAGAAGAACAGGCGACGGACAACGGAAAATGGATAAAAGGGAATTTGTCAAAATGGATTTTTGGGAAAAATAACAAGAACTGTGTTGAAAGGGAGAGAGAAATCGAGAGATTTTTCTTGGTGATGCAATTCTTGCAAGGGAAAAAATACATGCCACTTTGAAGAGCTTTCTCATAGGAGTAAATTTATAGATTACCCATTTGATGAAGCGTGAATGCCTAGTTTGCAATATTTGAACTCAAGTTTAGAAAGTGGAGATACTTTCCCCCCATCTAAATCGTTGGGAAAATGTTGTATTAGATGAGAATAACTTTGTAGAAAAAAAATATATTTTATATGTTTGATCTTATTCCAGAAATATAATAATTAAATTATTTGAAAAATTAATTAAAATTTTGGTTCGTTTAAATTTTTTAAGAATATTTTTTTTTAAAAATATATAATATATCATTGCTATATACAAACATAAAAAAACATAACAAATAATTGAATGCTAATTGAAGTTCATAAAGGTTAACAACATAGCGGTCAATTTCCTAATGAAATGGACTTTGATAGTCGCCTTCGTTGATAACGATATGTCCTCTATGTAATTCATTACTCATTTGGTAAAATGAATGTCGCGACAATTTTACAATATAATTGTACTAATCACATATTTACAATTATAAAATTCATCTCACTACGAATAACGAAATAAATAAATACTTAATAAAAAATCTTTAAAAATACGTTAGTGCACTACTAATGACTATTTTAAAATAAAAAAAAATTTCGTTATTAATTATTAATTTAATATTTAATAACAATAAAAAATTGAAGTAATTAAAAAAAAAAGATGTTGGTGAATATTACAATGATATGAGAAGTATCGTCAAAGTGGACCCAAGTTCGTGGGCCAAACAGCACCCGCCCCGATGGGGCGGATTAGGGCTACAAAAAAGTGACCAGCAAAAAAAGGGCCTAACGAGCCTGGCCCGCGAGCCAGACCTTTTATATATATATATATATATATATATATATATATATATATATATATATATATATAAACAAACTTGTGTACTGTGTTCGCGGACCTTGTGAGTCGGCCCTTAAAAGCCCCTTAGAAATTATGCCCACGATGGGACGGACCGACCCGCTTTAACAATAAAGGCAATATCATATAAAAAACCAAAAGAAGAAAGAGCAACCACTGTTTTTAGAAGAAAAAAAAAAGTATATTCCACAAGAATATCTAGGGTTTTAATTTTTTTTTTTTTGAATGCTACTGACTCTATTACAATGTAGTATCTGTGCATAAACTACTTTCTCAACCTACTGAAGCACAAAGAGACAGCAACGCATCCACTGAGGCTCGAACCCACCACCTCCCGTATACAGGGAAGGGTTTTAAATTAAATCTGCAAAAAACTGTCCAACCTTCTCCAAATCAACCCGTTTTGAGTTATGCCTCTATATATGTTATGTACATTTAGTTATAACTGAATGTGCATAATTTGTTTAATTGTATGTCTATATGTATAAAATTTGGACTATGGATCCCTTTCCCTAATGTGCATGTTGGACTCTGTTTCATGATATAATTTGTGCTTAATTAATTGATTGGTGAATTAAGTTAGAACTGTTAATTAAATTGCATTAGTCCAAATGTTAATTGTACAAGCTCACAAATGGCAGGACGTTTGGTGGCAAATTATTATGTGGACCCCGGTCTGGTTCAAAATCCACAATTTATATACTGAATGTTCACATTTAAATTATGAATATTTAGTATGTAATTTGTGATGAGTCCATGGTATAAATATTGACGTTTCGTTGCTAATGAGTAAGGTGGCGATTCATTAAATTTCAAATTGAATTAATTTAAAATATATTTTGGTGAAATAATTTACCAAAATGAATTATTATTAATGTTTTATTAGACCATACCTATCATGAAATTGGTAATTAGGGGCATTTTAGGTAATCGTACAAATATTAAATAAATTAGACGTGCCACAAGTTCTCTTTCAATCTGTGAAGAATAATATGAAATAATTGGGTCAAAAGATCGAGCTCGATATACAAGTTTAGGTCTTAGGCTCACAACCGCCTACTGTGCTAGCTTGACAGAGTAGTGACCTGATTGTTGTTGTGTCATCCATACTCCTATAACGTTGACTAAGTTCTTGGACAACGGTTGAATGTTGGGTTCGCTACTTGGGGACCCGAGTTGATTCCCACCATCCGAGCTTCGTCTCCGACTACGAGGGTACTAGTGTGTGATTGTGTTCCCTTCATTCTTCCTATAGAGATTCCGACCCTCGGGAGAGAATATCACAACCCCTATATATCAACTGAGTTGTTCTTATAAATCTTGAAATTGTTGACTACTCGATCATGTCATGTTTGTGATAAAAGAAAAGTGATTGGGTTTTAGAAAATGAGCATTTGAGTTGGACAAATTTAGGATCAGACACTTTTTGTAGCATTTCTCAGAATGGTGCCAATAATAGTTTTATTGGATCATGCACGTCATGAAATTAGGTAATACTGAGTATTTAGCCAATGGGTATAAGAACTAAATAAATTGGTCATTGGACCGCTGGTGTCATTTTCGATCTGTGAAGAATAATATTAATTAAAATGCTGGGTTAAAAGATCGAGCCCAAGATACAAGTTTAGACGTTGGTCCTCAGATAACCACTATTTTTTTTTTTTTTTTTTTTTTTTTAACCGGAACCCCTATTAGAATACAAGTAAAATAGGATAAAATCATGTGAAATTTATAACAATTTGGATTACCCCATAGGCCATAACTTATGCTCTAAATTTCAGATCATATATGGCAACATTTGTATTGGGCAATTGATCTGTTGGCCACAACCCAAAATAACCCAATAGTTTAAAATTTAAAAAAGCCTGCTTTGTGGTTACTCCTACTCTCCTAGGTAATGTGATGAGCCCATTGGTCTTGAAATTTTAGGGTTCGAAACCATAAGAAGTAAAATAATTTTTCTTTTGAAGCAAAGTAAAATATTATATTTAGAAAAACAATTTTCACCAAATATTGCAACATGAGACGTATATCATAACTAGTTTTTTTTTATGCGCGATGCGCAAAAAATAGGTGCCCAATATTAGTATTTTATATTAAAATTTTAAATTTATTTAAATTTTAATATAGTAAACAATAATAATAATGATAATAATAATGTAAAATATTTTTATAAATTAGATATTTATATTTTTAAAAATAACTAACATATAACTCTAATATTTAATGTGTATATATTATTATTAATATTATTGAAGAAGATAAGAAAATATATGGTGGATGCATGTACATAGTAACAATAGTGGAAAAGATAACGGAAGTTATAACGGTAGGGGTATATTTGTCCAAAATATTATGTAGTACAACTTTTATAGCATAATATACAAAAAAACTTAATGGAAAAAACGGACATAAATAAGGGGAATAACTTTCATTCACATTTATTATGTTTTTAGATTGTATTCTATTTATTAATTACTTATGAATCAATTCATATTGTCACGAGTTAATTATGTAACATTATAACTAAAATCATGTTATATGATTAAAAAAATTAATAAAAATTTTGATTTATGTAACATTGTTGTTGCCAGAATGAAGATAGACATGCGTGAGAGGAATCAGAGGCATCAAAATGGAACAACAGAGAAATTGTGGATTCAAGTCTTAGTTAGTACTGTCAAAGAGGACTGAACCTCACCCTAGGCCTAATTTTTGGTGGACTTTTGCGGGCCGATATGTTAGGCTCGTGGACTATGATTCATACAATTTTAACTCGCCCCACGCGAGTTGGCGGGCCCTTGTGGGTTGGCCCGCGGATTTTTGGTTTTGTCTTCTTTTGTTTTGTTTTTTTTTTTAATATTTAAATTATACACTGTACACAATACACAATGTATATATACACTATGTACTCTGTACATATATATTTTTATATAAAAAATAAGACGGATTCGCGGGTCGACCCGCAGCCCGCACGGGGCGGGCCTTACTGGCTAAGCCCGTTAGGTTCGTTAACTTGCCCAACTGCGGGGTTTAACACTCGGGCTTCGACTCACTTTGACAATACTAGCCTTAGTGGATGCAATATTGACTTTTGTGCTTCAGTAGGTTGGGAAAGTAGTTATGAACATGTATTACAAAAAATTAGATGATTTTGTGGTTTAATCTTCATCAATTTTCAGATGGAACGATTCTTTTGGCAGTGTTAATGAATTGGTATACTTGTTCAACAGTTTGATAAATATGTTTGTACAATTTGTTACTCATTTAAACACTTAAGTATTTGTTCATTTTTCATATTTCTGCTTTTAAGTTATATTATATTTTTGGACAATGTCAACAAAATTAGTTAGTTGGCTTGCTAACTACAATTATTTTCCGTTTACTCTTCTTAGTAATCAACTCTCACCCTCATAAGTGTTCAATCCCTGCCTTCGACCTCTTCATCTAGTGTTCAGCTTCTTCCCTTGACCCCATCATTAACTTTATGTTTGGCATCTTTTCTTGGTCTCACCGTCAAGATTCAACTCTTGATAAAATGTTCTTAATAATAACCATGACAAAAATGTTTGCCGAAATTTAGTAAAAAGTTGTTTCTGTCATATTTCGCTAAAAATGATATACGTTGGTTTCTCCTTTGGCATATCGTCGGAGTTTGGTTGTTGGAAATAATGATATTGATTTTTGAAGGATTGCAAATAGAACCAATGAAACAAATATGTAGATCAGAGGAAATTTAAAAATATTCAAAATTTTTTAAAATTTGAATGCGATTGTCAAAAAAATTCCGATCACTTTGATGGTTGGAAAGTCGGTTCTTTGTAGACTTTTCAAAAGTTCGAATCACTATTTAGTGGTGGTTATAATCGACGACCTCCAAACAAAATTTATTGAAAATTCTGTCCACTTTTCAACCACCTTAAATGATATATATATATATATATATATATATATATATATATATATATATATATATATATATATATATATATATATATTTATATTTATTGGTGTGGTAGGAAAAGTGGTGTGAATTTTTTAATGTTGCATAATGATAAATTGATTTCACCAAGAGCTATGATCTAGGACTTTAATTAATTATGTAGAACCGTGGGGTTATTTTTTCGTTATTAATTTTTAGGTCAAAACCTAAAGCCAAGTGGCATTTTGATAGATACATACTTGAGTCACTTTTCGTTTAGCAAACAGACATTACTTGTTAGTGTGAGGTTAGCGTCGTTCTATTTCAATTTTCAATTTTTTTTTTCTTGATAGAATATAATAAATTAAATACTATATTACAATAATTTCGCAAACATCTTAGAATTCAATAATGATATCAATACATTAATAATCATCTAAATGCCCTTAAAATCTGAGACAAAATACCGACACAAAAGTGTTTAATGATTAAGTAAACAAAACATCTGAGAGGATGTAAATCAACTATATATGCTGTTGAGAGTCGATTCCTAATCTTTCTTTTCAAAATTGATCACGTGATTAATTGAGCTAGTCATGCGGATAATTTTGACTTAATAGTTATTTAATTGATATGATGAGGTAGCCTTTCATTATCTGACCTTTATTATATTAAAAAAGTAATATAAAATAAAATACATCATGAATTATATTCAACTCTAATGAAATACATATATCTAATTAATTTGTTTAATATATGAAAAATTTTTAGTATCGCCATGTTATAATAATAATTAATAACAAAAACAGCGATCGATGTTATAATAATTTTTTTTTGAGGGGTAGCCAATTTTGCCATATACATTTCTTTTACTTTTTTTAATCACTTGATGACAAAAGTACATATTCCTTTTATTTTAGAAAGGAAGGATTGGAATATGCAACACTAAAATATCCCTAATATATGTACAAACTAATTAATAAGAAAAAGTATGAGAGAAGAAGAAAAAAAAAAAGAAAAAAAACCAAATTTACCTATATGTTGTTATCACCTTTTTTTTTTTTTTTTTCTTCAAATTGATCATTTCGTTATTTTTTTTTGCTAACAATCTATTCAAATAGCTTAGTATTTCATACTATGATTTTAACTCACCCACCTATAAAAATTTTGTGTGTGTATATATATAGGGGATTGTTCACGTGCAAAGGGTCTCCTAGGTGAAAAATGGGGCGAGATATGAACCGTTGATCTAGATAGATTAGATCAATGACTCAAAATGAAGGAAAGTTTAATAAAATGCGTTTCTGACAACATGGATGCGAATGATCTTAAGTGTCTCGAACTGATGCACCTTAAGTCTCGAACTGATGCACCTAAAGCTTTAAATTTATGCACGAGTATGGAAGTCGATATTCCTAATGAATCAAAGTTGTGCACCTTATAAGAGTTAAATTCATGCACCTTAAGCTAGAAACTAATGCACCTTAAGCTAGAAACTTATGCACCTTAAGCTTGAAATTTATGTACCTAGAGTCTGTAAGTCGTGCATCTTAAACTAGAAAGTAATGCACATTAAACTTTAAACATACACACACTACCTTAAGTTATAAACTTACGCATCTTAAGTTACAAACTTATGCACCTTAAACTTTAAACTTAAGCACCTTAACCTTTAGACTTAGGCACTTAAAGCTATAAACATATGCACCTTAAGCTATAAACTTACGCACCTTAAGCTTTAAACTTACATACCTTAAGCTTTGAATTTACACAAAAGAGTAAATTGCAGTTTTGGTCCTGTGACTATTGAGGTCTTGTTAATTTGAGTACGCGTCTTTAAAAAGTAACAATTTAGTCTTCTAACTATGCATTTTTTAACAAATTTGGTCCTTCCGGCCAAATCACCGGCCAAATTTGGCCGGAAAATCGCAAACCATTTATAATTAATTACCAGTGAGGGCAAAACAGTCATTTATGTTATAAAAAAAGCTGAATTCCACCGGGATGATGAAGGCGCCGCCGGCTTCACTCTCTTCATGCGACCAGGCGTTTCAGATCTGTCGGCCTTTGTTGCGATCACCGGCCAAATCACCGGCCTTTGTTGCGATCTATCGGCCTTTTCAGATCTCTTCATGCGACCAGGCTTCACTCTTTTCATGCGACCGGGATGAGGATCACCCTATTCACTTTGTTGGACATTCGGCTGGCGCCCAGGTTGTGCGTGTTTTACAGCAAATGTTGGCTGACAAGGTTTGGTTTGTTATCCTTATAATCAATTCCAGAAAATCTGGTTTAGCCTATGCTTTTTACAACAAACAAAAGTACAAAACTAAGACTTAATTGCTCCAATCATAGGCATTCGCGGGATATGAAAATACTTCAGAGAAGACGATTTCGGAGGAAGAAGAAGACATGGGCGGTGGGGATAAAGGAGGAAGAAGAAGACATGACGTGAATGGACCATTTTACCCCCATGATTAAATAATTTAAAAACATTTATGTTTTTCCGGCAACATTTGGCCGGTGATTTGGCCGGAAGGACCAAATCGGTTAAAAAATGCATAGTTAGAAGACTAAATTGTTACTTTTTAAAGTCGCGTACTCAAATTAACAAGACCTCAATAGTCACAGGACCAAAAGTGCAATTTACTCTACACAAAATTATCATAATGCCACCACATTTAAAAAAAAATATTTCTTCATTTTGAGCTGTTGATTTTGATTAGATCAATAACTAATATTTCACCTTGGGAACTCCGCATTTGAGTTTCACCTTACTACCTCACACAACTAAAATTTTTTATTATTAATTCTTTATAGATGATATTACATTAAAAGGCCAGGTCAGATAAAAAATGGGTGCATTTGGATGAATTGTTAATCTTGATAGATCAAACACAAAAGGATTAAATTGATTTAAATATTAAAAACATAAGCTAAATTTGACTTAAAAAATCACAAAATTAATCACTCAATAATATACTAGATAAATTAATATTTGAGTTAATTACCGATTTGGTCCCTCGACTATTGGGATTTCACCACTTTGGTCCTCGACAATTTTTCTTGCCCAATTAAGTCCTCGACTTTGAAAAAATTAACCAATTTGGTCCTCCGTTTATTTTACCATTTGATATCCGTTAAATCGGGACCAAATTGGTAATTTTTACTATAGTCAAGGGACCATTTCAGTCAAATTTAATTACTGAAATGGTCACTTGACTATAGCAAAATTTCCAATTTGGTCCTGATTTAACGGCTGTTAAACACCAAAATAAACGGAAGACCAAATTGGTTAATTTTTTCAAAGTCGAGGACTAAATTGAGCAAGAAAAATTGTTGAGGACCAAAGTGGTGAAATCCTAATAGTCGAGGGACCAAATCGGTAATTAACTCTTAATATTTTAATCAATAGAATTAAAGAAGAACATATGTCAATGATTTATGCATAGGTTCACAAACCATTCCCCATAGCCAACTGGCAAGTTAGTTGCGTTTGACTTATGTCTAGTACTTAACTAATTGAGTTACGTTGCTTCCTTCATCAACCCCAGAATAAAACTATGAAATTGAGTACTATAATATAATTTCTTTTTATTGTACAATTGATAAATTAATTAATTGTCAATGATAAATAAGCAATAATGCTTATGTGTACGTATTACGTACATGCATGCACGAGTACTCATCCCCGCATGTTTTTCCCTTTTGATAACTTAAAGAATTTCCTATCGGACTTGTCCTTATATTATCACAAACATGACAGCTGAGACATGACCCTACAACATTTTTAAAAGATCAAAACCAACATTTAAGGCTACGTTGGACTAATGATCGAACTGTTTATTCATGGGATACTAAAATTACACCTACTCCTTGTCTGTTCAGTAGAAGCTAGAATGACTTTGTAATGAAAGTGATTGCTTTAACAACCCCCCTCCTCCTCCCCTCCCAAAGGGGCACACTACTTTTATTATTAGTCCGTATTATTTTTATTATATTATAGGTAGCGCAGCATTCCCTAAACAATAATAGTTGATACTGGTGGAAAAATAGCATAAAAATGGCATTAAAAGTGGCTATTTTGTGGTACAAATATATGTGGGGTTCACTTTCAATTTGGCTCGGGTTAAAGTGGATTGGAGTTCATCGTAGTGAGACGAAGAGATTGATATATTCTACGCTCAAAAAGGATAATGGGTGAATGAAAAAATTGATTCTCAAAGTAGACCCATTTGAATTAGAAAATAGAGGTGGAAAGGCTTGTAGCAATAAGCACTTGTCCCACATTGGAAAAATATGAGGATTTGCACCACTATGTATACAAGAGCCTTTTAGAGATATATTGAATTATATAGCATAAAGGTTTTCTCTTGCTCTCGAAACTCTGCCCGGTGGAGCGGTTAAATGCGTAGAGATGTGCGTACGACCCGTGCCGTAGCTAACGCGCGTTAAGTATCCCGTCAAAGGAATTGACGGGGGCCCGCGGTGGAGCATGTGGTTTAATTCGATGCAAAGCGAAGCCCATTGTACTCGTGTTCTAGTTCGTCGGACTCATTTTTTTGTGTGCTCGAACATTGAGTCATAGTACGTTTTATCTTCGGAAACCTAGGCTACAATGCTCCTAGCACTTTTGGGAGGTAACAAATAAGGTTTTAAGGAAATTGTGTTTCGCTCGGCTTGTACTAAACCCTTAACCTTTTGTTGCTTGTGTTTGTATTTTTTCTAGAAATAATAGTTTTGTAGGCTTATCTCGCTACAAATACAAGCTGTCCAAAGTTGAAGAAGCAATAAGAGACTGTGAACATGGTACAAGCTGATGACTCAGATTATAGTGAAGGGGATGTTCTAGCAATTACTAGTGACAAGATTGAAAATTGTTTGGACTTGTTGGGTGTTTCTAGATACTAGATGAACATGTGAGGGGTAGCGATGGGAAGCATAGGTGCTGGGTGGGGTGAAGACCTAGAATGAATCGCGACTGATATGGTAGGTCGACAGTTGAGGGCGAACAACTTGGGATGAAGCAGTTTGCATTGTGAGCATGCACCTGGGAACGCTAGATGGTGCGTGGTGCATGTGGCTGGTCAGTTGGGATGAGAATGAGTTGCGGCCAGTATGGCAAGTCGATGGCTGAAGGCAAACGGCTCGGGATGAAGCAATTCGTGAACATGCACTGGGAAACATTTGATGCTGTGTGGTGCATGTGGCTAGCCAGTTGGGATGAGCATGATTGTTCCAAGCCATGTGTATATGTGAGATAAGTTTTTTCTCTTAAAAGGCATATTTGCCAAGGTGGAGATTTGTTGAGGTTTTTTTTTTTTTTTTTTTTTTTTTTTTTTTTTTTTTTTAAGGGCATATTCGTCAAGGTGGAGATTGGTGAATTTGTCTCATATAAAGAATAAAATTTCTCATATAAAGAATATAGATTTGTCTCATATAAAGAATATGAATATGTCTCATATAAGGAATATGAGTGGAGCAGATTGGGTTGTGTCTTAGACCGGGGAGAGCAGCCGGGCACTGCCGCCAGAACCTCGGACCCGCGCCTCGTGGAGCCGTGACTCGAGGCCGAGCCAGGCCTCTACCGTGGTCGGCCCTCCAACTCGCGCGGCCAACCCTGCGAGGACCACTGCAGCACCCCAGGCGTCGACCAACCTGCTTCAGTGGAGTCTCAACCTTCCTCCTTCGGCGTCCCTTCTTCGCGGTGACCTACTGTTGGATGACGTTTTAAGCGGCCTAGTCCTCCCTCACGATCTTGCGTTGTGCGAGGGTGCCCTCGATCCTCGTCCTTGGTTTAAGGTATGATTTTTTTTCACACTTTCATTCGTTACCGTGCTTTGGGGACACCTTGAAGGTGACCCAAGCCAGCTTGGAGGCGTCCCAGGCTAGCCTAGAGTTTGAGAGGAAGGCGTGGTTGACATCCAACTCTCGACTAGCGGCCTTGGAGGAGAAGCTCAAGAAGTCGGAGGAGACGCGCGCTCAGTTGCAGACGCTCCGAGCTTAGGATGTACAGGAGCATGAGAGGGTGCTTGGTTCCGTACTACTGAACTACAAGCATTCTGAGGACTTCAAGGATGACGCCAAGGGTTATCTTACCGAGCATATGGAGGAGTTTTTTGATGAGTGGGCCACTACTCCTGAGGGGAGGGATCACATAGGCATCGAGGGGATCCTTATGAATGAGATGGGCCGGTTCACCATGCAGCGGGACATTTATGCTACCCTCCATCGCCGTGATGAGACTTTTGATCGGGTGGCGTGGGGTTTTCCAGAGGTGCTTGATAATCCCGACCCCGTTGTCAGAGCAGAGCCTGCACAACTGATGGATGCGACCACTGATCTTCGGTCCTCTTTGCCTCCTTCGTCGGCCACCACCTCTCCCACGCCGTTTGCTGATGACCTTCCTGACCTCTCCCTTGGACTTGCGTCTGCCGCCAATGTACCTCTGGATCAGAATCACATCCCTAAGGGCATAGACGACCTTATGCAGGTGGGCATGGATGGACAGGCCGCGGGTTCCCCCTGCAACCAGTAGATATTGCCTTCTGCTTTATTTTGATGGTGTATTGTAAAAAAGAAGGGAACAATAGCTAATCGGCTGACTAGGTGACCTAGTCCTTGCCTAGGCGGCGTAGTCGACTGCCTAGCCGGCCAACCGCCTAGACCACCGATAATAGTGATACGCTTGGCGGTAGGCCAGCGCTTAGCGTCTAGGCGCCAATTAATCGGTGACTACGTGGTATTTTTCCAACATTGCTTTTAAGTGAAATTTATGGAGTGAAGGCCAATCGTGTAAGTAACCCACAGACAAGTTTGGAATAAAGTAGTTAAATAATGAAGGATTAGAAAACAGGCTGCTCCGTTTGATTTTATATAACATCAGGAAAAATGGTTTATGGAGTGGTATCCACCCTAGAGAAGTTGCAAAACCACCAGGCCAGTTTACAAAATTAATAATTAAGAAATATAAGAGTGTGGGCAGCAAGAATTATTTAAAGTTGATTTGTGCTTAAAGTTTACAAATCCGATCCCATCTTTCATTGTCGCATTCCATCGAATATTTTAAAATACAATTTAAATAGAAAGACACACTCTCCAATTCTACATTTAAAATAATGATAATATATCTCAATTGGGTTAACAAATCCACCAATGGATTTTTATTTTAATTAAATTAATCTTAATTACCCGTCTTAGCGTATCAATTACAATAGCGCTCCAAAAGATTGTGATCTTGTCAATCGTGATGCATCTTCTGAAATCCAATCCATTTTTATTTTATTTTATTTTATTTTTAATTTAGGTGATCTTAGTTTTGTCAGACTAATAATCATTTTTTCTCCAAAAACGTTGAATCTCCAACCCTATGGGTCCCCACTCCCCACGCCTGGCCCGACAAAGAAGGGGATTTACACCACTATATATACAAGAGTGATGTTGAATTGTATAGTATAGAGGCTCTCTTTCGCGGTGTAAATCAAATTCCAAAATGAGCCTGAAAAGACTTGACTCGTGTACGCTAACACCTGCATATACGAATGGCTAGCCTTACGCATAAGTTATGCCAACTTTTCAAAAATATTTTTCAACGTTTTGCCACTGATCGAGGAGTGACTACTTGGTCAACTAATTGTTCGGCCAAAGAGTCACTTTGATTACTCTACGTTTTCCAACGTTTTGTCACTGACAGAGGAGTGACTACTTGGGCAACTAACTGTTCGGCCGAAGAGTCACTTTGATTGCTCGGCCTTGTGACCGAATAGTCACAGTCTACTACTTGGATTTTGACTCCTCAGTTGTAGCCTTCTGGGTACCATTTGTTTGTACAGTTCAGAGTAACGTTCTGGACTATTAATTTTGATAATACGAATTCAATTTCAAATTAATTTCAATTTTAATTTCTAGAATAAATATGTGTTTGTTATGAAGGTTACAGACTAATTTTTAAACAAGTTTTAATGCCATGATAAATGCTATTTAATTCTTCATATATCCTACATAAGCTTCATTGAGCAGGTGGATATTTACAAGAAAAATAGCCTACGTTTTGCTCTCAGAAAATCTCTGCTAGCTCATCTTTCTCTTCTGAATTTCTGTGCTCAAACCGTGTTCTAGTTCGATGGGTTTAATTGTTTGAGTGCTCAAACATTAAACCGTAGTACATTTTATCTAAGGAAACCTAGGCTATAACGCTCTTATCTAGCACTAGAGGTAGCAAATCAGGTTTTAAGGAAATAGTGTTTCGCTCGACTCATACTGACCCTTAACCTTTCGGTTCTTGTGCTGGTATTTTTCCAGAAATAATATTTCCGTAGTATTATTTCGCTATATATTTGTTAAATTTTTTTGAATACTTAGTTGCACCTAACGTTATAACTAGGTGCACATAATGTTATAACTAGGTGCACTCAGGTGCATAAATGTTAACAAGGTAAATTACTTGCACTGGTAAGTGAAAATAGTTGCACAAGTGCAAGTAAAATGTATTACTCATGCAACTAAATTGTACACTGAGTGCCAAGGATTTTGTGGTCCAGTGGCGTCAAACCCTTCCCTTTATACGGGAGGTGGTGGGTTCGAGCCTTAGTGGAGTCAATACTGACTCTTGTGCTTCAATAGGTCTTCACTTATAGGTGCACTTTTATCACAACTACTTGCACCAAAGTTCGAGTTATTTATAAAAATGCCACTGTTTTTTTAAAATTACATCTGATTCATTAATCTGGATACGTGGACAGTTGTGAAGCGTTCTCATTTCCTTCTTGGGCGGCAGTTCGCACGGGAGCGCCCCATATATATATATATATATATATATATATATATATATATATATATATATATATATATATATATATATATATAAAATTCAGTTCCTGTGCGGAGGGGTGTCTCCCGTGTGGTTGTGCAGTGACTTTATGCCGTAATTTTCTTCTTAGGGTGCGTGATTTTTCTTCTTAAAGTGCGTAATTTGTATGCTTAAGGTGCGTGAGTGTTGAAACTTAAGGTGAGTAAACTTAAATATTAAGGTGGGTGATTTTCCTTTTTAAGTGCGTTGTTTTCCTTCTTAAGGTGCGTGATATGTATGCTTAAGGTGCGTGAATCGTTGAATCTTAAGGTGCGCCATTTTAAAACCTTAGGTGCATGGTTTGTGTTCTTAAGGTGCGTGGATTGTGTACTTAAATGCGTGGTTTGTGTACTTAAGGACTTAACGTAACGTGTGCAGTGTGTATTCTCAACTGAAGGTACAGTGCACCATTTAAAGATTTTAGGTACGTGATTTGTGTTTTTAGCTTAAGGTGCGTGGTTTGTGTACTTAAAATGCGCCGTTTTAATGCTTAAAATGAGTACCGCACAACCTTACGGGAAGATATACCCGCACTAGAACCCTTACTTTTATATATATATATATATATATATATATATATATATATATATATATATATATATATATATATTAGCTGTAGTTGATTACAAGAGCTAGCAATTCGTTGAAAAAAAGGTAAAATATAATCCTCATCTAATTCCGATCCATACTAAAGAACGAAGAATCTATCTATGATATGGTGTTTTGGTGTGCATTTAAGAGAAATGGCTAGAATGGTCCACAATTGTATTATAATGGTATTTTTAAAATTTATTTGAATGGATTGAAATTAGGGCAGTCTAATTTTTATTCATATGGCCTAGGACCCCTATATTGCAATCAATTTGGGTTCGATACCACATGCTAAGTCCACAGACTGTATATAAATTCTACATTATTATGATATTATATATTCATTTTAAGTCTGACACATTTATTTCAAGCATTTATCTTAAAATCTCATATCAATTAAATATTATTGGCATTTATAACTCAAATTCTTTCTTAATTTTGCAATGTGTGGCTTAGGTTTATCAATTTTAATATTATTTTGTAGGGATATATGAAGGTGGGAGGATTAGTGAAGGCTAAGTTCAGGTAAAACGCCCATAAGGGAACCATGGAGGACCCCCTTGATGTCTTAATTTGGTCATTGAAGATTTTTTATTTTTTATTTTAAAACAAAATTATCCTTTTTTGGATCTTTATAAAAGTAAGTTAATGATTACATCAGAATGGATCAACCAGTTGGAGGCAACCAAGGAATGGTTTTCCCACAAAACAGCGACAGAACCATGGTTTTGTATACTATAATAATTTCAATTAGCACATAGAATTTTTTGTTTTGTCAAGGGCATATCGATACAAACATTCTTAATTAATAGTTGTATTCATGCATGTTCCATTAATTAGGTCATGTACTGATGTACTGTATATACTTTTCAATTCCCATCAATGTCCCATTGGTTGGTCCAACTATAATAATAAAATATATATAATTAACAATAGTTTATGGACATATCCTTTTTTGTCTGCATTATCCTTTAATTTTCTTCAACTTTAATTTTTAACCTCTTGAACTTGTGCTGCAAATTGCGCAACTTGCACAATGGACTTTGAAGTGTCATTTATTTATTTATTTTGAAACAGAAGTGTCACTTATGTAGTCACGTGGAAGCTGCAAATTGCACAACTCGCACAATGGACTTTGAAGTGTCATTTTTTTTAGCCACGTGGAAAAACTCCAGAAGTTAATGTACAAAACATAGAGAAATTTATTTTCAGTCACCATCGACCATTGTGAACTTTTTTTTTAGTGACCTTATTACATTATAGAATCTATTCATCTATATTTTCTCTACCTGTTGAAGCACAAGGGGTCATTACCTCCACTGAAGCTCGATCTTATGATCTCTCATATGGGAGAATCACTACATGTCATCGATCATTGTGAACTCTTATTCTCTAAATTTTATGTGACTTTTATTTGTTTGTCACAATTAATCTTCTATTTAAACCATATAATAAATATGACTAACATACATATAAATTTATCATTTAAGTCTCTTGTCTCAAAATGTAAATTTCCCCCTTCTCTTGTAAAATGTTTTAATTTAATAATTAATTAAATTACATATTTATTAAATGATGAATATAATTAATGAACAAATGAAAGTTAAGGATGTAATGTGACAAAGTTAAAAGAACAAGACTAAATGTGGTAATGTCACAATTATTGTCGATGACTGAAAGCGGACTACAATCTCATTATGGAAGTTTAGTTGAGAAAGTAGCTATGAACAGATACTACATTGTAACAAGAGTGAATAGTACTAAAAAAATCACTATTATATATAAGTTAATTAAGTCATTGCTACAAGTTCATTACATCATTATTACAGATCCATTAAGCCACTATTGTAACTCATTAAGGATGTGTTTGGTTCGCACATGAGAATCGGAATCGGTATCAAATACTTGGTAATGGTACGGTAATGGGTTTTGGTTAAAGTATTTTGCATGTTTGGTAATATGGTGGAATGTGAATGATTATTAATAGTTGCGGAAGCGGAGGATGAAGGGAAATGAAACCCTTATTTTATTAGGGAATAAGTTTTGCAATTAATGGGCCGGGGTAATCAAAACTCATAGTAGTGTTCTAAAAACCTATCAACCAAACAATAATAATAACTTTGTGATGGTTTTAACGGATCGGGTCCACCATAAACCGGGAGTGCCGGGTCTAACAGACTAGAGCCCAGGCGATTACAAAGTGATTACAAGAATCGAACCCGCGACAGGGGGTTGAAAATAAGAAGCCGGTACCACTAGACCGTAGTACTTGCCGTGTTCAGATGTGTCTCTCATGACAACCGCGCCCCCTATTTATACTGAGCCACCCCCCTCCTAAGCCGTCTACGTGTACGCTTCAGAGACCTCACCCCGCCACTCTTGCCACGTGGTCCACGTACCCCCGCCTCACACGCCACACCCCCGCACCTCACACCTCCGGCCCCCGCGGTGCGCGACGCGAGGCGCGAAGGGGTGCCGGGCCGCGGTGCGGCCACGCACTCGGCGCGCTGGCCACGCCGCGGTCGGGCGCCACCAGCGCGCCCACCGGCGCCCCTGTGGCCCCGCCGGCGCCACCCACGGCCGGTGGAGGCATGTGGGCCTCCTAGTCTTGCCTTGGCCTGGCCCATCAACCCAAGCCCAGTTTTCTACAGCCCGTACCCAATATCCCCATCACTTTGATATCCATTCCTGATAGCTAAACCTGTCAACCAAACACACCCTAAATTCTATTCCGTATGTACCATACTAATAGCTATACAAATTCAAATAATCAAATCTCATCACTACTACATACTAAACAATCACAATTTAAATTAAAAGTTATCCAGAGCATAACATGAGATATATACTAGTTAATTAATAAATTATATCACTAGCTAAACTAACATTTGATTTCTTTAATAAAATATGAAATTATACATAACATATAACCAATCATAATATGCTATTTGGACAAAGATTAGAAATGTATGTGCCATATTTTCCTAGAAACTCATTAGCTCTTAATGGTGTACGAGCTGTGAAATTTTTTCCAACATGTGCTTGGCCATCCCTACCAATTAAGGTGATGTATGAAGGCAAAGCTGCGCTAATTTAGGTAAGGATCAGAATGTGCAAATGCGCCCATTGTTACATAAGGATGATGATATCAAAAGCAACTGTACATACTGATTTCTAGAATCTAACCAATTGTATAGAAAATATAAATTTTATTATATAACACAGCCTTTCTAGTTTCTATAATATATTTAATCAAGCATTAGTGTGAACCAAATCCTAAAAGTTATTTCTACAATTTGTAATAACTTATTTACAGATTCTACTAATATTTTCTATGCGCAATGTGTAAAAATAGATGTCTAATATTAATACTTTAGAATAAAATTTTAGATTTATTTAGATTTTAAATATTTATATTATTGGATTGGATAATATAACATGAGATTATGAGAACTTTGACTACGGAAACTAAGGCAGAATCACAATCTTGGGACTTTAATTTGACTAGCTAGATTTCTCATTTACCTTCGTTTATTTTGTGTATTTAAACAAAAATATTTTGTAGAAAAGTAAGAAAGGTTTTACATCTTTAAAGTATGCACGCATGATTTCTTAGTATAACAAAGTTTAATTTGCAGGTTGAATTTGAAATGATTTATGTAAGATAATATATAAAATCATTCAATTATATATACTATTGAAACGGCCAAATTATACTTGGACCATGCAATGTAGATAAATGATAAATGTTCATTATATTTTTCATATATTGAAGGTTCATTTTTAATGTAAGAAAAATTAATTTTTAGGTGGCATATCTAAAAATGAACCATCAATATACAAAAATAAATCTTAAAAAATTGAACATTCAATATATAAAAATGTTTTTTTTTTTTTTTTTTGGTTAATGGTCCACCGTATTGTTGAAAACAAAT
The DNA here is from genome assembly GCA_003576665.1 of Ipomoea trifida. NCBI lineage: Eukaryota > Viridiplantae > Streptophyta > Magnoliopsida > Solanales > Convolvulaceae > Ipomoea > Ipomoea trifida. The sequence continues at coordinate 14,051,467 of CP025656.1, read as the reverse complement.
GTAGATCTACCGAAATATACCGCTTAAAGCGCCTGCATGCTAAATTCATGGCTAACAAAGAGCATAGTTGTTTGCTCATGCATATGAAAATGAAGAACTTTTAGAGCGCAAACAATGAATACTATATTATTAGTAATTAAGTATTAATGCATGCTGTTTATTATGAAAACCAATAAAAAGGATTTATTTGTGAAAGACATTGGTAGTTGAGAAGCACGAAGTCCATGAACGTAACTACATATTACCTTCACTACTAAAATGTTGAAAGTGTTGCAATTAATGCGTGTAAATGGTAAACGCACGCAAGAAATGATTGACTTTAATTTATAATAAAGCAAATATTAACTATATTCAAAATGAATACATTGAAAAATTTGGACAAAGCCTCATTCATGCATGACGTTTAATTTCCATGTAATTATTGTGTTGAGCCCAAATATAACGGATATAATACTAATGTAATATTTAAATTATAAATATAAATAATATTAATTAAGAAAGCTTGGACCTTAATTAATGAGTATTTTTCGGTCAACAACACTCGATAGCCACCGACTATGGTCGGTGGTGGTGGCTTGCAACCGACAGTTGTAAAACATCATGTGAAAGTCAATCTAGTTTTAGGTGAGGATCAAGTGGCGCCTTCAATAAGCATTCATGATCAACACCCTACTTCTTAAAAATTCTTAGGTTGAGTGGTGAAACTGAAGTTTACTTAAAATCACCTTCCTATTTTCTAATTAAGTGCATGACTAAATATTTTGTTTCACATTTGATATTGCCGAACAATTTTCCGGCCAACTATCAAAATTTCAATAAGAGATAGAAATATGTTCTAATTAAAAGGGTACTTTCATCCTTCCAAGTATAATTTATTTTCCTAAAGACATTGACCCTGAGTAACACGTGGAAGTCTCTTTTTCTCTTGGGTGACGCGGAGATTCCAAATTAAAGCATATGCTCCATCTCAACTAAAAGCCTAAGCTGATAGTTGGATTGCACATATTATATTTATGCTCACACCAACGATGAAAACAAACAATTCATCACGCCCACTTTGAGATAACAAAGCTACTGCCTTTCTATCAAATTCTATGAAAAGAAACACAGCTCAACAAGTATGCACTGCAACATAAAAAATAATTTTTAAAATTTGAACCCAAGGGCAAGACTTAGTTAGTTTTAGGCTCATATATATCGAGCTTAGATTTCTCCAAAATCCAAAGAAACCACACCGAGCCATCTATATTTCCCTCCCTTCATAACTGGTGCTTGCATTATAAAAGACTCCACCGAAGTCATACACCTAATTAGAAAATATTAATAATTAATAATCAAATATCAAATGTATGATTCATGTATAATAGTTAGATGACCAAAAGTAAAATTTTTACAATATTTAATTAGATTTAAGCCTTTTATATATGCTTGTTACCAACGTTATACGGAGTATAAAACTCTAATACATGCTTTAGCATATACATCATATCGTACCTGGTAAACTGTTGCAAAAATCCCGACTAGGCACTGACTGACCACCTAGCGTATCACCTTAATCGATGGTCTAGGCAGCCGACTATGCCACCTAGGTCTCCTAGGCACCGATTAGGCCGCCTAGTCGCCCGATTAACTATTCTTTTTTTAATGGGTTATTTTACTAAAAACAACGTCGTTTTAAGCGAAATAACTCTAAATTGTTCAAACTCCATATATTTTTAGGTTAATATTAAATATTTTAGTATTAACTATTAAATTATTATATAGTTTGTAATTATTAGTCTTTAAAAATTAAAAATACCTAAACAAAATTTTAAAAATAAAATATAAAAAATACACGGGGACTTAGGCGCTAGGCGTTCCCTGAGCGCCTAGCAATTTTTTCAACCATGGTACCTGGTGCACATGATGGCTATGACACTTATCAATGCTAGTTATATGGCCTCCATAATTCTTGTAGTTGTCAAGTTATTTCAATAGCTCAGGTCAATTCTGACTTTCTTCTCCATATGTATCTTGATATTATATGAGTACGTACGTATCTTCATTTTTTTTCATTGTGATATCACTTGTATGTATGGAGATTGCTCATGTCTATAGTCTCTCTATATAACTCAAATACATCTATATTGATTTTATGAAATCACAAAAGTATATACATATAGACATATTAATGATAAGTAATATTATGAATCAACATATGCATGTTTATTTACACGATTTATATACAGACTTTGGACAGAAATAATTACTTTAATCGCTTTACATTAGTGTTGATTCAACACTTCTATCACAACAAGAGATAGCAGAATAGTTATAACAACAATTCTTCAAAATTGAACTTCTATTAATTAGTATTTATCACACATATTCATATATATTTTTTAAATTTATAACATACCAATTGTTAAGCAATTAACAGCATGCGTATTTATGAGACGAAAAGACCAATCCATTATCGAAGAAAAAACAAAACAATGTTAAATTCACTTCTACTTTCACTAACACTCTTTAATGTGTACTCAAAAAAAAAAAAAAAAAAAAAAAAAAACACTCTTTAATGTAATAAAAATAAGAGCCGGCAAAAATAGTATTCTTAAAAAATCTTAAGCAATTTTCACACTATTAGAAAAAAGCTGAATTTCATCACTTTAAAGTGATTAGAATTTTGAAATAGACCATTTTCATGGTGTTTTGGTTGTATTTTTTTCGAGATAGAAAAACCATAATATTGAAAAATCTCGAAAGTATTAAAGTTAGACAAAAATTTTCAATCACTTAGACAATTTTTTGTTCAATCTCACCAGAGTGAAATATAGTTTTGTTGATCCAACCACCGTTATTAGACCAAATTTTCTTACCTATTATAGTTGAAAATTTCAAAAAACATAAAATAAAATATAATAGAATTACACTCATTTTATTTTATAATTATTAATGTGTTTAATAATTTTTTCAAGTATAACTCTACTTTAAACCCCCACATACATTTACGAATATCCTACTATATATATACTCCGTATAAAGAAAGAATGAATCAATCTCTTAACGTTCTTCAATAAAAAACTTGAAACTATGAAAATAATATTCTACTATGAGATTTTATTGAATCAATCTCTTAACATTCTTCAATTCCTTGCATGTCCTTCTCTCTCTTGTTGGTAATATGTATGTGGGCAAATTTTACTGTGGATAATGGTCCAAAATGGTAATGTTTGTATAATTAGTAATGTTTGCATATTTAGTTTCATTTTATATATATTGTAGTTTCATTTTAACATAATTAAAGTTTCATTTTGTTTCAACTACAGTTTCATTTGACATTATACATACAGTAGTCTTATTACAATGATGCCTATTATTGAACTTTATTTTATACACGCTGTAGTCTTATTACAACACCACTAAATTATAATTCTAAATGGTTTCATTGGACAATATACACTCAAATATGTGCAATTGTTATTCAGTTTCATTACAATCCAACTAAAGTATCATTTTGATATAAATATAGTTTCATTTGACAATATACACACAATATGTGATATATGTTATTCAGTTTCTTTTTATATGTAGTTTCATTTCAACAAAACTAAAGTATCATTTCAATTCAACTACAATTTTATTTGACAATATACACTCAATTTGTGAGATATGTTATTTAGTTTCATTTTATGCATACTGTAGTTTAATTTCAACACAACTAAAGTATTATTTTAATTCAATTACATTTTCATTTAATACTATAAACACAATATGTGAAACAAGTTATTCAATTTCATTTTAGATGCACAGTAATTTTATTTTGTTCTAAAAACAACAAAAATACGGAATTTATCAAAATTTAATGACCGTCATTTCTTTATATAAAGAAACGATGTTATTTTCAAACCATGGTCCACCGTATAACAATTTATGTATCTGGATACCTAGAAGTGACACGTGGGGCACAACCCAAATGAAATTAATTAGGTCATTTTTTATAAGGCGATTTGGTCTGGTCTTCAAAAGTGATGATTGCGTCTAGAAATTTTCTAAAGTTTATTGTAGAAGAAATCTCCCCTTGAAAATCAGAGTCCAAAAGTATGACCCAATCTTGATTCATATGAATTTATGTAGGGTACACAACATTTGTTAATTTTCAATTTCTTTTTTTTTCAAAGTGTTTGGTTTTTTGGTAATTCATCTTAGGGTGTGTTCGGTAACCCGGAAAATGATTTTCGAAAAATTATTTTATGGACTTTTGGTGTTTGACAACGTTCGAAAAATATGGTCAACGGAAAACATTTTCCGTTGACCATAGAATATCAAGTCATTTTCCAGAAATGGAAAGTGGCCTTCGTGCGGAGAGAGGGACGTCCTCTACAGTCCGGCAGACTGGTTTCGCCGAAAACCAATCCGCCGGCTCTGGTTTTCGGCGCCGGAAACTAGAGCAAACTTCTCTGTCTCCGATCCGGCGTCGGAAACCAGAGTGGCTTATATATATATATATATATATATATATATGTGTGTGTTGTGTGTGTGTGTGTGTGTGTGTGTGTGTGTGTGTGTGTGTGTGTGTGTGTGTGTGTGTGTGTGTGTATAAATTCATTTGATATATTTGATATAAAATAATACAATATATAATTATACATTTCTAATTATTTTTCGGAAAATGAACCAAACACAAAGGCAGTTTTTCAGAGTACATCCAAACACGGAAAATGAACTCATTTTCTCCTTTTCTTGTCGCCATTTTCCTTTATCATGGCTTCCACTCCTTCGTTACATGGTGTTGTTGTCCCTGCGATCACCAACGAGATTATCCAACTTACTACTCCGTCAAACTTCTCTATCAACTCACTACCACAAATTTCCCTGTCCGGAGACGCCAAGTCCAATCTACTTTTATTGGATTTAATCTTCTTGGCAACATTGATGGTTCTATCAAAGAACCGGCCAAATTTACTGATCAAGCTCAAACCACCACCAACTCGGGCCATTTAATTTGGTATCGTCAAGACCGAATAATTATTAGTGCACTTCTGGGGAGTTGTTCTGACACAATCCAACCCCTCATATCTTCGGCTACCACAGCCCATGATGTCTAGAAATGACTAGTTGCTAGTTATGCTAGTGTCTCTCGAGGACGAATAATTTCCCTAAAGGCTAAGCTCACCAAAAATTTGAGGGGTGCTTGGTCGATTACTGCTTATCATCTAAATAACATGTGGTCTATAGCTGATGATCTTACATTGGCACACATCACAATGCTAGTCTATGATGAAAACCTGGTTGTTTACATTTTAATACAACTAGGAGAAGACTACAACTCTATCATATTTGTTGTTCGTATCCGTGAAACTTCCATTTCATTGGGCGAGTTAGCTGATATTCTCACAGATCATGAACTCTAATTGAAGGAAGTTGATGATGCTGGACAATCTCTGTTGGCTACTGCTAATATCATTCAACGTTGTTCATTTCCTTCCCGAAACAATCAACAATCTACCACCAACCTGAGGTTTTGTAATAATAATACTAACAGCAGTAACAAACTGTTGGAAAATTAGCATAAAATGACATTTTAAGTGGCTATTTTTTGGTACAAATATTAGTGGGGTCTACTTTTGATTTAGGTCGTGTCAAAATGGATTTAGGTTCTCCGTACTGAGATGAAGAGATTGATATATTATACGCTCAAAACGGATAATAGTCCAATGAGAAATTGGTTTTCAAAGTAGACCCACTTGAGTTGGAAAAATGAAGGGAAAAGGCTTTAAAGTAGTTTTTTGTCCCACATTGGTTTGGGAAGTGGGTTTGCACCACTATTTATACAAAAGCCTTTCTAAGATTTATTTAATTGTATAGCATAGAGACTTCCTCTGATGCGCTCAGGGGTGCAAATCAAATCCCAAAATGAGCCTAAAAAGGCTTGACTCGTGTACGAGAGCACGAATGTCAAAAATTGGTTGGCCTTGTGAGCCAAGTTATACCACATTTTCCTACATGTCTTTACAATACAGAGTAATTGAACAACTCAAGTAACTAGAGTTCGGCTAAACAACTCGTGATAACGGTTCGGTTGGGCCATTCTTGGTACGCTAATGGCTTGATGGCTCGCGTCGCTATTCTTGGTATGCTAATGGCTTAGCCATAACAATTTGTGGTACGCTTATGGCTCGACCATAACAATTTGTTGGCTCACCTTGCCATTTAATCAACTCGGGTATGTTAACCACTCGCAACCTTCGGTACTTCTTGTCTCGTAAGTACCACTCGGGTTAGCGACCGTTCTGGTCTTAATTCATCAGTTATGGAATTAATTATGAATTTATTCCAACTTTGAATTTCTAAATTAATTCTCATGTAGTGGTTAGCAGTTACTGGGGCTATAATGGCTAATCTATGATCAGTTTCAATGTCATGGTTAAATGCTATTAAACCATTAACTTATATATAAAGCTTGGTTGAGCAGCAAAATTTACAAGAGAAAAAACTCCTACGATTTTCAGCTCTCAAAATCTCAGCTCTTCTTACTTTCTAAGCCAACTGTGTTCAGCCCTTACTCTTGTTCACTGGGTCTTTTGTTTGAGTGCTCAAACATTGAATCGTAATACGTTTTATCCTGGAAAACCTAGGCTACAACACTCATAGCACCTTTGGGATGTAGCAAATAAGGTTTTAAGGAAAAAGTGTTTTGCTCGACTCATATTAACCACCTACTAGAAAACATTTTCGTTCTTATGCTTGTTATTTTTCCAGAAATATTATTTTCGTAGTAATATTTCGTAACACAGAAAAAATTGACTGTAAGGAGGAAACAACCCTTTTGGTGTTCTATGCCAATTCTGTAACTTTTCTAGCCATGAAACACAAGTTTTCCGTAAGTTAGCCAGATTTTTAAAGGAACATAACATTTTTCCCATCCAGGCGACTCCGTCTTATTGAACTCCTAAAGCCAATTCGACCATTGGATCGTCTCCACCATTGCTGTTTGACAGCAGTGTTTCTCACCATGCCACCCCGAGCGTGACTCCTCTACAGACTTTTTTCTGAGTACAAAGGCCCTGATGAAATTCGCATAGGTGGTGGTAATTCCTTAAAATTTCTCACATTGTCCATTCTACCATTTCCACTCCCTCTTCCGTGCTTACTCTACAAAATGTCCTACATGTCCCACAATTGCATTATAACTTTGTGTCCATATCACAACTTACAAAACTAATCAATTAAGTGTCCGTTGAATATTTTGGTTTCCATTTTGTTGTGAAGGATTTTCGAATGGGGATGTCACTTCTACAGGGGGCAAACACTAATGGTGTCTAAGTATGGACCTCTCTCATAGCTTCTAAACATATAAATTTTATATACTAACACTTAATTAAATAATAAAAATTTTAAATTGTAAATAACTTCAATCAAATATCGTTAACTGAATCAAACATATAATGTGAGATGAAGGGAGTTAATTTTAGGAGTAAGTAAAGTTTAAATATGATGATATAATAGTATGATTATTTTTTAAAGTCAAAGAATATTGTTGGATAAACAAAGCATTAAGTTACATTTTTACCCTTTGTGCACAATTTGAAAAAAAATTGGTTAACCAATCGTACAGATTAATTTCGATTAACCATTTTGTAACCAAATTTTTTTAATTGGATTAACGACTAATAAATTTTTTTAATTTTATTTATCAATTAATTCAATTTTAAAGTTTTAATTTTTGTATAATTCATAAATCATACTATTATATTAGTCATATTCTACGCGTCAATGTTTGAGTACAAGACGAGCTATAAATCATTTTCTTTGTATTTAATTTCAGGTTGCAAGTTATATTCATTGATTGATTAATTGGCCATATATATTTGAATATTGCATTATATTATTAATTTATTTTGTTGACATTTTGGTCCATGGAACTGAAAGTGACAACCAAAAGTGTCAAAAGTCTCCTGTAAAATAAGTTATAATCCTTTATAATGTCAAAAAATAAATTCTTCTGTAAAATAAAATATCTTAAAAAATTAAATTTAACTTGATATTAAAACTTAAATTCTATTTTAAAGTATAATAAAAGAAATGCTTATTAAACATAAAACCAATAAAAAACACTCAAACCTTTGTACTTTGTAATAATTATATTCAAATCTTTAATTGCAAATTATAATTATTACAAAATACAAATACTTGTAATTAAATTATCAAATTTTAAAGATTTTAATGCAATTGTTATTCAGAATTTGGTATAATTATCATAAAGTACAAAAATTTTGATTATTTTCAATTCGCCTAAAATGCTTGAAAATAGTTGCTACAAAAGTACAAAGCACAAAAGTTTGATTTTTTTTTCCGCCAATAAGCGTGTAAAGGAAATAAGCAATAATTTTGTTGATTTTGGACTTCTACTTGGGTCAAGTCTCAAATATTAAACCTTGGATGAACGGGTCAAACTTAAATTGATCCATATGTGTCAACAGAGACTTGGGAAATATAATATAATTATATTTAGAAATAAAAATAAAACTTCCCAATAAAAATAAATAAATAAATAAATAAATAAAGCAGAATGCATACAAATAGAATTGCGCGATACATTTAAGTGTATGTATTTAGCCTTTACAAAATGCGCCAATCACTTAAAGGTTGGCACGAAATGACTCTTCCAAATAGGAGATCATGGGTTTGAATCACAGTAGGGTAGTACTGACTCTTTGTGTTTTAAGTCTTTGATCTCGACTTCTGCCGTGTCCTTATACTTTCGTCATGTGTTGCTAACGGTTACTTTTCTCCTCAAAAAACGTTATTCTTTACTCGTTTTCGTGCTAGTCCCTTCCAATCTTACCTACAATAAAAAAAAATCATTCAGTTAGGAACAAATTATATTCCAAACTTATAAAGATTCAATCAAATGGAGAGTTAATTGAAGTGCAAAACTATACCAAAAATATTACTTATCATGTATCATAAAAGCCCTCTTTTACGCGCAATGGTTCAAATCAAGCTTGAACTCGTAACATCATGTTTTGAAAAAAAAAATCCCCTTTTCGTGCGTCAATGCATTCATCTATGCCTCTCTTTTGGAATATGAGAAATCCAAAAAATAAAAGAAAAAAAATGGAAAATAAGATGAAAGGAAACTCAGTTCCTAACATTGTTAGCTATTATTGTTATGAGAGGGACACGATTGACAAGTCACGAGAAAATTAAGATATCATATAAGTTTAATTAAAATTTAAGACACCACATTTCAAAAGTAATAACAATTGAAAGATCAAAAGTACATTTGTCCCTCAAAGTCAACATTTTGATCTCACTAAATATAAGGCATGTTTAATTATAGAAATTATTTTCTTTTTTTTTTTTGAATACAACTGACCCTATTACATTGTAGTATCTGTTCATCTATACTTTTCTCAACCTGTTGAAGCACAAAGAGTCAATTTCGAGATCTCCTCCACTGAGACTCGAACTCATGACCTCCCATCTGAGGGTGGTCACTACATGCTACTTGAGCACAAGGTGCTTGGCTAGAAATTATTTTCTACTTTTTTCCATTTTCAAAAAACTTAACTTTTTTTTTTTTTTTCATTCTAGAACTATATATTTTATTAAAATTAAAAGGGGAAATGACAGTTTTAGGCCATTAGTTATGCTTGAATTGTAGACTCAATCCATAAATTATTGCTCTATACAACTTTTTCCCTTTAATTATGTTGAAAGTGGTTGTTTCAATCTATTACTTATAAATTTTGTTAACATTAAAATTTTATTTTGATTTGTCAAATTATTAAAGGACAAATTGGTCATTTTGTAAAAGTTTTCCAAGTATTTAAAAAGAAAAAAAAAAAAAAAAAAGCTTTCACATTGATGATTTCAAGTGAATGTTGGGTTTGTTGTAATGTTGATTATGCAAGAATATCTTAGTCTAAAATTTAGGCATAATTAATGGACTAAAACAATCATTTATCCCTTTTTTTAAAAAAAATTCAGGAAAAAAAATTCCTTAGTCTCTTTATATATTTTATTTGTCACACTTTGAAAAATTATATAATATGATTTCTATATTTTACAGGCACAAATTTTTATTACGTAACAACAGTTGAGTCTTAATACTAATTATTTTTTCAACAATTTATTTTTCACTGATAAATAATATAATCAATATTTAAAGTATATTTTTTTCAAAAAATTTAAATTCAATACATCTTCAATTCTTTTAAATAAACTAAATCAGATGTTCAATTGTTTATCAGGAACATAATTTTCAAAATTTTTATGGCATTGCGATTTTAATCATGTCACATTGCATTTTTAATTTAATCTTTAAATTATAGACAAATGAAAATTTGTTGTTTTCTAAAAAAAATTGCCTTCTATTTATTCTTTATGAGAAGATCAAAACTCAAACATGATTAAAAATCCAAAAATTATTTATGGCGGCCTACATTAAACAGTTAAGAACTAAATTTATTATTTAATAATATGAAAAATTCATCTCATATTCACGTGTAATCAACATTATAACAAACCCAACATTCACTTGAAATCATCAATGTGAAAAACTATTTTTTACTGGCGTTTGGTTAGAGAGAAGGAATTAAGTGCGAAAAGAATTGCAATTTAATAGGAAAAGAATAATGCGGGAGTAAAGTAGAAGTTTAAATTCCAGTGTTTGGTTTGCAGGAATAAAATTACTAGGAATTTCAATTGCAATGTTTGGTATACATGAAATTGAGAGGAAATAAATTGTATAAAGTCTAAAATGTCCGTTGTTGTTGTTATTGTTGTTGTTGTTGTTATTATTATGATTATTATTATGGTGATTATTATTATTATTATTATTATTATTATTATTATTATTATTATTATTATTATTATTATTATTATTATTATTATTATTATTATTTCTAATTGACAAATTAATTCACAAATTGTTAGAGTTGTTGCATATAAACAGTGCAAATTGTGAAGAGTTCTGCATATAAAGAATTCAAATGAACATACATGAAAGTTGTTGTATATAATTAAACAATGGATATAAAGAATGCAAATTTTGAATAGTTGTTGCACATAAAGATTTAAATGAACATACACAAAGAGAAGTCGAAGAATAATATACACTATAATTTAGAAGTGAAGGCCAGACATCAATTTTAGGTTAAAAAATGGAGGGATAATTTTGTCCCATCATTGTCTTTTTTTTCTTTCTAAAATCCATGGAATTAAAATCCCATGGGGGGCCATGGGATTCTAATTCCATGAAAATGAGGGAATTGCAATTCCCTCCAACCAAACGAAGGAATTTAGTTTCATTCGAAATTAGGTGAGAATTAAGTGGGAATGGAATTGTAATTCCTTCCAACCAATCACCCTGTTAATGCTAAGGAAAATTTTACAAAATGACCAATTTGTCCTCTAATAATTTGGCAAATCAAAATAAGTATTTAATGTTAATAAAATTTATAAGTAATAGATTAGAACAACCACTTTCAACATAATTAAATGGGAAAAATTGTGTAGAGCAATAATTTATGAACTGAATTTACAATTTAGACATAATTAATTGACTAAAACAGTCATTTTTCCAAGTTAAAGTAATTTTCAATTTGTAATATATGAAATTATTAATTTTTTTTTTCATGTCAAAACACAAATAGTGATGTGATGTGATAATGGTATTGAATGTATCGGTGGTGATATGAAGTAAGTTGTGGTGGGGGTGTGGAGAATGGGATGATGTATATAGAAATATTAGATATATAATACCAGTAATGCGACTGAGTGGTAAGGACCCATCCATCTTTAATCAAATCATTCAAATGTCAAGGATTCAGTCATTGACTTTGGGTATGGAGCATCCTTAAATCTTCAGGCTAGTTGTTCCACCAATTAGAGGTGCCTACAATTTTGCGAGAGGTTTAGTCACTGTGTCCAACGGTGAAAACCTTAACTATACTCAGAAGAAGAAGAAGAAGAAAAAAAAAAAAAAAAAAAAAAAAAAAAAAAAAAGTAGAACGCATATATGATGCAGTAGGCCGGGACAAATAGGCACATAGTGGTAAGTGAGATATTGTAGTAATTGTAATGCAGGATGCAACGACAGTGGTATTAAGAGTAATTAAATAGATGCATGCATGGTTGCGATTGAGGGTAATTAAGGTAGTGAGTAGGTATGCAAATGGATAGGTAGTAGTTGGTAATTAAACATATAAACATATAGGTGGGGTGAAATTTTATAACTAATAATAAGGATTGTGATTACAAGAAAAGCTAAATTTGTTGTTATATTTAATAAAATTGAAGATTTATCTAGTTACAGTTCACAATAGGGTGGTGGTATCCCTGGATGGGAGTGGAATAGGCAATGATGATGGTTAGCCAGTTAGGGTATGTAAGTAGGAGTGGCATGATAGGTAAGTATATATATATATATATATATATATATATATATATATATATATATATAATGCTAAGCACCACTATAAAGGTTATTTCCAAATAACAATTTCCAAAGTGGCACATCACAAATTAGACATGCAATAACTAATCAAACATAGAATTGTCATATTACGAAGTAGCTATTTGTGATGCGTAAATGTAAGGACGCGTAGCATGGTTCAATATATATTTTATAAATTTAATTATTAAGAAGACTTAAGGTGGAAAATAATGGATCTTATTAGTGGAATGGAAAATTTTTCTTTTTCCATCTTTTTAATCCTCCATTTTTTTTCTTGCTGTTTTCCATTTTCTCATGATTTTCCAAAAGTGTGCTAATTTGAAACAAACAAACAAAAAAAAAATAAAATAAAAAGGAGAGTTTTAATCAAATACGCCTCAAATTTTTAGTAAAATGCAATTACACCATTAAACTAAAAACAATTCAAAATAAACCCTTGAACTCACCAACTCTCCCACCCTTCTCCTCTTTTCTCCCTTTTTTGTGGGCCCTACTTATTCAAACCCATACACATCATCTATTCTTTTATTCACTTTTTTTTATTTCAACTTTATAATTATAATTATAATTTTAAATAAAAAATTCTTTGAATTGTAAAATATAATTTCATTAACTAATCAAAATATAATTTTATAAATTAAAGTTTGTATTTGAAATCATCTATCAAACAAATTAACATTTCGTAACATACAAAATTTTAAATACTAAATATAATAACAATTTATAAAATTAATTTTTTAAATTAAAATCAAAATAAAAAAATAAAATTTAAATTTAAATTTAAAAAATATTAAATTTTTTTAAAGAATTTAGCAAATAGTTGATATATATATATATATATATATATATATATATATATATATATCGGATGGATGGAAATCAAGTAAAAAATGAGCCATGTCATTTTCATAAATATTACAAAGTTTTGTTTATTTTCAACCGTTAGATCTACTAGATCAATAGTTTGAATTTGTTCATAGGTTCTCACCTAGGGCATGATTTATGGACACACACACATATACACGCGCCACAAGCCAGGTTACTGGTGCGTGACACTTAACAATCTACTCACTTCCTCTTGAAATAACTTTGTCTTCGGACGATAATATTTTCTCCCCTCCAACCATATTTTTCCCTTTTATCCTCTTTAATCTTCACTAGATTTGCACACGTGCGATGCACGGGATGAAAATAATGCTATTATGCTAATAAAAATTGATTTCGGAATATACCTCCCCAAAAAATCATAATTAATTAATAACAAAATATGTGTTGCCTAATACTTTAAAACAATATAATACTGTATTTAGAAAAATGTGTACACACTTTGATTGAACTAACAATTAAATTGTAAATTTTTTAAAAGCTCTTGATACACCACATTTATAGTTGAAACAGAGTACTCCCCATTATCACCTATAATAACAACTTGAAGGCTTTTTGGATTGTTAACTCTAGCTAAAGTCACGTACAACTGTCCATGGACAAAAACCGATTTTTTCAAAAGTAGCACAACATTTGTAAGAATTTGTCCTTGACTCTTATTTATTGTCATAGCATAAGACAACATTAAAGGGAATTGCATTCTTTGAAATTTAAACGGCAATCTAGGATTTGGAGGTGTTAATGACAATCTTGGAATCAAAACTCGAAGACCCATACTACTGCCTGACACCACCTTGCTTCAATAACATGATCTCCTAATTTTGTAACGACCAACCTCATACCATTGCACAAACCAAGAGTGTAATCAATATTCCGTAACTAACAACATAACTGGAGAGCCAACTTGCAACGTGAGAGAATGATTTGAATACCTGAACATGCATGTCAGACTGTTTAGAAACTCAGTGGTATGTAACGCATCCAAAGTATCCACTCCAGAATCTGATTGACAAACTGAATCACAACTAAAATAAGTTCTACCATCTGCTTGATTTAAGTGGAGATGCTCTAACTGACCCTTAAATTTGATGATGTGGCAACTTATGTGGATTGTTTATTTTAGATACACAACTTTAATATAATAGACATTTTATATTACTCAAGACTTATGTGCCAATTTAACAATAATAATAATAGTAATAATAATAATAATAATAATAATAATAATAATAATAATAATAATAATAATTATTATTATTATTATTATTATTATTATTATTATTATTATTATTATTATATTTGCAGAGATGTATAAAAGAGATGATAAGGCATATTACATGAAATTTACTTTAGGAGCCATTTTTTTTTTTTTGAGTTCAAAGGTTTATCTGAAACTTTTTTTGAATCTGATTACTTACTTACGTTTTTTTAAAAGTACTTTAGGAGCATTTTTTAAAAAATGCCCGACTTAATTATCTGATGGCAATTATTTTAAAAAATGTCCGACTTAATTACTTTAGGAGCATTTTTTTTTTTTGACCCTTATCACAAAAATAAATTTATCTTACTACTTCAAAATGTTTACTAGTTTTCTATTTAGAAAACATGTTTTCCACTTAGTTTTCAATTTAGAAAACATTTTTTCCATCTTTCAGTGGAATGAAGTTGGAAAAATTGATAAACAAACTCCACTTGAATATAAATTCTATTTAAAAAAAATAAAAGAAAACTAATAAAAAAATCATTCACTGTATTGCTAGCTAGAACAATTTTATTTTTTTCTATATTACAAAATAATTCATTTCAATTTTCAAAAAGCAGAGTCAATTATCTAGGGACGGTAATATAATACGTAATAACGGTGAGATTATGATATAGATAAAATGAACCATAATAAATTGGTAGGCGGTGTGGACAGGTGGTAATATAATGTAAGTGTGATTACTAGGCAATAAATGAGAGATTCATGCACGTAACAATGTAACATATAGTGAAAAAAGACAAAATGTAATTTTTACCCAAATTTGAACTTTAACTCAACAAATTAAAGAACGTGATGAGCTGGATAGAGATTCCGCGTGTAGGATAGAGCCCATTCTTCTTCGCCTCCTCTACCTATATATATCCCTCTCTCATCTCCCTTCACTCACAATAAATTAAACCATTTCGTTGTTTTATCATACCGCATTTGGGTACCTTTTTAGTTGGGTATTTTAATCAATCATGGAGTTTATTATGGTCATGCTATTGACATTGGCCTCCATTTTCTTCTTGAAAAAATGCTTCTGTTTTGGTAGCAAGAAATTGGGTCTCCCACCAGGCACTCTTGGCTGGCCATACATTGGAGAAACATTCCAACTTTACTCTCAAGACCCCAATGTTTTCTTCGCCTCAAAAGTCAAGAAGTTAGTGAAAACTTTGTTGTTGTTTTTACTGTTTTTGTGATTTTTGGTGTGATCATTAGTTCATTGTTGGTTTTTTTTTTGGCAGGTATGGGTCTATATTCAAGACTCATATATTGGGGTGCCATTGTGTGATGATTTCGAGCCCTGAGGCGGCGAAGGTGGTTTTGGTGTCGAAAGCTCATCTCTTTAAGCCCACATTCCCGGCTAGCAAAGAGAGGATGCTGGGGAAACAGGCCATTTTCTTTCACCAGGGAGACTACCATTTGAAGCTCAGGAAGTTGGTTCTCAGAGCTTTCATGCCGGAAGCCATCAAGAACACCGTCCAGGATATTGATTCCATCGCCAAACACACGGTTCAGTCCTGGGAAGGCAGGCTAATCAACACTTTCCAAGAAATGAAGACGGTAAGGACTCGAAACTGTTAGGTTCTTGACTTGGCCATTCAGGTCTCAGCCCGACAATCTCCCTAGCCACCTGGTGCTAGAAAACTTAACTTTATTCCTTATACCCGTCACATTTTTCAGAGGAAGGGTGCTGAATTTGACCCTTCAATCTCTACCCAAAAATCCCTAACCACCTGTTGCTGGATATGACCCTTCATCGACCTCCGTCCAACAAAAACATTGAATTTGACCAACAATCCCTAACTAACAAACAGGTGTTAGATTTGGCCCTTCACCTATCTCCGCCTAACAGAAACATAGGACAGCAGAATACCCTTTTTTCCAATGTCTGACCAATTTTTGTTTGTTGCCTTCGCCCAACAGAAACATTGAACTTGACCCTTCCGACCTCGGTCCAGCGGAAACATAGGACAGAAGAATCCCCTGTTTTTCATTGTCTGACCAATTTTGTGTTTGTTTCCCATGATTGTTGCAGTACACTTTCAATGTGGCATTGCTTTCTATATTCGGAAAGGACGAGGTTCTATACAGGGAGGATCTGAAGAGGTGCTACTATACCCTCGAGAAAGGCTACAATTCGATGCCGGTTAACATCCCGGGAACGCTCTTCCACAAAGCCATGAAAGCCAGGAAGGAGCTGGCTCAAATCTTGGGGGAAATCCTGTCAATTCGGAGGGGTACGATGAAAAACGACAGCCCCAACGACTTGGTCGGATCATTCATGGGCGACAACGGAGGCCTCAGCGACGAACAAATCGCAGACAACATAATTGGCGTGATTTTCGCGGCCCGGGACACCACAGCCAGTGTTCTTACTTGGGTCCTCAAGTACTTAGCTGAGAATCCCTCTGTCCTGCAAGCTGTCACAGTAAGAATTTCTTCCATTGCAGAAAAATTAAATATTATTTCTTTTTATGGTATTGATGTTATTATTGGTTGATTAATTAATGGGATGGTGGTGGCTTTATAGGAAGAGCAAGAGGCCATATTGAAAGGCAAAGAGGGGCAGGTTCTGTGTTGGGAAGATACCAAGAAGATGCCTTTAACTTCAAGGGTGATTCAAGAAACACTTAGGGTGGCATCAATCCTGTCTTTTACTTTCAGAGAAGCTGTTGAAGATGTTGAATTTGAAGGTCAGCTTCAATCCCTAGCCTGATCTCAACCCCCCGCCCCTATCTCTGTTCGGGTCATTCCGATTAATCCCGGTTTACTCTGAGAGGCACAAGTACTGGCCCAAGGACTAGAATTGTCACTTGTTTGAGTTAAACTCAGTTTATCCCGAGAATCATTCCCACAAAGAAACTGATTTACCGCTTGAGCTACCCTTTGGGTTAAACTCGCCCAAGATTTAACAAAGTTAATACTTTGTTCAACTCTGATGTCATAGGTTTGGTTTGTTTTGGAATGATTTTCAGGGTATCTCATACCAAAAGGGTGGAAGGTGTTGCCTCTCTTTAGAAACATTCATCACAGCCCAGAAAATTTCCCAGAGCCAGAAAAATTTGATCCTTCAAGATTTGAGGTAAATTTTTTAATCACTTATCAATTCTTTATGATTATTTTTTTTTTGTTACATCCAATTTTACCCATATATGTAAATCCCCTGAACTGAGACAAATAATTGGTGTGATGTGACAGGAAGCTCCCAAACCCAACACATTTATGCCATTTGGAAGTGGGATCCATGCATGTCCTGGGAATGAGTTAGCCAAGCTTGAGATTTTGATCCTTGTACATAATCTCATCACAAAATACAGGTTAGTTACTCGTATTTTCTACTCTCAATTTCTACTTTTTTTTCTCTTTTTTTTGGGATTCAGGTGATGAAAATAAAAGTATATATAGTAGGGCTCGTCAAAAAAAGACTTCTTATAATTATCATAATTTGTTAATCATTTTTGGTGATGGGCTTTAAAAATAGATTGCGAAAATGTTTATATGAAGCAATGATAAGATTTGGTTTGTGTGTTATGTTGCAGGTGGTCTATGGTGGGCCCACAGAATGGAATTCAGTATGGACCCTTTGCTCTTCCACAGAATGGGTTGCCCATAAGGCTGTCTCTCAAAGAAACCGCATAATCCACATTCATACAATAAAAGTTGGCATTTTCTGGAAGATATTTGGGGAATAAATGATGGAGAAGAGAAGGGGGGTCATGTACATGATGCAGATCAGAGGCACAATAAACATGAACAGACAAATTATCAGCAAAAAGTGTGAAGAAAATTGTAGGGAGAAAGCAAATTGTAAATAGTGGGTTCCCATGCATACTACAAAAAGTGTTGTAAGGGAACTCAAATTGAATTGACTAGAGATCCATTATTAGTATATTGTTTTAACAAAATAAGGAACTCATATAGAGCAGAAGCCAAAGGGGTTAGTTTAACATCATAGTCAAATTCTTACTTTTTGTTGCATTGTTTGTTAGTTTCTTGGCATGCTTGTAATGTATATATGTATAGTCGGAAGTTAATGGAAATCTCCTCTTTAACAGCACAACTTTTGTCTAAAGTATATATGGGACTATCTATTTCTTCTCTTACTTTTGTGTTTCGACATTGTTGGGCGAAGACGGTAAAGACAAAGTCTAGTACGTACTCAGTGATTGAGGAATATTGGTTGGGCGGAGACGGGTAATGGCCAAGTCGAGCACTCAAAACGTCTTAAAAATGTAATTTTTTTTACCATGTAAGTTTTTCTGTAAATCAAAATCCAAAAATAAGACAATTAAAATAAAATGAGGTCTCTTGACATGCATAGGTAACAAAGAAGAGAGGTGATTTTGGCAGCAGAAGATCCAGTCACGCTGAGGAGGATAAAAGGAAATATAGTTTAATTTATTCTCTAATTAAAAATTATTAAATATATTTCATTTATTTTCAAGTCAATCCAAACAAATCAACAACTGACTTTTTACCTATATATACTTCCATTCAATCATGGCGTCACCTCTGATCCAATGCTCAAATTTTTTTATATTTGACTTTAACAAATTCAATTGTATGACAAATCACGTATAGTAGCAGCTGACCTTATATATATATGTATCTAGTTTTTATTAAGTTAGCAACACTTGTCTCTCTTCCAGCCTATGATCGCTACTTCTAAACTACCATCATTATATTGTTACAGCTTAGCCGGGAATCACATCTTCTTATTCAATCCATAATTAATTTGTTTATTTTAATCCATAATGAGATAATTAAATATTGAATACGTACCATTCAATTATAATGCATGCTCAAGTCCGATGAATGTGATGACACAATGTACTTTTAATTTAAATAATTAAGTTATATATATATATATATATATATATATATAGAATATTAATCAAATGTGGCCGTGCTCTTAGGTGTGGCCGTGCGGTCACACACCACTCAATGTTACGAAATACACCACTCAATGTTAAGAAACACACCACAATGAAAATATACAAAAACACCATAAAACACACCACACACCCAAAATAATGCACCATAACTCCCATGTCCCTAATGGTGCATTTGCTAATACTGTGTGGTGTATATTTGCATACCTAGTGGTGTGTTTTTGGGTGATGCGTCCCTAACGATGCATATTTGTGTGGTGCATTTTCTAACACTGAGTGGTGTATATCTGTATACATAGTGGTGAGGCCGCACTGTTCACACCTGAGAGCACGGCCACACTTGAACATGACCCTATATATATATATATATATATATATATATATATATATATATATATATATATATTTCATTATACGTTTAAAGTATATTAAGAAGAATGTTTTTAAATAATGTAACTCAATACTAATTGATAAAATTTATATATTTAATATATGTTTTTGTTAAGCAAGTACAAAAAAAAATGATCAAATTTGTTTGAAAATTATATTTAAAAAAAAAAAAAGGAAAAAGGGGTCAAATAAGGCTCAATCCATATTATAAAGTTTTAATTTCCCCTCAAATTCACCTAAAATAGCTTACCTTTAGGTTACCATTAAAAAAAAAAAAAAAAAGCCTTAATCAACATCATTTTACATGTTACCTACCTTCAGGTATATTAGAAAAGTGACAATAATCTAGTTTATGTGAACACAGAAACTCCTATAAACTTTATTGATACATGAGAAACACCGGTCAAATGACATAAACAAGCTATTAGAGAGATTTTATATTGATAAATCCATCCTCATAGTAATCAATGGTGGCCTGCCCACTTTAAGTGGACAAAAAAACTCGTTTAGAATTGAGGGGAATAATGAGGATGTTCTAGGACCTAAAGTTCCTTATATGAGTACTATTGGGGCTTTACTCTATCTCACTAATTGCACTAGATTTGATATTGCTCTTTTTTGTTAGGGAATTTACTGGCTAAGTTTAATGCTTCTCCAATCATAAGACATTGGAATGGAGTAAATTATATCCAAGATACAAAAAAAATCTTGGTCTTTATTTTGATAGTAGCCAAGATATTACATTGGTGGCTTATTTAAATTAAATGCTAGGTCGTTTGGTCCCCGTAGTAGTCAGTTTTTTAATTATAAATTTTTCACAGGATTTTTCTAATAAGGTTTTTAATAAGACATAAGTATATGGTATGGTAATGATTAAGGGGGATTCTTATAAATATTTATTTTGTGTATAGCCATTATCTCATTTAATATATATATTTTGCAAGGCCATGTAGATAAGTACGTTAGTGTTTACAACTATAGATCAAAAATATATCAACACATGAATTTTTCATAATCACAACTGTGAACTTATCAATCAAACGTTCTCCCGACGCATACGTTAATTAATTAGTTTATTCTATAGAAAAACATTTAAGTCGCATTGTATCTTAAGTTCAAGAATGGCAGCTATCTAGCTCATTAGCTTTCCATGCCAGTTGCAGTAGTCATCATCTTACATGCAACACTTTTGTCAATGCCAAAGATATTTATTAATATTTATTATCTCACAATTATTTAGGTTGTTGAGGTTTACCAGTGTATGTACAACGTTGAATTAATTACAGTTGTTACGTTCTTTCATAATCAATATTTGTTCTTTGATTTTGAAAATTGGCCCTACTGCGGGCACTAGTTGTTCGCAAATTATATCGTGGACCGTGGTCCACAATGCATTGTGGACCGCGGTCCCAAAACGACGTCGTTTTGATTAATGAAACAGACGAATGAATTCGCGCCACTCACTTTCTTTTCATATATACTGCACTTTCTTTTCAACACAACTGCAGTTACCTTTCAACACAACTGCAGTTACTTTTTGATATAACTACAGTTGTATATTATCGAATGAAACTATAGTTATATCAAAAAGTAACTGCAGTTGTGTTGAAAGGTAACTGCAGTTGTGTTGAAAAGAAAGTGCAGTATATATGAAAAGAAAGTGAGTGGCGCGAATTCATCCGTCTGTTTCATTAATCAAAACGACGTCGCATTGTGGACCGCGGTCCACGATATAAGAACTGCTAGTTGTTGTCTTATTTTGAATATAATGAGCTGATTAATTAAGCTGCGTTCATCTAACAACTACACATCACATTTTCTATGTTCTCAATAATATACATACTATTCACCCATGAAATCAATTCTTTTTTTTTTTTGTTTTAATGTTTAATTTTTAAACAATTTCATATATATAATTACGGTTACATAATTAATTATGATTAATGCCAATTTTTGTAATCTAAGAATTAACTTTGTAATATCAATTTTCAAAAAACAAAAAAAAAAAACTTTGTAATATCAAATTTAATCTAATTCGATTCAAAATTTAATTTGATTAATTTGCCAAGTACGTTATGAGAGTTGCATGTTTGAATGCTATGATTGAATTTGACCTTGTGTTGCGCTGCATGTTTGACTCGATTGTTGAAAACCACATCTCAAAATTCTGATTTTAATTTACTCCCCTATGAAATCCCTATGCTTTTTCATATATAAATTAAACCTAATTCTTCCAACTAACTCCTCATATATAAATTACAAACTCTTCCTTTGTGAAAATTCATTGAAACAATTATATTTTAGTGCTTAAATATATGTGTAATCCATTATTTCATGAGATCAGAAGTTGATACTTCAACACTCTTAGCACTCTTGGGAAGAAGTCTTTTATATATATATATATATATATATATATATATATATAGAATATTAATCAAATGTGGCCGTGCTCTTAGGTGTGGCCGTGCGGTCACACACCACTCAATGTTACGAAATACACCACTCAATGTTAAGAAACACACCACAATGAAAATATACAAAAACACCATAAAACACACCACACACCCAAAATAATGCACCATAACTCCCATGTCCCTAATGGTGCATTTGCTAATACTGTGTGGTGTATATTTGCATACCTAGTGGTGTGTTTTTGGGTGATGCGTCCCTAACGATGCATATTTGTGTGGTGCATTTTCTAACACTGAGTGGTGTATATCTGTATACATAGTGGTGAGGCCGCACTGTTCACACCTAAGAGCACGGCCACACTTGAACTTGACCCTATATATATATATATCCATTAATATAATTTTAGTAGGAGAGCGAAAATACGTACTAAATGTAAAATTATGAATATGTATCCTTAAGCTAAGCTAGCAGAAATATCTCGGAAGAGACCTATCAAAAATAGAAGAAAATGTCAGTAGGCGTCACGCATGAATATGGATTGCTAGCTGCAAATTAAAGTGGTTAACATTTAACAACCTTGAATTTGGATTTTATTGGAAGATTCTCATCAAGTTTGGTTTAGGTCTTTTCAACATGCATGCATGTTTACCTTAGCTTGTACGTTTTTCGTTGAATATATATAAACCACTCTTCAATTCTTTTCCAAAAAAATCCATATATTTCAATGTCAGATGGGTAAGCATCCAGAATAGGTTAATGTCCTTTCTCATGATTTAATTTAGTCTAAGATATCATTCGAATTGAAATCCTTGCTATTCTTGGTTTATCTCGTCTGGCCTTGTGCTTATATTGCAGGCTATTGTGTGGTTTTGGCTTGGACAAGCTAAGGTACATTTCGTATTAGGCTAGGTTTAATCAACTTTAAGCTTAGGAGTTTATGTTTAGTAAGTTTGAAGTCTAAATGTTGGCAACATGGTGTTTCTCTTACTTAGACATTGTTGGTTCTGCTTTGGCTTCTCTGGACTCGAGGCTTACTCTCCTTGACTTGGCAAATTATATCATGGACCAGTGTTTATCTTACATTATGGATTCTGGTCCAAAATGATATTCAAATTATGTGTCTGCAGTTAACAAATTATGTGTCTGTAGACTATAGGCACATAATATGTCGTTAACATATTTTATATCTGTAGTTAACATATTATGTGTCTTATGTCTCTAATTTATTTATAAACACATAATTTGTTAACTAAGACCCATAATATATGTTAACGGCAAACACATCATTTTTGGGCTAGTGTTCACAATGCAAGGTGGATCATGATGCATGGTATAACAATTGCATTGACTTTGTACGTATATGCTGGTTTTTGAATTGATAAATTGATTTTTTTTTTAAGAAAAAAAAAATTCCTTACGTATTCCCAAAAAAAAAAAAAAAAAAAAAAGAAACTACAAATAATAGGATTTTTTTTATTTATAAATCATGATATGTCGACAAAAGTATGCGAGAAATTGCATTTTTTAGCAGTAAAGTATATGGTAATGAGCTAATCCATTTTTTAGCAGTAAAGTATTTGCCAAGCACCATGTGCTCAATTGGCATGTAGTGGCTATCCTCAGATGGGAGGTCATGAGTTCGAGTCTCAGTGGTGGAGATCTCGAAATTGACTCTTTGTGCTTCAACAAGTTGAGAAAAGTATAGATGAACATATACTACAATGTTATAGGGTCAGTTGTATTCAAAAAAAAAAAACGAAACAATTATAAACAAAGTAACTCATGGTACGTGTTTGATTTTGTATTCTTTAAATATATTAACTCGTGGTTTATTCTGTGTTTTTAAATAATGAATCATTCTATGTTCGATTTTGTATTCTTTAAATATATTCCTCATAAATAATAAATAAGATAGGAAAAAGTAACAAATAGGTCACTGAACACAAATAGGTCACTGAACTTATCGCTTTTGTACAATTATATTGGGTCATTAAACTTAAAAAGTGTGCAATTCGACCACCAAACGAGTAAAATATGTGCAATTAGAACATTTTTCTAATTTTTTAGATTCAATTTGAGTTTAAAACATTTCAATATTAACTCCCAATTGGTATGGTAGAGGAAAATACCACTCTTAATACATATATGTTAGTAATATAATCAGATTTTACCTAAAAATGTTTCAATTGCACAAATTTTGCTTGTTTGATGATTCAATTGCACATTTTTTAAGTTCAGTGACCAAATTGCACAAAAGCAAGAAGTTCAGTGACATATTTGATACTTTTTCCAATAAGATATACTACAGTACTTTTTTTTTTTTTTTTTGAATGCTACTGACTCTATTACAATACTTAGTACTACTACTACTAGATATATATATTAGGAAACTTAATTTTAAGGTGGTGTTTGGTTTGGGCCTTTTGCACTTTATTATGGATACTACGATTTTGATACTCATTACCATGTATATTTACTTACTTTTGTTGTCCTATTGTTACAAAATGCAATTAAATTCTTAGCTAGTACAACTTATAATACATAAGTGTTTCAAAGCATATTTAACTATAATGGAAACCATGCAGACTTCGAAAGTTCGAAGCCAACTAATCTGCATATTCTAACTATAATGTATAAGTGGCCAAATGCCCAAATGCCTTGTGGTCAAGCGGCATGAAGTAATTCTCTCAAGTGGGAGGTTATGGGTTCGCCCCTTCGTAGGGGCAATGTTGACTTTGTTGGATATTTATATCAAAATTAAAGTTACCTACAATAGGTACGTACAGGTGTAGCTATAACATACACAAGGGAATTCAAGACAGAAGTGAAAATAAACACAAGCAGCCCAGATTCCTTCTGCAGAATATTAAATAAAATAAACAGACCAAATTTTTCGCCATTGTATAAATCAGCAAGTCACTCCCACATAAAGTTAATTTTATAACTTTGTAGTTACTAAGCTAACAGTCTGATCAATTTAGTTGGTCGCCCCATTAATGCCCTGCAAGCTGTATGGGGACTAAAACAAAATGCAATCCAAATCGAGTCGACGTGATTGAATGGAAGAGGCTTACTCCCTCTTAACCAAAAGTCAAGGGTTTGATCCTTTGTTTTGGGTATTGCCAGCTGCCTCACCCAATAAAAGTGTCTACAATTCAACAAAGAGATTAGTGTTAGAGCCCAAAAACACTGGGCTATACCAAAAAAAAAAAAAAATGAAATCCTTAAATAGCTAGCTAGCTTCTACAACTTATAATACAGTCTCACTGCCATTGCTGTAGCTATAACTTATGCAAGGGAATTCAACACAGCTCTGTGACTGTGAGAACCCAAGCAAAGCAGCAGAGATAGATTTCATTTGAGAATTTGAAAACCAACAAAATTTCTCGCCGTTGCCGGGGATCGAACCCAGGTCACCCCCGTGACAGGCAGGAATACTCACCACTATACTACAACGACAACTGTGAGAATACAAGCAAAACAAACATGATGTAAAAATACCGTAAAGAAAACCAACAAAAACACTCGCCGTTGCCGGGGATCGAACCCGGGTCACCCGCGTGACAGGCGGGAATACTCACCACTATACTACAACGACTTTGGTCTTCTTGGCTGAATTAATCTCTGTTAGTCTGGTTATCATATTTGCATTTATTATAATTCCACTTTCAATCTTGCAAGCATAAGCATAGCAATGGTTCTTTATTTATTTACTAATTTTTCACGCGCATTGCGCAGATGAGATAATGCTTAATGTTTATTTTCAAATAAGTATTTCAAAGTATATCAATGTAAGATTATATAGGGGATGTTCATTCATATGTAATTGAATGTTGAATTTGTTTATTTAAATTGATAATTCAAAGTTTATGAATACAAGATAATATATGAGAACTTGATTATAATTATCACTAAAATAAATGTTTGCAATTTTGTAAAAACGCTAATATAAATACTTAGTTTAAAAATGATAGTATAAACAAATACTACTTTTTCGTTTGAATTTCTCTAAGTCTTTTTAATTCTCTTTCAGGCAGCATTGTCATTGTCTTTATCTTCAGTACTTTCAGTACTTATTTTTTTAATTTTTTTATTTGTATTTTGTAATGTGTTATGTACAATTGTATAACTAATGAAATTATATCTCTTTTTAAATTGTTTGATACTGAATTTTTTTTTTAATAAAGGCATTGTAGACATCGAATTATAAATTAAAGAAATGCATATGTATTTTTTTTCTTGTAACTACTAATTTATTTAATTTAATAAGAGTAATAAAGTGAGATACTTACTTTTGAATTTGAATAATATACTCTAACATATTTATAGTATATGTTCAAAAATATGCCAACTTTGATTGTGATGGGGTTTGAACCTAAGACCTTACTTATACAAATTAATGGTAAGTTAAAAGTTAACGGAATAATAACGGAAAAAAGAATATTTAACGGATAATCATATAATTAAGGATAAATTTAGAAATCTCAAGAAAAAATATTATATTTCCAAAGGTCAAGTGTTGCTTGAAGAATATTAGGGAATATATTTTATCTCAAAATATATAAATTAAAATGGCTAAAACTCTATAATTGAAAAATTTTGGGTGCTTTCTTCGCCGGACACTGAATTTTAAAATGGATTCCAAAATGTTGTAAAAAAAAAAAAAAACCGGACAAAAGAAGCAATAGCGAGTGACCATCAGCCGTTGTAGCTTTTTTCATTTTTTTTTAAAATCAAAAGCTATAGCGGCTCTTGGTGAGCCGCTATAGCTTTTGTCATTATTTTTTTTTATTTTTTTTTAAATCAAAAGCTATAGCTTTTGTCTATTATTATTATTTTTTCGTTTTATTTTCCGCAAGAGGAGGCAAGCAAGTAAATGGACAATAATATTTGTTAGGGTCACACTTGTGTGAGACCGTCTCACGGATCTTTATTCGTTAGACGGGTCGGGTCGGGTCAGAGCACCATGCAAATGTCATACTTATATGCACAAATCTCACACTTATATGCTCAAATATATCACTAATCAAAAATACAATTTTTGTTACTTATAAGAGAAAAAGTAATGCATTTTTCATAATAAGTAATGTTGACAAGTGTCTCTCACTTATAAGGGCAAATATAATACTTTTGAGGAAAAATGTAATACTTTTAAATCGAAATGTAAAAGTATTGTATTTTCGCTTAAAAGTATTACATTTACCCTAATAAGTAACAAAAATTTTATTCCTGATTAGTATTACATTTGAGCATATACGTATGACATTTGTGCATATAAGTGTTATATTTGTATCTTGACCCGACCCGATCCGACCCGTCTCATGGTGAGACGGTCTCACACAAGTTTTTGCCTATTTGTTATTGTTATATCTTTTACAAATTATTATCTATTGATTGTTATAATTATTATCTCATTATTGCTAATCACCAATGATTATTAAAATGATTAGTTAAAAGAATTTGTAATTATATAACGTAATAATATTTAATAGAGAGGGAAAATGATTAAATAATAATAAATAATACTATAAAGCTACAACGGCTCATGGTGAGCCTTTGTAGCTTTTTAATTAAAAAATAATAAAAGCTACAACGGCTCATGGTGAGCCTTTGTAGCTTTTTAATTAAAAAATAATAAAAACCTACCACGGTAGATGGTGAGCCGCTATTGCTTATTTTGCCGTGCTAACATTTTGGAATTCAATTTGAATTTCCTTGTCCGGCGGGGTAATGATTCAAAAATTTTAAACACTTTTCTCCCTGAAGTATTATGGTACTTTATCGGCGCAAAATTTACTGTGGACCACACGGTCCACCAAGCATTGTAGTCCAAGTGTCAAAACAACGTCGTTTTGATTAATGAAAACATACGGATGAAACGACATTCGTTTCGCGCAACTGCAGTTCCCTTTCAACACAACTACAATATCAGTTCAAAACAACTGCAGTTCCAGATGGATGAAACGACCTCCGTTCCGCGCAATTGCAGTTCCCTTTCAACACAACTGCAGTATAAGTTCAACGCAACTGCAGTATCAGTCCACACAACTATAGTATCATTTGAGATGAACTGTAATATCAGTTACGGAGATTTATGAGAACCGTTTCTCTCCTTTATTAAAACGACGTCGTTTTGTGAACCTGATCCACAATGCATTGTGGAACGCAGTCCACAGTATAAGAACTGCTTTATCGGTATCCAGAGATTAAATTAACTTAACTTAGGCAGAAAGTCAACGACAGCCAGGCTGTTACTAATAATGTGTACGTAGACTACGTAGTGCATTAGTGCCTAGAAGGTATTAACGAGGCCCCATGCAACGCAAATTTTAAGGTTGGCCTGCAAAAATATTGAAATTTTATTAGTTATAGACCAGAGCAATAATATAATATACTCCGTAATAGAAGACAAATTGTACCAAATGTTGTATGACCCATAGTTTTTAATAACTTTTATTTATAAAATTTATAGCATATTAACTATTACTCGTTTATTTATAAAATTTTTGTCTAATATATATTACCATTAAATTTAATAGGTCAAATAATATTTATTAATTGATAATTTATAAAGATAATCTAATCTAACATCAAATTTTGTTAAGCCTGATTACATATTTCTTCAATCATTAAATTAGAATCACACAAAAAATAATCGTTTTCATGCTGTGTGGAACATTACTCAAGGGCAACAAAGTACTACCTCATAAAATTTAAGCTAGTTGCATAGTTATAGAATATATAAGATGAAATTCATGTTAGCATATAAATCACGTAAGAACACAAGTACGTGATACACAGATCTTTAAAGTATTAACCTCCAGCCATAGCTTCAAATTGATGAAGGTTGTGTAGTCACGGGACTGCTACGACAGAGTAATAGTACAGTATAAGTTTCTCTCACTTTTTCAACCCTCTCTTAATGGTGTATGAGGAATGAATTGTTAAGAGGACCAAAGGGTTTTTTTATATAATAACTATATGCAATGTATCTCTTTCCTAATCACACTTCTTACTATTAATCAAGTCTTAAT
Organism: Ipomoea trifida; assembly: GCA_003576665.1. Taxonomy (NCBI): domain Eukaryota; kingdom Viridiplantae; phylum Streptophyta; class Magnoliopsida; order Solanales; family Convolvulaceae; genus Ipomoea; species Ipomoea trifida. The sequence continues at coordinate 14,022,160 of CP025656.1, read as the reverse complement.
TAATATAGAAAGTGTTAGCACCATATAATAGATTATCTTAATTATTATAAGTTGTAATAAGGAAAACGTTACAATTCAAGCTCTAAACTTTAACTTTTTTTTTTTTGAATACTACCAACTCTATTACAATGTAGTATCTGTTCATGACTACTTTCTCAACCTATTGAAGCACCTCCACTGAGGCTCGAACCCACCACCGTACCTCTCCCGTATAAGGGAAGCTCTAAACTTTAACTTAGATAACTGATCCCAATTTGCTTAGTTAATAAGTGGGTTTTAGGCATGCATTTGATCATGGCATTTGAAGAATTAAATAACTACATACCATTCTTTAACATAATTATACAAAATATTATTTACCTTTTTCGTTTCATGAGAAGGGTTTACCCAATTCATACTCAGTCTATATATGGTTTCCTTCATTAATATATATATGTATTTGGAGTAAAATTGATTGCAATATTGAATTGTAAATTATTTATTAGTACCTATATTAATTACTATGTTAACCTGCATGCGTTCGTATATTAGTATTAGTATTCCAATTGGAAATAGAAAAGTAGTTTAGCAAACACGTACCGCTGCCAACTTTGTTAAATGTGCATGCATTGCAGGATACAGTCTGTATGATTCTTGAACTTTAGCTGCGCTGCACCTAACAGATTCTACCTTCTCTTTCTAATATTATATATTGAATTTTAAATTTTATGATGAGACCTATCCTACCTAAAATTGATCTATAAATACTTACCACTTCTCTCATGTTTTCATCATCACTTCAAAACATACTTCAGCTCTAGTTCTCATAGTATTTTTAATTTCTAGTAATATAATTAAAGGGGAAATATGAGGAACTGGATTGTTAGTTTTACTCTTTTTGCATTACTCCTCACCTCATCTTTCATTGACATGGCAATGGCTGCAGATTCAAGTAAGCTACTCTTACATCTTACATATATATATTTCCCAACTTCATTTATAGTTTTGTTTTCTTTAATTTGTGCACTCAAGATTACCTCATGTATATAATATGTATCTATGAATGAATATATAACTCTCTTATAATTAAAGGATGTGTCATGTCTCAACTAAAAGTCTAAACTAACATCTTGTATAAATTGATCTAATACCAAATTGGAGGATTATGTTCTGTCTTAACATATTAAAAGTCTAAATTGATAATTGGGCTACATATTTACATTTTATAGATTATATATATGTTCAACACTTAGGTGAATCAATAAGCACACTAGCTATCTGCTTGTTTATTATTGCTCTCCCTGTCTTATTTTACTTGTCATGTTTAGTATTTATTTGTCAAATTAATTCTTTTTTCTTTACTCAATTTCTTTAGTATTTTTTTATTAATTTAAATTTAAATTTTTGTGTTTAATAGTCCTTTTAATATAGTTTCTAAATATATAAATTTTATATACTAATAGTAAACTTAATATTATGAAAAATTGAATTAAAAATAATTTTAATTGTGTGTGTGTGTGTGTGTATATATATATATATATATATATGGGTTCCTGTGCGGTTAGCCTTCTCAGGTGCGGTTGTGCGATTGCTTAGGTGCGTAGTTTTTTCCTTCTTAAGATGCGTAGTTTGTGTGCTTAAGGTGTGTCTCTGTCGAAACTTAAGATGCGTCAACCTAAAGCTTAAGGTGCATTGTTTTCCTTCTTATGGTGCATGATTTGTATGCTTAAGGTGCGTCAGTGTTGAAACTTAAGGTGCCTCATTTTAAAACTTTAGATGCGTGATTTGTGTTCTTAAGGTGCTTTGTTTGTGTATTTAAGGTGCGTGGTTTGTATACTAAATGTGCACCATTTAAAAACTTAAGGTGCATGATTCACTATTTTGTGTTCTTAAGGTGTTTTGTTTATGTGCTTAATGTGCATAACCACACGGGAAGCTATACCTGAACCCTTCCCTCTATATATATACAGACACATACATGCATACATACATACATACACACAGACACAATTATTTATTGATTTATTTATTTATAATTAACAACTTTTATATATGGTCTGAAAATGGAAAGGCTTGTGCAAGTCGAAGTGTAAGGTGAGGTGCTCAAAAGCAGGGCTAAAGAAGCGTTGTTTGAAGTACTGTGGAATATGCTGTGAAGCCTGCAAATGCGTACCCTCAGGAACCTATGGGAACAAGTCAGAATGCAAATGCTACAGAGACAAACTCAACTCCAAGGGGAAACCCAAGTGCCCTTGAATTATATTATATTATTTCTACGCCATGCATGCTTTTTCATGTTATCCAAAATAACTAAATAAATAAATTTTACCATCATTGTATTGAGTATTTAAACTCTTTGCATTTATATACAAATTTGTATGCATTAATGAATGACTCCACAATTTGAGTGCAAACAAAATCAACACGAGTTGCACATCTTTAAAACTTCGCACAATACGTAAGTGCACACACAATAACACGGGTGTGCACATATGAACTCAAAGACAAGAACAACAGACAACGACTTGACATAAATCATGACATGCACACTAACAAGCATGGGTGTGCACATATGAACTCAAAGACAAAAACAACAGTCACCAGACAACAACTTGGCATAAATGAAGACATGCACATAACAAATCAACAGTGAACACCATGCCCGATTTAGTGCACACAACCAACATACTTAGATTAAATGTACACATTGAAATATAAATGCACATACAACCCTAGAATGCACACACATATCTCATCCATCCGTGAGACGGTTCACACAAGTTTGACCCATTAATAATCTTATAAAAGAGCTAACCATTTAGCAGGTAACAATTGTGACAATGATCACATGTAAAATATTTGGTAAAATTTTTTTTGATCTAAATACAGAATTCCTAGGATTTTTACTAAGCAATCAATACAGCTGCATCTAAATCTAACCAAAATAAATATAAAAAAAAAACAAACAAACAAACAAACAAACAAACGATTCTCTCATGTTACAAATAGGTATGGTTTTGTTCCACAAACAGGTACAAGCAAGCCTCATCTATCAATCTGACATACAAGCCGCTAGCCTATGAGATTTGGATACTGCACCAAAACCCTCCAGATAGAAACAAGCACAAGAAAATACTACATTTCTGATACCCCTTTTCTCAATTTCTGACCGTCCTATTTACCCAAAAATGGTACAAACAAATGCCAGGTTTTACCACCATCCAGGGAATCTGGCCCTTTAATCCCAAGTATCTCCACAAATTCCTTTGCAACTTGTTGGTTTTTGCTGTATCATTGTGTGGCTATCTATAAAATAAGGTTCTCAACCAAACTATAATTTCTACATCCATCACAACATAGTCTAACCAAGCAGATCTTTGAACAAGATGGGATTCTCGGTTGACGGCATAACCCCCATTTGTCTCACAAGAGCATCCTTTTCTAAAGCATCTCTTTGATTTGGTCCTTTGCAAAACGGTGTTGGCTGTGGAATTGTACTTGCTCGGTGACCATTTCCATCAGACATGAGATTCGCATTGCCAGGACCAGATGAAAGGTTGTTCACAACACCACCAGAAACTGGAGCTGAAGGACCTTGGTTTAGGTCAACAAGACCTTCTAACTGTTTGAAAGGATCGACTAGTGGTGCACTATTACTAGGTAAATTCCCCAAGTCAAGCAAGTCCGGAGGTGGCTGAGGAGCTGTTTTATCTGCACCAGTATCAGATGTTGCATTGTTGTCCATATGAAACTTTTCTGCTGCATGGTTATTTGCCTTCAGAGACTGATGACTGGAAGAACGGCTTCTTTCGGATGTTGATGTGCTTCCAAAGAGTGAAGCAGCAAATTTTTGCTTTTCTGGGTCAATCTCTACCTCCTTCCTTCTTGAATCATAAGATGACTCACGTGCTTTTGAGTTCATGCTGCTCATGCCATCACTGTGTGTAGCTCCATTCTGAGTCTTAATAGCTTCAGAGTCTGAAGTGGAGGGTGTTACAGCAGAATAAGTGGGCATACCCCACTTTCTTTGAACACCATCAAGTCGAAGCTTGATTTCTGATGAACCAGAATCAGATACAGATGCTTTTGAATTAACAGCTTCATGGGCTTCGGGATGATGAGATGGTTCATGCACAGGAACAAATTCAGTTGAGAATGCTTGTGAAACTTGAGCAACCGTTGATGGCAGCAATGGTTTAGGAAGATCATAGGCTTTAAATTTAAGAGAACATGAAGGATTTCCATCACGTTCTTGATTCCTAAAATTGCCAAGGCTCATCCTTCCAGAGCGCTCACTTTCAGGGATATAAGGTTGAGCACCCTTTTCCAGTGACTCTTGAACATAACCATTGAGAAATGAAAGTTTTCTGTCAACCTGCATGAGATAATATCAGGTTCAGGTCTTCATCAAACACTGAAATTATTAACTTGAAATAGTCAAAGCCAAGAAAGGGCAACAACCAGAAGAGACATCAATATAGGGTTGTATTTTGTTTATAAAAATAACCATAAAATACAAGCCCTTGTACTTCTGTAAACAAATTCTTCAATGATTCATAAGTCAGTTCCTTTATTTTACTTCAAGTTCCCCACTATTTTGGTTGCTGATTTAATGTCAGAGGCCCAAACAGCTCAACTGATTAATTTAGGATAGCTATCAACATGACCGGAAATGGCATCAAATCATGGGGATTCCAACTTAATATGTAGAAAGAAAAACAAATAAGGGTTTATCTGGTTCAAAATCTAGTTAATGGATCATGGGCTTTCATAAAAAAGATTGAGATTGTTGAGGATAAATATAAAATAAAAAATATGCCCACATAACTTCGAAATCTTATTTAAGGTGGAATACAGCATTCAATTTAGCATAGAAGCAGGCAAGAAGTTTTGAGTTCAACTTTGTGCACTCTTGTAGTCAAAATGTTTGTGTTTAGCCCATCAAAAAGTACCACCCACACATAAAGGGCTGTGCTCAAAACACAAAATAACGAATGTGTGTCCTCACTAATAACTTAGCCTTTTAATTGAAGTAGAACCCATATCCAATCAGGCCAACCCTTTATTTTTCTTCCGATTTTTGGCATTAGATAACAGAAAACTTGCCACCACCTAATACCAAAGTCGTTAAAATGAACCAAACATGGAATAGGGGTGAACTGTCAGTACAATCTCCCACTAAAATGACAAAAGTTAAATAGTTCTGGCAATAAACGTAATAATTATTTAAACTTATTAGACAATATGACACTATCCAATCTACTTACCTACTTGTACCTTCTCTATGAATGGGCATATTAACTAAAAGGGGAGCAACCAAGTGTAAGTGTATAACCCATCACCTCAATATCTTCGCAATTTGCATCCACTGGCATTATGTTTTCAGCAGCATGAGCATCTAAACTGATGAGTCCCTGAAGTTCATACGCACGCTGCTGTAAATCTGCAGAGTTGGACGCTAGTAATTCTTCAACGAAAGATTGACACTGCAGCGAGAAAATATATCTATTAAACAGAAAACGATATTAATAGGTAGCAGACAAATTATGCACAAGCAGCATGAATTGCCACTTCATCAGAACTATACATGCTGAATGGCTTGGCATCAAACAGTATTTCATTTATACTTGATTTGAGACTGCAACCATTTTGCATGTCAAAAAACGTAATACAACAAAAATTACTTGCCTCGGGCAACATGCCAACTTTTCTCCCAGCTGCTATCTCAAAGGAATATATTTTTGTAAGCGCTGATACTGCATAGGCCTAAGGTAAGCAGAAAATAAAAACTTCAAAGGTAGTTTAATTGTTCAAAAGAATGGGGTTGTTTAGTAAGTGGAGAATTGGTCCAATTTTCATGAAAAAAAAAGAAATTAGAGAATTAGAAAATTGAAAAATCCAATTTTCATTAAACTCAATTCTCCAAATTTGTAAACTCTCTCCATTCTTCACTTTTTTTTTTTCTTTTTTTTTTTTTTTTTTTTGTAGAAGTCATAAACACAATTCTCCAAATGAAGAAGTGGAAAACATGGATGAGCAGTAGCATAAGGTCAAGAGATCAAATCCTACCAACACCATTAATAAATGTTTCAATGTATTTGCAATGAATTAAAAATTAAGAATCCTAAAACACAGAGAATGAGCCAGTGCATAAGTGCACATCTAAAGGAACCAACCAGGCATGGAAGGGTCACACTCTACTAAAAAAATTTCATTATCTGCTAATCAATTTAATATGGCATGTTTCAAAAGTTTTGCAATTACTGCTCATCAACCTCACATTCCCCCACCCATAGATTGAACTTATACCCTGATCCTATTCCAACTCTTTAGAGCTCCAGTCAGTTCACATTATCAAGGACAGCTCAGAAATAATTTCATGAGTTAAATTTAACAAATATTTATCTTAAATATGACCATATAGTAGGAGATAGGCATACAGAAATTTTGTTTCCAGTATGATGAAAACTAAGAGAAGTAGCATATCCTGTTCTCAGATTACTCACTATAATACTATCTGAAAATGAATACAAATTATATTAATGTAAGGGAAAATGGAACTTTTCCCCCTGAATTGTTCATGTATCCACATTAGCCCCCTCAATTATTCTAAAAGTGGCAGTTTTTAGAATAATTGAGGGGGCTAATGTTGATACTTGATACATTAACAATTCAGGGGGGAAAAGTGCTATAAGTATATAATTCAGGGGGAAAAGAGTCATTTTCCCTTAATGTAATAAGAAATTAAATTATAACTTACTGTCAGTAATGGTTAAAACAACATTTTGAAATAGAATGATAAGGCATTTCCTTCGATTTTCACATTATATAAAGCAATTATTAGTCTATAATGTTCATTTCCCTTTAACTTGTTTTCCCAATCTTGGAAATGAGTCAATCCGCATTTTCATTCACTCTGACTTTTCATTTTTATTTAGTATTGGGGCTTTTGGAAATGATCAGAGTAATGATAAATCATAATAGAGGTGAATAAAGTATAACTTGTTAACAAAGAGTTGTGCATAAAGTACAGATTGGATCAAATTCTATAAATTACTCAGGCAGACCAAGTGTGGAAAGCCCCTACATATGAATGGAAAAACTAAGTACACAAGTGAAATAAACAAGTAACATTTTATGCTTTTAGCGAGTGCCAGTAAAATTAATAGCATGATGTCAAATGAAACATTGGTTCTATTACAAGTTCAAGACAAAAGAATAGGCAAAAGAGTTGTACACAGAATTGGAGAGAAATCACATACCTTGACTATGTCATCAGTTGAATGTGCCTCTGCCACATCACATATCTTTCCAGTTATATATGCAGCAGAATACTTCCCACCAGCAGTTCCATATTCACCCAAAACCCAACATATGACCTGCCAACCACAGGAAAGAAATCAAAAAGATTTAAATGAATTTATCAAAATTTTTATAAAAAAATTAAAACAAAAACAAAACAAAACAAAAATAAAATAAAATAAAACAAAACAAAAACAAAACAAAAAACAGATAACAAAACTTATATAATAAAGAATATTTTAAAAATTACTCCATATGCTGAGAAGGATGGGATCTCTACTTAAAAATGCCTGAATTGTGAAAAAACCTACTTGAAGAAATGCAGAGGGAAGTTTTGGCTCTCCCATGATTTGCAAATATGACTCCACCTGCAAAAAGTCAAAATGTGTCTTTTGAGGTTAAACATAACAATGATAATAATTATCTAATGATGGCCTAGAGGTAGAAAACACAGAAACCTGAAATGGAAAATGCATTTTTGCTGTCAGGAAAACCACATGGAACATGCAATAGTTTCAACAAAATCATAAAACTTTGACCATTTAGTTATTTAGACATGTGATGCAGTCAACAGAACATCATCTAAACGATAAAATAACCAATAAGGAAAAGGAAAAGGAAAAAAAAAAAAAAAAAAAAAAAAAAAAAAAAAAAAAAAAAAAAAAAAAAAAAAAAAAAAAAAAAAAAAAGAGAGAGAGAGAGAAAATGCTCCAGGTGGCTACAATATAGGACCAAAGTATCTAGAACCATAAGAAGAGACAATCAGCATTTACCTTCCCCTATTTAAAATTAGAAATTTACAAAGCAGTTATAAATGGATTATGGTCAAGAATGGGATTATCTACTTACAACTTTTCAGTTAATAAATAAAATAAAGAACAATACTCAAAATAGCAAGGATACTGAAGGTGTTTTAATAGAAATTAACACTTAACAGACACATACAGCAGATGATCTCAGCTGAGTATCAGCAGTATTGTCATCTTCTCCAAATCCTTCAGCAATCAGTCGCATCAAGTTATGCACAGTCTTCATGTTCACCAAATCTCCAGCATTCTCAAACACTTTATTCATTGTCTGCAAATCAACATTTTAAAAATAGAGAGTAACCAGTTCAGTATCATAGAAGCGCTACATTATTTTGAAGAATATATAACATAAGTAGGAATTGTCATTGCTAAAATTACCAGTATGAACCATTGATTGCTTGGTGCAAATTGTTCTGCAAGTTCAACACATCTGGATGCTATCTCCGTTCTGTAATGGTAATCATTTAGGTTTATCATGTACTCAATCATACGATCCACAATCACTTCAACATTTGATGACTTAGTCATTTTATAAAGCAGCTCAAAGGTCTTTCGCTTTAGGGTGTCATCTGGATCCTGCATTAGGCAGCATGCCAAAAATCAACTTTAATTTAGATGAGTAAATCAAGACATCTAACCTAAATGAATGAAGAAATAGGGAGTTATTGCAAGTTTTCAGATAAACAGCTTCATTCCAGAAAGTTCCTTCAATGAATGAAGAAATATGGAGAGTTCATAATATTTTGACAAGTCATAAGCTGTTCCAAAGTAGCACCCAGGAGGCAGTCCAATTAGGTATTAATGTAAAAGTTCATAAATTATCATTACATCTCTCAACACAGCAAGTCTGCAGTGGGTGCAAATGAATAATATTACAAAACTATCTTGTCTTAGTGTTCAAGCCTCTAGCAAAACCACTCTTCCTCTTATGATGTTCTAACCAAACCTCAGTTCAAATTGGAATTTCCAAAGAGAACATGGTTCAGCTTTTTCCTTTAACTATGTTAAAGCACAGCAACTTTTCACAGTTCTGCAAACTCAATTTTGCAGTTCCAGCTCCACAAGTCTAGGCTAGATGACCATCACTAGTTTAGTCAAATAAAAACACTAGTTTATTTAACATCGGTAACGAAATAATCAAATTGACCAAAATATTAAAACATAAGCTAAAATTGCCAAAAGAATAAAATAGGGCAAATTTAACTGCATGATTGCATAAGGACTAAATTGATACTTTAGCTAACAATAAATAGGGAAAAGTTCTACAAAGAATCTGCCATATACTTTGAGCATTCAAGAGAAAGAAAAACAAAATTCTCACCTCTAAGCAATCAATTACAGCTAGTTGGTGTTGCTCAGCAATTTCTGGACTAATCTTTATCAATCTACCAAGTGCATCAATGCCCAAATACTTAAGGTTATGATTGTCAGTCTGTTAAAAATGTAAACTAAATATATTAAGTCAATTAGAAGAATACAACAGCTAACACATAGAATGCAAAAGGTTCAGAAGGCAAACCTTCAAAAATTTGGAAATTGCATCTGCAGCAGATTCTAATAGCTTGGGGCTAGGATGTATAGAAGAAACACAGCATATACACTCATACAGGATAGCACTTCCTATATTAGTTGTCAAATCACACTTTCTCATCACGTCACCCACAATAGTAAACATGTTTTCACTTGCCTTTTTATCACCACTTCCTAGTAGTGCCAGAATTTTTAACAATTTGATCTGAGCCAAATTCAGAAAGAAAAACATTCATTATCAGAAAATCGTAGAAAGTAATGACAAGAAGTCAACAGCACCAGAATATGAAAGCCTAATTTAAGAAAATATAAATACTCTTCACAAATATGAAGAAAACTGAATTAGTCTTTTGGGGAACATGGTAAAAGACCATTTTGGGTTTTCTTTGTTTATGCTTTGAACAGAACCGTGGGAGGGATAATTTCACCTGGACCCTTGAGGCTTCATTACACACAAACCTGGGACCCCTGTTGTTTTAAGTACACTTAAACCACTAGGCTTTATTTTTGCATGTCATTCAAGTGCAGAGCATTAAAAACTCAAAATGTTATTCCACTTTTGCATATTGTAGTCTTAATTAAGTCACTACATTTTTATAAATTATACCTTACTTTTAATAACTAAAAGGCATTTTTTTTTATTAAATGACAACAATACAAAATTAGTGATAATTTTGAGTTATTCTGAATTGTGAAAATAATTAATATATTTGAAGGGCCACCGAAATTACCTTGCAGTCATTCTGTAAATTGTAAAGTTTTTCTTATTCTTAGAATAACAAATAATAAAGACTTGTTCAAAGGGAAAAATAGTAGAAGTTTCAATTGCTATCAGATAGAGGGTGTAGGTGTAATTTTTGGAACAATAGGAGGTACAAATGATAATGCTGAAAATCTCAGGGTGGTCCACGAGAAATTATCCCACTGTGTAGTGATCAACCTCATATCATCAAAGTAGAACTTGAAGTGTTAGAAGTTAAATCCTTGGTTAATGTACATCACCTGAGAAACAGAAAGGCACTCACATGACACAAATGAAAAAACATCAAAAGAACCAATGAAGAAACTTTTTCAAAGAAGCAATGAGAAGTATAATTTAGCATTGTGATTTGTGAATACTTCTTGTTGATGATCCATTGTTTTCTATTTCATGAAAATGAATGAAGTAGGCTTATTGTATTTTTTAGGTTTATTGTCCATGGAAAAGATCTTTTTTTTTTTTGTTAACAATACCATTTTCTAAACACATGCACATGGTTATTGTCAACTTTGAGGTTATTTTCAAAACAGTTCTCAAAAAATAAGAACAAAGAAACAACCAAAAGACACTTTGTACAAAAAAAAAAAAGAAAAAAAAGTAAACAATCAAGCCCAAGATAAAACAGGAGTCAGTATCATGGAAGAAAAAAGTAGCTAGGAAGAGAAAAGGCCCATAGTGCAATTGTGTAGGCCTACAATTCCAAAGTATGCAAAATATATATGTAGCAATTTCAGACAACATGAGCAAAATGGAGATCAAACTTACGAAAACTGTTTACATTACATTAGTTCCAGTTTTTATAGTCAATATTGAATTATGGACTAGTATCTTATACGGTATATATAATTATGAAAGAGTATTTCTTATTCCTCCTTGAGAGAAACAAATTATTACCCTAATGGCCCTCTATTCTTTTTGAATTTTTAAATTTTGCAATTGATATAATCCACACCACTTTCCTTGCATTTCAATCACCTCCCAGGCTCCCACCACTCCCTCCCTCTATTTCTTTTCCTCTTTTCAATAAATTCATACTGCATGTGTAGGATGTTACAGACTGTTTCTTTTCCTCTTAAATTGCAGACAACCAACAAATGGGACAGAGAAATCTGTCAATTCAAAAGATTTAAGCCCAAGCCAGCAGTGGATTGTAATGGCATTAGCTTTTCTGTGCTTCGAAAAAATTACTTACTCCAATAGATGGGAAATCATAAAAACATGTCACTGTTTTGCATTAAGTAAATTTAAGTTTCCTTTCCTGAATTTTCCTGGATTATTTAGACTGTCTTCAGAATGCTTGAGTTTCAAGATTCAATTTTAGACTAATTTGATTTCTTGCATAACCGTAATGATAGAAAAATATTTGATCTTGTGAATTTGTTTGTTGCTCTCTTCTATATGTTTCTCAATAGAAGGATTTGTGACTTGGATTGGACATTTTCCTTCTAAATATTTTTTCTTTCCTAATTCATACAGAAAATGTTTCAGACTTCTCTAAATGGAAAAGTTAGGGGATTTAGGAAGCAAAATCAGGGAAAATTTATGTAGAGAGCTGCCACCTATGCATTTATTTAGTACACTTCGATAGGCATAAATTTAAGAATTTTTAATGAGTGACGCATACCTAAGTACTAAGTAGCTAGTATGGAAGCAAGGGATTTATATCAAATATGTAGTTTCACAGATCTGCAAAAATCTTAGTATTCATTGTTGCAATGAAGATCTGTTCTTGTCCATTTTAAGGAATTTTTTAATCTATAATTTCCCTCCCTCTTATCAGTAAATCATAGTTTTATAATGATAATAAATATAACAGATGAACGCTCTTTTAATATGTTATATGTATAAATAAATATATAGATATGTACAGGTGCATAAAAACATTTACAGATATAGCTTGACAATACTATACATAATATGGACACATACAAATGCATGCAACTGCTCATATTCCACATTTAATCCTGTATTGAATAAACTTGGTCAGTTTGCACATTTTGTCAACAAAAAGCTAAGTCCAACTAAAGTGTGAAAGCAGCAAATCCAGAAAACAGGAGACTGTAAAACAGTGCTATGAGGTACAGTCAATACATGAGTTCTAACAGTTTGCAACTCATGGACACAAGATAAAATAGATAATGGCCACTATCTATCACTAACTACAGACTTCAATAAGACATACCTGAATGAATGGAGCAGGCATATTATGATAATCGTAGCTCTTTGGCAATCTGCGCTCTGCTACTTGCTTAAGAATGTTTACTAAACTGACCACTAAATCTTTATAGGAGTTAATGTCAGATTTAATAAGATCAAAAAGTGGACAAAGTGCAGCAGCCATAACTCCAGGATCATTATCACGGAGCCTCTGGAACAAAAATATTCAGTTAAGTGTTAAACCTAGCTTCAGCAACATTGTATAAACATAAAATGCATTGTTTTTGACTCATTCAAAGTTGCTATAGAACATTGTTGTTGGAGCAAATAAAGTTTACTTGATATTCCAATTACCAGAAATATAAATATTATTGGAGAATAAAAAAACTAAGCACCTTCCGGAAATTGGAGATAAGGTGGTGGACAGAGGACGGAGACTTTTGGTAAAACCGATGAAGCGCCATTACAGCTTTTTTCCTAACAGCCTCCTTGGTGTGTCCCAGCAGCTCCACCACTTGAGGCAACACAGCGGGGATTGTGTCCTCATTAATCAACTTACAAACAGCATTCAATGCCGAGCAAACGACCAAGTAATTGTCCGACTTCAAGTCCTTCTGGATCGTGTTTACAATCAGGATAATCAAATCATGGTCCTCGTTCAGAAACAAGGTCACGGCAAGGTAACCAGTTTTCTTGAACAGCAAATTATCATCGTGCGTCATCTTAACGGCGTGAATGTAGCCGAACGAAGCGTCGTGGCCCAGCATCTCCACATACACAAGCCGCATTATGAATTCCTTCATCTTCCGCTTCGGGATATCAGGCTCTATGATGCGGCGCTTGAGAGTCTCGATCTCATTGCAAACAATGCGGTCCTCTTCCGCCTTGGATCTGGCTTCGCCGATGGACTTGATCAGGTCCAAGAACTCCTTCGACAGCCCGAACCCGCCTTGGGAGCCCATTGCGAGCTCCAGTCCGATTGTCTTCAACTTCTCCAGTTTTTTTTTTTTTTGTTAATTTTCAGAACGAACAATGCCAACTTTTATTCGGTAGAAATTATGAGATTTTACGTTCCTCAATTCAGATCGAGGATTGAAACCGATAATAATTTTAGGTTTGAAGATTGGGGAATTTCTGGTGATATCTCTAATGCGAACTCTGTTGTAGATCGATGCCCGGGAAAGTGACACGTGATTATGAGCTCATGTATCCCCCCTGTACGCAAACAACTGTAAGCAACACTTCAAATTTCATTCATGGATAAAACGGAGGTGTACTTCAAACTTCAAAGAGTTATTTTCATTTTGAGTCATTTAGTACTTACCACTTTTAGTTTACTGTTAAAATTTTCATTAAATTACTGTCCAAAATAGCGATATTTTTTGCCTTTTCATGTTTTGGTCATCTCCATAACAAAGTCATGACTTTTACCGGACCTCTTCATTGAATGAAAATCAGTAAGAAAAATCACTAAAAAAGGTAAATGAGATGATCAAAGCATGAAAATATCAAAATACTCCTGTTTTGGACGATTATTTGACGAAAATTTAACGGTGGACTAAAAATTGCAAGCACTAAATAAGACCGGCCATAATGTGGCAAAAATTAATAAAGTGGATTAAAATTGACAATACCCCAATAACAGTATGACCAAAAATGAAAATTACTCCTTCATTTTGATTAATGTGATTTTTAGCACATAAATTTTAATTTGGACACATTTATTCTTTTACTTTTGATTTTATTCTACATTGAGATCAAAATATTTTAATATTCTAACAAATGAAAGGATCGAATTTGGAAAGATATTCCAAACATTTTGAAGAAGACTCTACTATATGTCTATATCTACTCTTAAATTTCATTCCTTCACTTTTATTACATGGCAATTAATAAGGATAGGATATTTTCATTATGTGAGTCCCAGAAAAAATGTATACATTCAAGGATTTGTGAGAGGACATAGAAGTTGGAAGTAAAAAGTGAGAGTTCATGTAGTATTTTCATTGAAAATAATACGGCGTTTGGTTGGGATGAGAGAATTGGGGAGAAATGAATTGTAATTTCGTGAAAAAAGGATAATGTTGGAATAAAGTTATATTGAAATTGCATTGTATAATTATTAGGAGTAAGAAGGGAAGAAGTGATATAAAGACTTAAAGTGTCATATGTAATAATAATAATAATAATAATAATAATAATAATAATAATAATAATAATAATACTCCATCGATTCAAATTGGGTGTAACATTTGTTTTTTGCACGCTTTTTAAGGACGTAAAGTAAATGATATGTATTTTTCAATTATGCCCTCACTTTTCTCATTTTTGAAAATAAAAGCAAAACTAATCAGGGTAAATTAGAAAAAGTAGAATCATGACATTCAATTTTGGATAGAGGACAACATTTTGGAACAAATTAAAAAGGAAAGTAAAACATGTAAAATGGGACATAGGGACTTAGGGAGTAATAATCAAGGGTAAATGTGTTAATTTCTTCTTCTTCTTCTTTTCTTTTCCTTCTATTGCTGAATTCCATGGAATTGTAATTCTCTGCAACAAAAAAATGTAGTTAGATTACTGAATTTCATTGCAAAGAATTCAAGTTCATGTCAACCAAACACCCTGTAAATGTGCAATGATTTCCAACTTGAAAGACTAAATATAATTCTCAACTATGGTGCTAGCTATTTTCTAATTTAGTCATTAACTCAACTAATAATTTAACATAAATTTTCTCCTATCATCCGCATGTGGAGCTAGCTTTTCCATCATGGCAAGTGTTGAAGCTAACAATCAAACACTTGTTTAGATCCAATTGACTCCCTCCGGTTTGGTAAATATTCTTAAGGATGACATCACTCCGTAGACCATTAGTGGATCTTTCAACATTATCTTAACTATGGCAGTGTTTAGCAATTAGCTATAATTGATTGAGTTAATCGATAACTGGTTGTGTTAAATGTTTTTACCAGCAAGAATATTAGTGATTCATAAAGAAGTGCTTGGTAAATTAGTTATTTACAATTAATTGATTACGTGTAAAATGACTTATTAAGACAGCTCTAACAACGGTTAGTAAATTAAAAGTGTATCAAATCTATTTACGATTGTCCATTTGGTAAAAATGAAACTAACATATGCTCTTATTCATAGGCATATGCATAACCCGACCCACCCGGAATAACCGCCTAGTCCAAACTCCGAAATAAAGCGAACCGACCCGATCTATATCCAAATCGCAATAACCAAACCAATACACTAAACAACATCGGTTATGGGAGTTCAAGTGGGGTAGGATATTTTCATATCCGACCCGCCCGAATATCCAAACTTTATTAGGGTTGGTGTAGGTATGTTACTAAACGACGTCATTTTACCTGTGTGTGTATGTTTTTAGATTCAGACCTCATCTCATTCTCTCATTTCCATTTGTGCGCAGTCATAGCTAGGGTTCTGATTCTCTCTAGTTCTCTGAGTTCTCTCTCGTCTCTTCTTCAATTATCCTCCGATTCTCTCTAGTTTCCATTTTTCTAATTATCTATAGTCTCAGTCTATAAGACTGTAACTTTGTATACTCTAAACTCTCCGTCTCATAGAGTCGCTGTTGACTTATTGTTGCCGTGGTGGAAGCCTCTACCTCGCAAAGTCGCCGATGGAAGCCAATCGTTGAGGTGGAAGTGTTGTTGATATTTGAAGAGCTAGTTCTCAAAGGGAAACTTTGAGAAAACAAGTAAAACTAAGATCTTTTATTTATTATTATTATTATTATTATATGTCTATGCTATTAGTCTGTTATTGTTGTAGTGTTGTATACGTTCTACCATCTAGTGTTCTACTAGGGTTCATGAAGTTCGTGTTTGATGTATTGATTGATTTGATTCTGATCTATGATGTTGCATAAACTCTAATTTGTAAGTGAGCCCTGATTTTTAAGGCTTTCTATATGCGTGATGAATTTCTATAAATTCTAACATATGGGTGTAAGTTTATGGTTAGAAGACCATTAATCCTTAAATTTTATATATGATTTTAACTGTACGGTGGAAGCCTACTGTTTGGGCATTTCCATATGAATGAATGATGAAAGTGGATTCAAATTCTTGATAGTGAGATGAAGAAATCGATAAATTGTATGTTCAAACTGAATAATGAATGAATGAAAAATTGATTCTCAAAGTAGACTTATTTGAGTTAAAAAATAAAGATGGAAAAGCTTGGGAAAAGCTTTTGGTCCCATATTGAAAAGGGATGAGGGTTTACACTATATATATACAAGACACGTTTAGAAGAAGATTGAATTGTATAGTTTAGAGATTCTCTCTTGCATGCAAGGGGGTGCAAATCAAATTGCAAAATGAGCTTTAATATTTAATTTTTAGAATTAATGTTGCCTGTGACATATTCCTACGCGTTAGGTATGCTTCGCTATTCAGACAATATTCGCTTCTAAATTTAAGGGGAAAAAACACATCTTTCAATTCATTATTTGAAATTGAGCCAAAATATTGGGTAACATTTCAGTGTATCTATACCTTGTTCAAACAATTTGAGGGGGAATTGTATATTAGGGAAAAACCTATATATATTTGTACCAAGTTAAGGTTGTATTCCTCATCAAGATTGTATGTATGTATGTGTTGTATTATTTTATTTTGATCCATGGGCATGAACCTTTGTAGTTTGCTCAACCGGCTGCCTCTTTTGTGTTGTAATGAGGGCAGAAGCAAGAGTAGAGGCCACAGTAATGATGATCAAAATTGCAGAGGCACTAAAAACTCCATTCTTCACCATATAGCACTCTCCATCTAACCACCCTTCACCTAAGGGCTGACTTTTGTTCATGCTTGTGGCTGTACCCATTAAAATAGTTGCAACTCCAAAGCTCACCCTATCATTCATCAACACAACATGTTTGGATACACTTTACAATGGTGTCATAAAAATCAAAGACAAGAAAATACTGTAATCACTGGACTATCTTGCTCTATATAGGAGTTAATACCCGATTTGGTCCCTCGACTAATAGAATATCACCACTTTGGTACTCAACTTCCAAACTTGCTCAATTACATCCTCAACTATTCAATTGAGCAAGTTTGGTTAACAATCGCATAGTTGGAGATGAAATTAAGCATGTTTGAAAGTCGAGAACCAAAGTGATGAAATTCTAATAGTCAAGGGACCAAATCGGGTATTAACTCATAAAGCTAACTATTTAATGTAATTTGAATGAGTTTTTTTTTTTCTCACTTTTGGTCAGTTGATTATTGTAAACCGCCTATATTTAGTCATTAACTACCAATTTTTTTACATTTGGTGTATGTCTATAAAATTCCTTTCGCATTTGATCCTTTTGATCAGTTTCCCAGCTAACCTTAGGCGAAATCTTCCTCATGACAACATTCATGTGAGTTAGTTAAATTTAAGTAACATGTAGACAACAAGGCTAGCGTTGATGAAAATTAGACAAGATTGACAAAAAATTCATTGGCGGAACAGAATGACCCAATGTAACAAATATTTAATAGTTATGAACCAAATATAGAAAAATTGGTAATGAAAATGACCAAATATAATAAATATACGAAACTCGGGGACCACCATTCTATTTTGAAATAAAGCATATCAATTACTACATTTCAATAAACTTCTCTACTAAAATCGCTATTTAAAAATAATTTACTATATATGTGGCAATACCGTCTAATTTTTTTTACATTTAATTATTATGTATTTTTTTTTTGCATACTCGAAATGAAGTCAATCCATTCATGACAACTAAACAATATTAGAAAATAACTTTTCTTAAAACTCATAAACGTAACATGGCAAATGTTATATTTAAAAGTGACTATTCAATATTACTCCGTAGTTGTTAGAAAGAGAAAAGAGTTAATTCCAGCAATGGTCCCCCGACTATGCTGATTTTCCAAAATTGGTCCTCGTCTTTTAATTTGGACGAAAAAGACACTTGACTATTGAATTTGTTCCGACAATGGTCCTTCCGTCATATGAAGGTTAAGTTGATGTTAAATATAGGGGTAAAGTAGTCATTTTAATTGTTTAGTGTATAATTCATCTTCTTTCTTCCTTCCTTTCAATGGCCGCAAATCTCTCCCACTCTGCCTCTGTAATTGCCACAATAAGCCTTGGATTCTCAGGGAACCACTACCCTGAGTGCAATCAGCCACCCATTCAGCTTCTTCCTCTTATTCCTCTCCGAAACTATGGTCTTGGATGCCGCTGATGATTGAGACCCATCCGGCAAGCTCGAATCGTAATACACCGCCTCCTCGAACCAGTGCTACCAAAACCAAAGGAATCTGGAATTTGAGCCATTTTGGTTCAACATAGCAGTAGCATTAGGACCATGCGAAACACCATTCTGCAAACCATTTTTAAAAAAACCCAACTTTATTTTGACTTTGAGTATTTTGATTTTGATTATGAGATTGATTATGAGATTGTCCAGGATTATTATAATTTTTATTTTTATTAAGACTTTGCTTTTGTGTCCCCAACATTGCAGCAGCCATACCACCTCCTTTAAACATATGCAGAATGGGACGGCCCAAAAGCAACAATTGAATCCGGCCTCCTGGGAGCATCGTACGTCGCCGGAAACTGCTCCACAGCTGCCGCCCCAGATCCCTACGTTCACCTGCTTAGTTCTTCACTAAGCAATTGAAATGACTACTTTACCCTTTCATTTAACATCAACTTAACCTTCATTTGACGGAAGGATCATTGTCGGAACAAATTCAATAGTCAAGTGTCTTTTTCGTCCAAATTAAAAGACGAGGACCAATTTTGGAAAATCAACATAGTTAGGGGACCATTGTTGGAATTAACTCAAAGAGAAAATGCATAATTGTATTAGGCTGCCCTCAACCAGTCAATCCTTCCTTTATAATCTATGTGGCAAGAGATTTTATTATTATTTAATGTCATGTGTGTTGCAATAGGAGAGAAGAATTGCTAAATTAGCAAGAGGACAGAGAATGAGAAAGTGTGAGAAAAAACATGATAAATCTAATTTGTTTACTTTTTTATTTTTTTTATTTCTTATTATATTATTTGGTTATTATATTTATAATATAATGTGAAAGTGAGACCACTTTTGAAAGTGAGAGAATATTGCAGGGATGTAGAATAAAAAGTGAAGAATTTGCAAATTTGATGATGTGAAAGTGATACCCATTTTAGAAAGTGAGAAAAATCTCTGGGCTAAGGATAGCCTTAGACATTAAGGGTGTGTTTGAAAATTAAAAAAAAAATACTCTGAAAAATAAATTATTTTTCAGAAAACATTTTCATTTGTAATGTTTTTTACATTACAGAAACATGTCTTAGTGTCTTTGGTTCGTTTTCTGAAAAATCAGTAAAAAAAATGGTCAAAATCCCTAAATTTTATCCGGTCAACTCTGAAGATAAAATCGACAACCGGCCATTCGCCTTTTATCAGAGATGGAAGGTGACAAACTGTTCACTTTCTCCGATGAAAGGTGACCAGCTGGTCGCTGAGGAGATAAGTCGGGGAAGATGGACGAGAAGAATGTCCGGAAGACAAAGAGATGACACATGAAAAATGACTTCCCTTCAAAAAAATGAAAAGTTATTGTTCAGAAAAAATAAAATAATTTTTTCCATGACTTTAATTTTTCAAACCTGGTCAAGATTAAAATCAAAAAAAATAATTTTTAGAAATCATTTCCAAAATGATTTGCCACTTGTCTAGTTGTCCTTAATAAATTAAAGTAAATTAATTAAGTGTCCACGACTTTCATGAATTATTATGCTTACCTAGTAGGCTAGTAATAAAAGATTGTAAATCATATAAGGAGAGAGACACAGTACACAAACACACAACAGCTGTCCACGTGCCTATGTTAGATTTAATTCAACTTTGTCATTAAAAAGGTTTATAGAGTAATAATTTTAATAAAAATTAAGAATGCTTCTAAAAATATAATATTGAAATGAAATTGTAGGACAAAGTGACAAATACGACTGAGCTATCATAATAATTATTTATGTACAAATTCACTGCATGCCCACTTTTTAACCATTGGTTTATTTAGGAGCCAATACGTGCACTCTCTTTGAAATGGTCAAATACTATTTTTATAGAAAAAGGGTTTCGTTTTTTAATAATGCATTTTGTAACCCAATTTTTGTTTTTTAAAGCTTCACATGAAAATAAAAAATAAAAAAATTGAAGAATAAAATTTAAAAATTTTAAGTATGCAATCTTTTTCTTTTTCTTTTTTTTTTTTTAGCTCAGGATTTTCAATACAAGATAGTGACTAATTCTCTTACTAAATTGACAGATTTAAGGCAGTTTCGCAAAGTCAAATTATTAAATTTTAAGAGTTAATACCACAAATGGTCCTCTGACTATTAGGCTAATACTCCTTTTAGTCATAGATCAAAGGGGATGGGGTAGAGGGTCTGCAAATACTATACTCATCGAGCTCCTCAGTGTCCCAATCTTCCTTTCAATTCGACCGCAAATGATCCTCTGACTTTAATTCTTTACCACAAAATACTCCTTCATTAATTTTGTTTTTATATTTATTAATTTAATGTTTATTAATGAATGATATTAATTATGTTGTCATATAATTCTCAAAAAGAAATAATCATAATAATATTAATCAATTTAACGATATTACTCCTAGATTTAACACCCAAAAGACTATTTGTGGCAAAAAATGAAAATCAAAGAATTATTTGTGGTCGAATTGAAAGTCGAGAATTAAAAGAAGTATTAGTCCAATAGTACCATTTGTGGTATTAAGTCAAACTTTAATTAAGGATGAATGAGTCTCGCTCACTCAGCCACACCCCACATTTTTTAATATTGCAACCTAGAAACACATCCTAGGATAGGAAAGGAAAGGAAAGGAAAGGAAAGGAAGGGGCAGGTGACCTACCATGACAGCACCACGCAGAAGATTACGAATTTTGACTTGCGCCGCTTGTCCAACAAAAACGTCCGGCCGATGACCAGCAAGTTTCCGGCGACCTGAACGCCGCTAAAACAGACCAAAGCCGCAATCCCCAATCCAAAAGCCGCGCTCCGTGGCAAGTAGCAAAACTCGCCGTCTAGCCGGAGATCCTCCTTCTGCAAAATTTTCATCGCCGGAAAATCAAGAACCGCCCGCCAATACAAAATTCCGTCCCCCCAGATTAAAAAAACTACGAACCTTTGACTTCTTGAATTCAGCGGCGATGCAGAGAGCGAAGGAGACGACGCCAAGGGCGACGATTACGGACACAATCAGAGGCAATATGTACCGGTTCTGTTTTTCCATAACATTAATAATTAATTTACATATATATATATACATATATATAAAGATTGGGTTTCAGAAAGACATGAAGAAGAAGAAATTAAAGCGGTGGATCTGGCTATGGAGAAGGGCGGCTTCTCTGGTTTCTTGTGGTGGGAGGTTTGGATTGGGAAGCTTTTTCTGCAAACAAATCTCTCATTGCTTGGAAAAGGAGAAGAATTATTCTTGTTTCTTAAGAAGGGTGTTAGAAAATTGAAACTTCTTGTGTTTAGGATTCATGTATTTGAGATCAATGGTCAACTCTTTCACTGCTTCATTTTAGTTGGTAGATTCAAACAAGTGGGTTTAAAAAAAAATTACTCGCACAAAGAATAAAGATTTGGGTTTGCGGTTAGGAATAAGGTTTTTGTTTGGACAAGGACAAAACATAGGGAGGAAGATGGATTATTACTTTATTTAGTTAGTTCTCTTTTGAACTACTCGGATTTGACGGAAGGATTACATACTCAAATTTGATTTGATTAGTTATCAAGCTTGAGTTGGCTGGATTCTATTATCATAATTAATGTTAGTATAAATTAGTATATGAGTTATTATTTTGAGACATTATGTTTTTTTTAGGTGTGTCTATTAATGATTTAAATTATGCCAGAGTAGATTCCAATCATCTTACATTCTTACCTACTCAAAAGGATTAATGAGCAATTAAGAATTTATGCTGTGTTTGAAAATCTAAAAAATAATTTCTAAAAATTATTTTTTAAATTTTTAGCACTGTTACAAAAATCTCTCCCTAGGTGCTAAGCGCCCCTAGACCGAGGCGCATTGTAACACCCCGACTTGGCTACACCGAACCACCGGAGTAATTACCGCTACATCTAGACTGAACCCAATCAAATCCATAAAGAGTCCACTCTAGATGCACAGGCTAAAGGAAGAAGACAAGGATCGTGTTTCTTATCGTCAAAACCCATCATATCCTCAATTATGCATATAGGCAGCGAAAGGGTAGCTATACCAGCTACGAATATATATATGTAAGTATGAAAGTTTCTTACAGCCCATTAACAAAAAGTTTGGACTATCCCCGTCCTTACTAGCCATCTTAGGATTATCATGGCTACAAAAGAAATATACACAAAAAGTGGCAGTCTTGACTTTTCCCTTAAGACATAACGGATTAACGAGGGCAAGAGACCCAAAATAGGTAACACTGATTGAACAGGAATGAGAATGGGGCCAGGAGTACACTAGGCAGGAGCATGAGCCAGAGCTGGATGATCATAAGCGGAAGCAGGAGCATACCCACGCTAGACTTTATCTGATAAGGTACACAATGAAGTGTAGTTAGCGTGACGGCTAAGTAAGGATATTCATTATCACTCGAAAATAAACAAAGGTTTTCAAAATAGTTTTCAGTAGTAGCAAGGCACGATAACATTACCCACCAATCGCAATCGACCTGCAAACATTCTATCAACAAGCAGTTTCAATTTATCTCAGTAATTCAAACATATAACACAATCATTAATTCACCCGTGGGGTACACAACTCCCACCTCTAATATAGAACATTTTACAGTCAGCTTTCACACCCTGCCCGTGACGTACCCAACTCCCAACTTAAATTCATACGTGGGGAACACATCACCCACCTTTAATTTGTACATGGGGAACACATCACCCATCTTTGAGTAACACGTGGGGAACACATCACCCACCTTTAATTTGTACATGGGAACACATCACCCATCTTTAAGTCACACGTGGGGAACACATCACCCACTTTTAATTCGTACATGGGGAACACATCACCCATCCTTGAGTAACACGTGGGAACACATCACCCACCTTTAATTCGTCACACGACTCCATCACCAATAACTCACTCGAATATATCCTCCCAATCCACATGCTTAGGTTAGTATTAGTCACGTCACAGAAAATCAAGTATATGAGTCATAATAATTTCCAAAGTACAATTATTTCCCAAAATCGTAAAATATTTAAGTATAATATTTTGGCTTCAAAACACCCACCCGGATGCCCGTAGGCTCTCAAAATATCACAACACTTAAGCCTAAAAACATCGGGGAAAAACTGGGTCGAGAACAAGTCGAAACGAGCCCGCGTTGTGCTGACTCGCAAATGGCCGCGCCTGCGGACGCCCGGCGGACGCGGCGTCCGGACCGCGTCCGCGGGTTCGGCATGCTGGGCCGAGACTGGGCGCCCACGGACGCGCAGCAGACGCGCGCGTCCGTGCGGCGTCCAGCCTCTCGGCCGAGGCGCCGTATCGTGGTTTCGCAAGGGCGCACGGTGGACGCGTGTCCACTGTCGCGTCCGCCCGTTTTCTGCCTACTTTGGGCCGCACTTTCGGGGTTGTAACACCCCGATCTTCCACTTTTTCCACAAATATAAGCATATATGGATCCCAACAACATATACATGCATAAAAATAATTATGAACATGTACAATAAAATTTATCAAGATCAAAGTCAAGAACTTTGGAGCCAACTTATAGATCTAAAGTGTAGCACATATTTTTCATGAACAAAATCCTAATCATGCAATTTTTCCTAGCATTTGCCTATTTCCAAGTGATGGAACCGACTTAAGGGAATCCTTACCTTTGTAGAAGATTTCTAAGCCGTAAAGTTGAGGATGTTCTCCTTGGAGTTCTTCTCCAAAAATCCTAAAGAAAATATCACCATAACAACAATATTTTCATAAATCTTAAGTTCAAGCTTAAATCTTAGGAGGGATTGAACCGAACAAAACCGAAGTTCTTACCTATAGAAGAGCTCTTGGAGTTGAAGAAATGCCTAAGGAACTCTTGGATCACAATGGAAGACCAAACTAATTTTTCTCCTCCTTCTTCCTAAGGGTGTTATACGAAAATGAGAGTGGAGAGAGATGATCTTGGAGTGATTTTGTTCTTGGATGGAAAGCAACAAGTACAACATAACCATGCCTCATTAATGCAACATTAAATGCCCAATCCAAGCTTGGATTCACTTGCCACATGTCAACACCTCATGAAATCCTTACAAGATCTCAAATCCATTTTGCCAGTTTATGCTTAAATCAGATGAATGTTCGGGGGATTATAACTTAATTCGGGAAAATTCTAATACCAAAATTATCGTAAAAATATTCCCGTCGCAAATCACCAATTTTGGGAATTTTTCGATAATCAGCTAAATTTAGGTTCAGAGTCCGTAACAATTTATCCCTTACAGTCCTCTCTAAATTCCTCTTGAACTAACTAGAAATTCAGGCTTAACCGTATGATACTTAATAATCCCAATTCTGGAAATTTGAATTGAATCTACGTCCTTAAAATTTCCTCGGTTCGTAACCGATACGTAGTTCGTAGCTTATCGATAATTAATCCTTAAGAGAAAAAAAATTATTTCAAGCACCAAATAGTTTTCTCTTAAATGTCATAGCTTAAAAAAAATTTATATTGCTATTTTCGAATCTTAGCTTTGCCGGAAAAACCGAGGGGTTACACGCATTGCTCCCTAGGCGGTCGTCTAGCGCCTAACTCGGACAACTGAACCGAGTTGGCAGCCGACTCGGTCGAATTTGACCGAGTTAACTCACCAAACTCAACAGAGTTATCCGAATTAACTCGAGCGAGTCGACTTTCACACGATTCTATTCTTATAATAATCTAATATGTAATAACACATCTCAGTGTCCGCAAGCTAGAGGTTTTAATTTCTTTATGGTAGTCCCCTCATTCACTTCAGCTTTACTAATAACTAAATTGGCTTCATTGGAAGCCATAGTGTAACTAGCGTTTGCTGCTGCATAATAACCCAATTTAAAAATGGGATAACCTGCTCGATATGGCATTAGTTCTAATATCATAAGTGTTTCTTCATAGGAACGCCCACAAATTTGGTCAATAATTCTTCTTGCTTTGTCCGCTGACATAGATATATGTTGACCTAAAGCGTATACTTTTGGTTTTTTCTTCTTTAGCACCCGGTACATAAAGTTTGCCTCCTACTAATCAATCATAAGCATCTAGATCTTTTTTTAGTATTTTAGTATTCCCTATTAACATTACTGACGACGAGATCTATTATCACTTTTTGTGTGTCCTCGGAAATTGAAAGTAGATGCAAATTCTCCTAATTTGTTTGGAAAGATGAAGTAAAGAAGTTTTTTTTTTTTTTTTTTAATATTATTATAATTCTTTCCACTAAATTAAATGTACTTCATTGTCATGAGTGCTAATTAATGTTGGCTATAGTTTGATTACTGATACGACGACGTTGATTGTTGATGTTATGTTTTGCTACAAACCATGGAAATTGCTTGCATGAATCGCTCTTTGTATTGGCTGCTGGTTTCAACTTCTATGGCTGCCGATGCACGCTGGATAGTGTATGATTGTGATGTTTGGTACTTTAGTATGCCAAAGTTGATCGGAGAATATTATTGGAGACTAAACAAACAAACAATAACCTTATGAAACAAAGAATAGCCTTGGCTTGGACTATTGAGCTAGCTTATTAAATTTTGGGTTTCCCATTTGGTCCTATCAGGTCATTCTATACTACTGGTTTCGAACTAAGAATGGCATCTCTAAGATACACAAACATTATACTGCTGACGCATTATATTTAATAACATTAATTATGTTCATAATATATATTTGTTCAATGTTTTGATAAACCTAAACCATAATTTCTATAAAAACTAAACTAAATGTACATCATATGTATTTCTATTCACTTTATAATAAGTTACGTTCATAGTATTCCTTCTATATATTAATACAAACAAAGTTTAATGTACATAAATATTATATTAAAGTAATAACTTTATATATCTATAAATTTATTTTTTGAATAAATGTTACAAATATATATATATATATATATATATATATATATATATATCAATATAAGTGTAATTTAAAAGATCTTAATTAGTGTTTTAATGATATAATTTTTTTACATTAATTTTATTAGTACAATAAAGAAAAAGAAAAAAGAAAATTAAAAAAGTTAATAAAAGTAAAAAGAAAATAGGGATGTGTTTGGGTGCATGTTGCTACAAGCACCTTGATTCACTATATAACTATTGCGATTTCTCCTAAAATGTTAACAAATTATATTGTGAATTACAGATAAATATTCATTTTTAGGTTGTGTTTAGAAACCCGGAAAATAATTTCTGAAAATCATTTTACGAGTTTTCCATGTTTGGCTTTATTTGAAAAACTCAGTCAATGAAAACTGGAAAAAATAAGTCCAAAATGACGGAAAATGACTTCCGCCCAAAAACTCTGGAAGTCATTTTTCCGCCAACGGAAAATATTAAGCGACCATCACCAGTTTGGTTTCCGCCGGAAACCAAAGCCCTGCTCTGGTTTGCGCTGCGGAAACCAGAGAGGGGCGGTGGTTTTTTTTTTCCTTAAAATATTATTTTTAATAATATTATTAAATATTTTAATATTTTATATAAAATAATAAAAATATATAATTGTGCAATTATACTCATTTTTCAGAAAATTAACCAAACACACAATGGCAGTTTTTCAGAATACAATCAAACACCGAACATGAAACTATTTTCTAAAAAATGACTCACTTTCTAGAAGTCATTTTCCTGCTTTGCAAGCACACCATTAATGTATTGTAAGTTCACTTTTAGGTAGTACCTAAAAATGAACCTTTTGTATACAAAAAATAAATATTCAATATACTAAAAAGAGTAAATTGCACTTTTGGTCCTGTGACTATTGGGGTCCTATTAATTTGAGTACGCGACATTAAAAAGCAACAATTTAATCCCCTGACTATCGATTTTTTAACGGATTAGGTCCTTCCGGCCAAATCAACGGCCAAATTTGGCCGGAAAAAATGTAAAATATTTTTAATTATTTAATTATAAGGGCAAATCGGTCAATCTACGTGATAAAAATTCACCTCATCCCGCCGTGAATGAACTCCTCCGTTTGACACTGCAGGCCTGAATGCACTCCTCCGTTTCAATCCAGTCCTCCATCTCTTGTTATTGGCTCTTCTTCTTGATGCAGAGAGCAGCTGAAATTAACATGACCAAATCCTTAGTTAGCTCTGGGTTACAGTGGAATTATTTTTTTGGCAACCGGCTCTGATTTTTCCGGTGGAGCTTCATCTCTTGTTTATTCGGCTCTTCTTCTCTATCCGCTCCCTTAGGTGTCTGGGAGTCGGTTGTGTTTTGGGTTGAGGCTTACTTTGCTCAGTTTTAGACACCGAATTTGTTTTCCGGTCATCTTCCTCGCACAAGTGTGATGAGCCTAGTACCAGACTGGATTTTCGGTGGCCCTCCCTGTTCTTTCCGTCCTTGTAGTCAGATTGTTCTGTGATTCCTTGTGTATTTATTTCTCTTAGCTCTTTTTTGCATTAGCCTCCAAAAACACAAACACCCACCAAATAAATTAACGTATTAAACAAATTGTTTCCTGTTACGTTCCCAGCCAAATTGTGTCCCCCTTGGCATCTTCTGCTCCTTAGATAGTTAGATACCCCTTTTCCTCTCTAACTCTCCCCCCTTTAAACCTCTTTCTTCACTCTTAATTCTCAATTTTTCATTTTATACACATACTCATATTGATAATTGTGTTTGTCTCTAAAGACGACATGGCTGCTGCTTCTTCAGCTTCTATATGTTTTCCGGCGACCGGAAAGGGGACTGATTTCCGGTCTGGGTCTACTGGATTTTTGCGCCGTAGTGGGTTCCGGGTATCAACCCGCTTGACGTCCAGAAGTCTGTTATCCGCTGACTCCATGGTTTCTAACATGAGTACCAACGGCAGTGTCTCTTTGTGGTCGGATTGTTCTGGGTGTTCTGCCGGACTGGCATTTCCTAAAGAAGGAAGAAGAAGAATGAAGAAGAAGGGTGGAGAAGGAAGAAGGGGAGCATGAAATGACCTATTTACCCTCGTGAATAAATAATTTAAAAAGGTTTACATTTTTCCGGTCAAATTTGGCCATTGATTTGGCCGGAAGGACCTAATCCGTTAAAAAATCGATAGTCAGGGGATTAAATTGTTGCTTTTTAAAGTCGCGTACTCAAATTAATAGGACCCCAATAGTCACAGGACCAAAAGTGCAATTTACTCTACTAAAAATTAACTTTCAATATTTCAAAAAGTTAACCTTATATTAATTATTCATCTTGTAGAGTAGACCATGATCAATGATATAATAATGACAAGAATTGACAAATTATTATGTGGACCGTGGCCCACACAGTGTTGTGTGGACCATAAAAAGATACATTATTTATGTACTGAATGTATATTATATGAAATTATATAGTTTTAATACTCAAATAATATATTTTCCTTGAATATAAGGTACACTTTTAATATACTAAAAGTACATTATTTGTGTACATTATGTATATTATTATTTTTGAGTACTACTGACTCTGTTACAA
This sequence comes from Ipomoea trifida, assembly GCA_003576665.1. Classification (NCBI taxonomy): domain Eukaryota; kingdom Viridiplantae; phylum Streptophyta; class Magnoliopsida; order Solanales; family Convolvulaceae; genus Ipomoea; species Ipomoea trifida. The sequence continues at coordinate 13,992,878 of CP025656.1, read as the reverse complement.
TGTAGTATCTGTTCATAGCTACTTTCTCAACCTACTGAAGCACAAATAGTCAACAGTTGCCTCTACTGAGGCTCGAACGTCAACTGTTACAATGTATATTATTTGATAGTAATACTCTGTATATTTTAAGTATTTAAATAATGTATTTTATGTAAACAAATAATGTCCTTTTAATTGGACCATAAGCTTTTGTATTAGACCAAACATGTTTAGTTTCTGAGTGAATTTCTACGAAGAAATTATTTTGTGGATCAACAAAAAGGGTCGAACATCTTAGTATTTTCATGTATTTTGGGCCTTTTTACTCGTAAGAACCCAACAACTAATGTTTCTCCTTCTCAACCTATGTCAACAACAACTGGATTAAGCTAAAAGCCCAACAACTCCTCCAGTTGCTTTCTGAAATAGTGCTTGGATGAAACATAGACATAGTCACATAGAGTAATCCAATTACTCTAAGCAGTAAGCACCCAAAAAAAAGAAGAAAAGTAATCCAATTACTCTAATAGCTTCCAATCTCACTAAGAATTTGGGTGAACAAAGATGCAGTAACAAGATAAAACGTCTCCTAAACAAAGAGAAATGATTTGTTTTTATACTTGGCTCTACATAACCGTCTATGTGAACCGAGGGCCACCCACTCAGGACGGGCGGTTATGGCCCTAGTTTGATTGCACCTTTCACTTGCCCCGCTTAATCTTGGGGAGTACGATAGAGCCCCGCTGACCCAACCTCACGGGCTCGAGTCGAACTACATTGGGCCAAGCTCGTGGTCGACCTAAGCCACCAGGGTCGACCACGAGTCGGCGTAGCCTGGGTTAGTTTGCCTTAACATCCATTAGGGTCGGTTCGCTCTGGACGCATTCTTAATATATCCATCATTAGCCACCTACTTTCCAAGTTGCAAGTTATGGTCAACGACAAAGAGAGTAATTTCTTGAGTTGGGATCCATGTCGACCCCCGTCATGCCATCCCATGGCCGACCATGGAGGTTGCAATCATTTGCGCTATTCAATCACATCCTGACCGCGTTGCATTTACTCGAATTCTTTGCCAATGGGACTCCTCAGTTTAGAGCCTGAGTTTGCTTTGGGACTAACTTGTCTTGGACTCTTCTCTATTTTAGACTCTAGTTTGTTTTGGATTCTTCGAACGTAGGAATCTCCCACAAGTCTCTTCCTCCCCCAAAGTCTACTCATTAAAACTTGTCATTCCCCATAATCTCCCTTTAATTTGAATTTCAAACATGAAGACCTCATTTTCTCTCCTTCCCCACCCCTTGCCGTTATCCCTACCAAGTTTCATTTAGTCATCACTCCCTTATATTTTCTCTCATTCCTCTCTTTTGACCTCCTTCTAGTTGAGTTATCAGTCGCTTGAGCTTACGCCTACATACGTCCTAAGCCCATGATCGAGTTTCAAGCCCAATTCATCATTCTAAGCTAGGCTGGGTTAGTCTTCTTTCATCTCCCTCTCCTCTTTCTTCCATTCTATTTAGTCGTCGACCCTTCTTGTTTATGGACAGCATCCCTCTCGATCAATTCTAGGATTCCATTGACCTTTCGGACCTCCCTATGGATTTTGATTATAAATCTTCCTTTGGTCAACTCCCTCCCCTTATCACCAAAATCACTACCCCTTGTGGGAACACCCTAGATGTCTGACTTCTTCAATCTTTCGATCCCGAGGCCTTGGTGGGTCTCAACCATAGGCTTTATTACTCTGACCTTGACTCTAAGCTCATTAGTCTTACCCCTCCTAAAACAACCAAGGTCGACCTCGAGCTTGCGAGGTCCCTTGTAGGTTCAGGGTTGAAATCTATGCCCCTGGCCCTGGGGTAACAAGACTAAGTTCCCCAAGCCTCGATCTTTTGTTGTCCACCTCTTTTCGCTCACTATGGGTCTCTATTTTTCCCTCAACCCTCTTCGAATCGAGATTTTCCTTTCTGTGTGCAATGGGTGGATTTCTTTCGTAAGCATAAACCCCTTTCGGGCTTGGTCGACATTTTGGCTTCATCTAAAAACCTAATTGGGGTAGAGGGAATGCTTAGCATTAACTCTATCGTCACCGAGGATAATCTTGCCAAGCTCGATTTTGCATGTACTTGAGCCCCCACCCCGTGAGATATTGAGGTCATCGAGGTTGACCCCGCCGAGATCTTTTCGGTTGGTGCGAGCTCGAAGGTAGACTCTTTCTTGTTTTTTTTAAACCAGTGTGTTTTTCACTTGTAGAATAATCTCCTATCATGAATCCCTAAGGAGAGTTAGTTTGCTAAGTGAAGAGTCACGCCCCTACTGCCAAGAGGAAAAAGAACTTGGTCAGGGCCTAGGACGAGTAGTGGCACTTTTCCCCCTTCGTGCCAACAACACCCGTAAGGGTGGGCATGTACATTCCCCCCTCGACTTCTTTCTTTGAAGGTAATGTCCAAGCTCGTGGTTTGTACCGAAGCTTGCTTCTCCCTATGACTTAGATCACCCTCATACGGGCAAGGCCAACTTATTCTTCTAGACTTCACTTGAGGTATAATACTGCTCCCCTCCTTCATCGTTACTACCTATGTATATTTTTAAGGAGAGTGTAAGTCTTGGTTGCTTTCTTTGTGATTCACGGCACTGTGTTGGTCGATGGGCTTGAGCTGAGGGTGCACGAGATTGAAGTCCGTTTAGAGGAGGAAAGGTTGATGAAGATTATTTGTGGGGATGTATAAGAGAGTATCCTTATACTGGAAATCGTTCTCAAAGGATACACGATGGAAATCTAGTCAATTACAATAGGTTGGTTTGAGTATAGGTTTTGTAGTAACAAAATAATTAAATAGTGAACACAATGGTATTAAAGTGGAGTTGGATAAGGGCAATGCATAGGTCTAGGTAGAATGACCAATAATAGAGCAAGGAGGGAAGTCAATTGACAATAGGATTGATGTGCGATAACTAGAAGAAAGCCTTTCGCAAGGACATTCCACACTTCTATAGCTTTCAAGGGCACTCTAATGCCTCAAAGAAGTATAGAATGCATCTCATCGAACACTTGGTGTCCTTAACACATTTCTATTTTCTCAAAGGTAAAGTGTGGTTGAATGGCCCCTTGAGGTTAGAGAGGGTTGTCAACTCCCAATCAATCATCAATCATGCCAAACAAAAATCCATCAAGTCACCTAGTGGTCGTAGCCTTTTGAGGTACAAGCAAATACCCGGAGTATTCCGGGGTTATCGATCCACAGAGAAGCGGGGTATCAAGCACTAGTTACTAATTAATTCACGAGAAGCTATTCCTACGTTAACAATGGGTATTTATCTATAATTATGAAAACAAAATAAATGAAGCAAGGCAAACGGACTTTTATATACAAGAGATTAAGCGTGGGATTTTTGGGTGTCAAAGTGTTTAATCACCTAGTGCCAATCTAAAGTGAAATAATCATTCGGGTTCAACAAGTGTGGATGATTGCAATCTAAAAGGGAAAGATTATTCTCGTAATTCAATCCCAAAATAAGGTAATTGGAATACTCACTCTCGTGAGCTATTCACAACATATAATCAAGAACAAGCAATAAATGGAATACCCACTCTCATGGGCTATTCACAATTGGAATACTCACTCTCGTGAGCTATTCACAATAATCCCTTAATCAACATGTCCGCTCTCAAGGTACAAGAATCAAGTGCAATTGTGGGTGCTCTAATTCATAGACAAATTTAGCAATGAAACAAGTAATTAGGATCCTTAACTACAAGCATCAAGAAATTAAGCCACAATTACAACACGAGTAATAAACCCAAATAGATATTTCATTCAAGCAATTCAAGAACTAGGCACATAGGTTCATAAACACTTATCAATCCAAAAATCCCAAAGGAAAGCTTAGCCTATCATGGCTAAAATAGATTCAACAAATATACAATAAAACTTTAAAATAGAAAAGAGATGAAGAAATTCTCCCGAATGAAGCCTCCAAGCTCTTCTCTTTGATCTCTCTTCTCCAATTGATTTTTCCTTTCAAGCTCTTTGAGAAGATGAGAGCTTCCCTTTCTTGCTCTCCTTTTTGGTCCAAATCCGCAGCCAAGCTTATTAGGGTTGATAGGAAGTGATGCTTTTATAGTGGGTGGAGAATGGGGGGCAAAAATGACAATTCAAAGAACTGCAAAATCGCAGATCTGCAATTCTCGCCATGGCGAGAAATATTCGGCGAGAATGTTTCTGCCCAAAAATTGGGACTCTCGCCATGGCGAGAATCCGCCCGGGACGTAGCTCCAACTTGCAGCCTGATTTTGACCCTTTTCCCTTTGAATAACACTTTGATATCTTCACAAGAATTGTAGCCCTTGAAGTCTTCTTTCCAATGGTTTAAGAACCATCTCATTTGGAATTTCCTAGACTGAGATATGGTCCAATTACCGAGGTGTCGCCATATTTACTCGGAATTACAACTCTTTGATCTTTTGACCATTTTTCCTTTTGATATACACTTTGATGTCTTGATAAGAGTTGTAGCCCTTTAAGTCTTCTTTTCAATGGCTCAAGAATCATCTCATTTGGACATTCCTAGGAAGAGATATGATTCGATTACCGAGATGTCGCCATGGTTGCGGGAATCTCTTGCTCAACTTTTCATTTGTTTTGTTCATGTGGTCAAATCCATTGAAAGTGCAACTCTTTGGCTCCCTTGGAAGTATTTTTGACATCATCTTAGCTTCACCTTGGCTCCTCTTTGGCTTGAGATTCATCCAAAAATGTCCCGAAAGACATACATTTTCTTCAATTCATCAATTTATGCACCTAAAGATATAAACAATTGAATTAAGGCACATTTTGCATAAAACCAAAGTATTTATCACTCAAAATAGGTTTATATATGGGGTGAAAATATGGACAAATAGGCACTTATCACCTAGTATGCTTACCTATCCTCTTTCGAAAAGATCTACTCACACAATATATAGAATTGACCAAACAAGAATAACAACAATGATCAAACCAAAAAACATTGCACAATTAGGAAATGAATTGAAATCACAATCAATTGTAAATAAAAGTAAAGATTGAATTGAAAGACTTAGCTATTCTAGAAATATAGAATCCAATCCTTGCTTGAAAGTAATAATCACTAGAATCTACACTAGGATTACAAGTAGGAATTGAATTGCAATTACAATTGAAATGGAATTACAAGTATTGAAATCTAGGGTTCTAAATACATTGAAAGTAATTCTCTAAACTAAACTAATTCTAAACTCTAGACTGACTAACTAAAAATGAACTCTCTCAATTGAGATCAAAGCCTCCTATTTATACTCAACAATTCAATCCTAAAAGCGAATTATTCCATTGTGAATCACAATTTTTCAGAATTTTTCTTATAGTGCATGTCACGCAGATTGTCACGTAGTAACAACTTGCTTGACAGAAGAAACAATGTTGCAGAAGATGTTGTCACTAATTGAGTTATTGTATTATGAGGCTAGTGATGGAAGAAAACAACTCTCTGAAGTTTGTATCACGCCTCGAGTAGGGATGGCAATGTGCCCCGTCCCCGTCGGGGATCCCCGTCCCCATCGGGGACGGGGACGGGGATGGGGAAATTTTGCGGGGATCGGGGACGGGGACGGGGACGGGGATACCCCTCCCCGCCCCGCCCCGTCCCGAATTATATATATATATATATATATATATATATATATATATATATATATATATATATATATATATTACTAATTAACTAATTTTATAATGTTAGATTGGAATATTTAGTATGTTAACAGTATACATACATTAACATAGCAACAGTATACTAATTCATTTTTAACATTATTATACTGTTTATACTTTTAAATTAGTATATTGTTTTTTTTTTTTTGAAAATCAATTAGTATATTGTTAGTATAATGAATTAGTATAATGTTAATTAGTATTATGTTAATTAAGTAATGAACTAAATGAAATTAGTATACAAACTATTTGAAGAACATTATACATTTGGACTATTTTTAATTTGTATTTGTTAAAAAAATGCACTAAAATTGTACTTTGACTAGAAGTTGACCGGGGGACGGGGAATCCCCGTCCCCGCCAAATTCCCCGCGGGGACGGGGATGGGGAGTTTTTCCCCTTCCCCGCCGGGGACGGGGACGGGGACGGGGACGGGGACGGGGTCGGGGTGGCGGGGACGGGGACGGGGATACCCCTCCCCGCCCCCGCCCCGCCCCGTTGCCATTCCTAGCCTCGAGTTACCATGTGATGAGGCTAGTGACAGCAGAAATAGCTCTCTGAAGTTTGTGTCATGCTTTTTTGGCGTTTCTCACTCTCCTCGAGTTACCGTGACTTTTTGGCGTTTCTCACTCTCCATCATCCACGTTTGCATGAAATCATCCATAGATGTCTTTAGGGATTCTTGAACTTGCCTTTGTTGAACTCCATTTGACCCCCATTGATTGTTGGCATTTCCCGCTCCGTAGTTCCTTTTTAATTAGCAAAATCAGGGGTCTCTCTAGGTTGGAGTTGTCCACCTTGAACATTAGCTTGATTACTCCATGTGCCTTGATTGTTAGTAGAACGCCAATTAGGCCCTCCACCATAGCCTTAGTATGAACTTTGGTTGGGGTAATATGAGTTCCCATATTGACCTCCTTGAGGCTTTTGCACTCCTTGATAAGATGCCCCCCAAATCATCAACTTGCTCCATCACGCCTTGTTGGTAGCCACCACTTTGCTCCATGTAAGGACGTTCGACATCACCATGCGGTCCTCCACATATATTGCAATAGAGAGGCTAAGGGCATGCGTGGGTTGGATGTAGAATGACCGCCACATCAACAATGACATGAGGAGCAAGTCAAATTTAGTCGAACTACATAATTTTAGACAGTTGATAGATTTAATTACACTTTTTTAATTGGATGGTCCAATTATTTTTTTACATATGGTTTGGTGACTAATTTCAAAATTTTTCTAAAAACTCAAGTTATTAGTGTTTCAAAACTATCACGTCATTAGATGCACTATTTAAAATTATTTAAAATATCATATCTTTTCTCATACAATGTAATAAAAAAATTGACACAAGTGGATCAACTAAAACAAGGTGCTTCATACATGGAATGTTTTATGGACTGAATCCCACGAATCTATTGATTACTTCAAGGAATTTAATTGCCGAAAACTAAAGCTAAGGAAGTACAATTCAAAGAAATTGCAAAGTTTTATAAGATTATTATATTCGCAATGTTAAAGGAAACAATTTGCAATATAGTATTATTATCTGATCTGAATATTTCTTTTCACAGGTTTTAATGTAGAAAATTCTATTGTTATAATTCAAACAGACAATAATATCAGGCTTTTATAATTATGATATTAAAGTAAACAAAAATTATGTGCTACTTGTCTACCCATAGTTTCTCTTGGAAATTAAAGTTGAGTAGTTTAGTGGTTTAAAAGACTCTAAATACTGAATAGGTAATTTTTTTAATACGTAAAAAAATGCATATAGAAGAAAACAAAATAAAGCTAGAACTAAAGTATCAATGTAAAGCATTTGATTTCTTAGTTATTTCTCAAGTAAATATGTTATATCCTATCACAAAACTACTAAATAGTCATTCTAACGTATGTTACGCAACTAAAGAGTCACTAAATGACTCTCAGTGGCCAAGGACTTTGTGGTTCAGTGGCACCAAATTGCTCTCTTATATGAGAGGTTGTGGGTCGGAGGCGATATTGTCTCTTTGTGCTTCAATAGGGTGAGAAAGTAGTTATGAACACATACTGCATTATAATAGAGTCAGTAGTATTAAAAAAAAAATCACTAAATGATTTACAATACTCCCACACTATGTTTGGTTCCTATAATGGATTTTGAGAAAATAAAAATGGTAGTATTCCTTCAATGAATTAAGTCTTTTTTCTAAAAAAAAAATGGTAGTATTCCATAAGAAATGGAATAGGAATTCTAATTTATTATACAGTTTGATGAAAACATAGAATTCATAAATTATATTTCAATTTCAATGGTTTAAAAAATACAATTGGGATGTTGGTGCATATGTATATAACAATAATAACAATAATAATAATAACAATAATAACAATAATAATAATAATAATAATAATAATAATAATAATAATAATAATAATAATAGAGCAGGATCCACTTTTTTGGGAATATTGGTCGAAGCAATAAAAAGAATATTTACAGTGTAACCTTTTTTTAATAATAATAATAATAATAATAATAATAATAATAATAATAATAATAATAATAATAATAATAATTCGTCTCACTGTCATATATATCATAAAAAATTGCAAAAACTTAGACCATTTTTCTAACCATTTCCTAATTAATGTCACTTGGAACCCTAGTGGATGCATCTATCAATTCATTTTCAAATTGAGCATTTTGCCTCTTATATCTTTCAAATGTTCTATATATATTTTTAACAACATCTAACATCAAATAGGTGCTAGTACCTAGTTTTCACATCTAAACAAGTGATCTAGTACAATCAATTTTCTCCTTACGAGCATATAATCCTTAAATGTTGAGAGCCTAAATGAGGATAGCCTAGCATATCTAACAAAACATAGTCGTAAATATTGTTCGATATGGACAAAACATAAAAATAAATCAAAACTTTATAAAATAAATATTCATAACAAAATATGAAACATAATTATTTTAATAAAATTAATAATAATTGTTGGATGTAGTAAGGTGAAGGTAGCAAAGAAAACAAAGATTTAAACCTAGCTACCACCTTTCATATATTAAAAAAGTGCTCTACCAACTCACCCAACACATCTTTCATTTATTTTTATAGTATTTTATACTTATACTCTAAACATGTACTACACACACACATGCTATATATGGGGGTGGGATGCGGTGGAGTGGGGGAGGGGACGCAACTGCCCTCATTGTGGATCCACCCCTGATCATGAACAACCAGATTCAGTATATGGTGGTAAAGAGTCTACAGGGGATGAATAGATTGACTTTTCTAGCTATTAAAATTTTATAACACTTTATCCAAATAACTCTAACTAAAGTAGACTTAAATAAATTTTAACTTAGAATGCACAATAGAATAAATGTTATGTAAAGTGCTATGATAAAAAATAAAGTGCTAATGAGATGATCATGCATGCAATGAAGTGCTAATGACATGCATGTTGCAATACAAAATGCTTTGATTACCTTGTTCACGAACTCAATCCATCTATGTAACTTAATTTATTCTATGCATACTCCCTTTACATTATGGATTAGTCACATTAGGTTTGGCAACCTTTGATCAACTTCATTTTTCTTCTTGAGAAAAATGACCTATGTATATAAGGCTAAGTCCATCCCTGCCAATTTGCTATTGACAAGATGACTTGGAAATGCAAAATATTTTTTTTCTTTTCTTTTTATATCCACGTGGCTTGCAAATTTGCTAAAGTTGCAAATTTGCAAGCCATAAATGCTTGGCAGCTTTCGCTGCTAAAATGGCAGCAAAGCTGCCAGCAAGGTACGTTTTCCTTTTTCTATTTTCTTTTATTATTATTTTATTATTATATTTATAACATAATATGAAATGGGACCCACGTTTTGAAGTGAGAGATATTTGCAGGGATGTAATGTGAATAGTAAATGAATTGCAAAGTTGGTGATGTGGAAGTTTTGCAAATTGATAGATTTGCGGAGATAAGGTCAGTCTAATTTTTTTTTTTTTTTTTGAATACAACTGACCCTATTACATTGTAGTATCTGTTCATACATACTTTTCTCGACCGGTTGAAGCACAAAGAGTCATTTCGATATCTCCTCCACTGAGGCTCGAACTCATGACCTTTCATTTGAGGGAGGCCACTACATGCCATTTGAGCACAAGGTGCTTGGCGGTCAGTCTAATTATATATACCCATGGTTGATGATGGGAGTGGGTTCGAGCCTCAATGGAGGCAACTGTTGACTCTTTGTGCTTCAGTAGGTTGAGAAAGTAGCTATGAACAGATACTACATTGTAACAGAGTCGGTAGCACTCAAAAAAAAATACCCATGGTTGCATTAGGCGCTAGGCGCTAGGTGCTAGTCGCGCGGTAGACTAGCGCCTAGTGCCTAGGTGGCAACCTATAAAAACAAAAACAAAAAAAAATAGTGCATGTGTGTGACTATATATATATATATATATATATATATATATATATATATAGAGGTTCTTAATCAGGTGAGAACCTGTCCCAGGTGAGAACGTGCGGGCAAATCCAAACCATTGATCTAATAGATCTAATGGTTGAAATAAATAAAATTTTATAATATTTATGAAAATGACCCCGCTCATTTTAAAAGTTTATAATATTTACGAAAGTGACCCCGCTCATTTTTTACTTGATTTCTCATCCATCAGATCTTACGGATCAATGGTTTAGATTTGTTCTCACGTTCTCACCTGGGCACATAGTTCTCATATGATTAGGATTATATATATCTATATATATATGTATATATATATATATATATATATATATATATATATATATATATATATATATATATATATATATATATATATATATATATATATCTTACTTCTCTTATTTATAAATAAATAAATAAAAATTTTTTGAGTGCATAAATAAATAAATTTAAATATGTATATAAAAAAAAAGTTAACAAGGCCGACTCGCCCGAATTAACTCGGCTAACTCTACCGAGTTAGGCAAGTTAACTCGACCAACTCGGCTGCCAACTCGGGCCAGTCGGCCGAGTTAGGTGCTAGGCAGCTAGCTGCCTAAGGCGGCTGATTTTTACAACAGTGTATATACCTTTAGTAATTATCCACTACCGGCCACTAGTTAGCGTGTACTTTTTGCCATTTCCATTTATAGGATCAACGAAGATGCCTTTATGTAAATTTGATCATGTAACTTACACTTGACTGACAATTTAACCTGTTTGCCTCTTTAACATACATCACATATTTGATCCTTCTTGTACATTACATTTGTAATCCTTGTTTCTTGCTATTTTTTTATGCTCCTGAAGTTTAGATGATTAAACTTCTAGAGCCATTTCCAACGTATGGAGCTTGATCCTTGTGCTATTATGCAAATAGATCGTTTTGTTGTTGTGCTCTAGCCTACAACATAAATATTGTTTTGCCTTATTCCGACTAAAACTGTTTTCTTGGTGTCTTTAATTCATTTTTCACTACCTAGCTAGATTTGTAAAATTTTACACAATAACATTTATCAGAAAATTGACTAGTACTTAATGAATTATATTTCAAAACTTCTATAAAGGATACATTTCAATTCCTTAGTTTGTCCATGCTTTTCATTACCTCCGAATATGACTTTTGGTCCTTTGATAAGTTTGAAATTTGTTAGACAAGCCTTGTTCCTTATTATATGCCTTGAACAACTACTATCAAAGTACCATTTTCCCTGCAATCAAAATTAATTAGATTTAGGTATTCATACTTTTTGGGTCCTTGAGTGTTACCAGACTTTGGAACCCAAGCGTACCTAGGTCTCATTAGTCCAAGAGTATGTGGTTCGTATCAATTGTAGACATTATAATCATAATAAATAGTTAATTTTTTTTATTTTTTTTGTGTAAGATTTTGAAAAGTCTTTTTAAAATGTGGCACATCAAATCAGATTATTGTTTGAACGTATGAAAGGTAAAAAACTTGGACTTGGTCCATGGTTTTGCATCAAAGCAAACAATCTTGATCAGAAGGGAATAATCTCTCTGTCTCATTCCTCGGAGTTCTTCCCTTATTCACCAAGGGTCTTGCACTAAACCTTTGGGAAAACTCTGCTTCTTGGGATAAAAACCCTTATTGCTCTCTAAATTTTTAGAGTGATTTGTTGGTCTAGCTTGTTCAGTATATTCCAACTGTGGTCTCACTATGCTATCTAACTTCTAACAAACTTTACTACTTGCACTTTATTAATTAAAGGAGTAGTAGAGTTAGTTAATTTTCTTAGGGTTGAGAACTTAAAGAATCATAGTCGAGTCCAGCTTTGTCTCCCAAGGGTTTTTACATTTTAATCAATTTATCCATTCTTTTCGACGAATGAGTGAACGTAGCAATTATTTCTTCCCTCATATTATGTTGTCAAACCTCTCTTAATTTGAAGCATTAGAATTTACCTCTTTCTCTTATTGTTCACTAGCCATGAGACAATCATTTGATTAGTAGATTTCTTCAATAATTATGCCCATTAGACGTACAGTATATCATTGTGCCATTCTCTAATAAGAATCGATTATCATCGCTGGATGACGATTCTTCATATTTTTGTGGTGATCTGGCATCACTTCCAAATGTAACAAACACTTTCTTTGATATATTTTGTGTCTTCTCTCTTTGATCGAACTCTTTATATTTTTCTAGGGAAGAATTATATATATTAACAGTTCGCTTATCAACTGGTCCTAATTGATGAGTTTATTAAGTGATCAAATCACATTTTCAATTGCATTTGGTCATTTTAAAAAGTTAGAGAACTAAATTTAGTTAAATTGTCAATGACCTTGTGGTCTAGTGGCATTCGGTTGCACCCCTATGTGGAAGGGGGTGGGTTCGAACCTCAGTGGAGGCGTTGGCCGCTGCGGTCTCTTTGTGCTTCAGTAGTTATGAACAAATACATTACATTGTAATAGAAAAGTGAAAATATCCCTATTTCGGTTTATTTTACGTACCTCTCCCATTTATTATATATAATAGCATTTTGTACGTGCGATGCATGAAAATTCGTGCCCAATATTAAAACATTGATAAATACAAATAATTAAAAATTATAATTTAAATTATATATACACAAATAATATATGTATTAAAGAATAGGAAAAAGATATGATAGATATATGTGTATGGTAATAATGATGGAGTTATCAATGTTAGAACTAAAAAGTAACGGTGTTATAACGGTGTCAAAGTAGTTTTGTCTAACAAGAATGTAGTAGGGGCAATTTTGTCTAATAACATTAAAGTGTACAACAAACTAGACTGATTAGCATACAAAAAGAGGGACATAAATCAATGATACATTATATTGATTGAGACTTATTATGTTTTTAGATAGTTTACCTTTCCAATTTATTATATATTCATGTTCAAACTAACACTTCATTTTTTAGTTTATTTTTAATATTTTTATTTATAATTTTTAAATTTCTTTATTTTTGCTATGGGTTTCTAAATAAATATACAAAGTATACTCATTGTTGTTATTAGTGTGTGTATGTATATGTGTGTGTATATATATATATATATATATATATATATATATATATATATTACACACATATAATCTCTCCAATTTATTTAATTTATATTCATTATCTTCAAATTAACACTTCATCATTTTTCCATTTATTTTTAATACTTTTTAAATAAATTTTACATAATTTAACTTCTTGTATGTGTTTACAAATAATATAATTTGAATCAAATTCATTAATTAAGTACGTAAAATATAATATATTAGATGGGACAGAGTGGGTATCAATTGTAGTTATAAGTTTGGCGTTTCCAGCAAAAGAGGATAAAGTGTTTTAGGTATGGGGTTTGAGGCCTAGCTTAGGTATATCTGAACTCAGATATGCCTATACTAGGAAGTTTTCCTTCAACAAAAAAGCAGCTTTGACTGAAACTCAAATATCCAATTTCAAAGTGGAAGTACGAAAGCCGTTCTTTATCATCAATTTGCGGATCACACAAAGCGCATAAAGTGATCGTCAAGACAAGAAGACAATGGCTGCGCTGTTTACACACGACGATGCAGCAGCTATATTTCAATTCCTTTTCTGTGTGCTCATCAGGAATTTAATTAAGCTAAATACATACGGCTGTCACCATGTTATTTTTTGTTATCTTTCCTAAAAAAATTACTAAAAATAAAATGTGGATGAGTTGAAAATTGAGTGGCAATATTTACACCATTAATAATTCAAAAGGTGACATTGATATATAATTGACATATTTATGAGGGACATAAATTACAAATTTTCCTGTTAATTTTCTTTTAGTTAGACCAACTTTAAGGTTTTCTAAATTAATTCGAATACGATGAAATATAATATAAACTTGTGGTCTACATTAAATAAATCATTCACAAAAAAAAAAAAATAAAAATAAATCATTCACAAAAAAAAAAAAAAACATTTAGGGTGCGTTTGGTTCGCACAAGAAAATCGGAATCGGAATGGAAATCAAATAGTTGGTAATGCTAATGCATTTTGGTGAAAGTATTATGCATGTTTGGTAGTAATGTGGGAATTGAAATGATTATTACCAACATTGATGTTTGGTTATATATGACCCTATAATGATAATAAAGATTTTAAAAATATAAAAATAAAAAAGTAAGGCACACTAGTACAAAAAAGGTCATAGGCTACACCTGTAAAAGTGTTTTCGCTACACCTCTAACAGTGCAGGCTATGGCAGTGACGCTAAAAGGTAAGTCTTTCCGCGGCACCGGTTACGGCTGCCGCGGAAAGAATTTAATTTTCTTTTTTTTTTTTAAATAAATACTTTCCGCGGCACCAGTAGAGTAAAATGTGCCGCGGAAAGCAATAAAATAATAATAAAAAAAGACATTCCGCGGCACCTGTTCAGTCACAGGTGCCGCGCAAAGGGTTTTTTAATTATTTATTTAATTCTTTACGCGGCACCTGTCACAGCAGGTGCCGCGTAAACCTTTTTTTTTTTTTTAATATTCAATTTAAATTACAAATATTCCAATTTTTTTGTATTTAAAACCTGCTCAGAATTTTCCAAATCATCCACTCAACATCAAATTAAAATTTATAAACCTATATCTATTTTCTATTCACAAATATATATTTTCAAACTAATACATACACTAATGTCAAATTAATAACCAACACAAATAACAATTTTCAAACACATTTAATTTTAAACCAACACATACTATTTAAAACCAACATAAACATTACATCACAACACATTACACCATCCACAACATATTGAAACATCACCACAATTCACAATATCTTTCACAATTAATAATAAAAAACAACATTGCATGCATCACAATATAACAATAGAGATAATCATGTTTATAAAACGAAATAAAGTCTAAACGCACTCTTCTAGAAAATATTTTGCCCACAACTCTCGAATTTCTTCTATTTCATTCATTGAGTATGTGGTATCTTCCAATGCCTACAAAACAAATTAATTAGGGTTATTAGTCAACATATTAATTTATAAATTATAGTTTAACTATACATATATATATATAGCTCTATTTAAATTTCTTACCGTATCTAAACGATCATGCATTGAACACTTGGTAACGATATCATACATGAATCGCATTGTGTAGTATCCACATTCAAAACCTCCGGGTTGTTGTGGACACTACAAAATATAGATATATATTACTTCATGTTAATATATATATAGCATATCACTTAAAACCATAAGAAAGCACTAAGGTTAGTATCATATATATATACTAAAACTTTAATTTTAACTTTATACCTTGCATTCCTTCCAAGTCATACTTCTAACACCACGTCCATTTGTTGGAACGGAACGAAATGCCCTATATTAATAATATAATAAACACTTATATCAATTTATAAATAACATAATAACATTTGATATACACATATTAATAATAAAGTTTTTACTTACATATTTATTAGGTTTGACTTCAAGAGTGCGCCCACATTTCAAAGGATCAAATACATACACCGTTTTTAAGTTGATGCAAATAACGATCAACAACCAATGATTCCTACATTTACAAATATATTATAAAACACTTCAAATAAAGTTATTGAGTTATAGAAAATAGTATAATAAACGACTTACTCTTGATGATACGGTGCCAATATGAATTGTTGATCCTTATGTGTGTCCATAACATGAATCAAGTATGATGTAACAGTTTCAGGATTTTTGTTGACCATATCCGCTGAAATTTGTGTTGGACATGCAAACCCAATCGATGCTACTCCATACTGCTTACACAAACTATTCAAAAACCTGAAAAATAACAAATCAACCAATTTCAATAAGCATAAATAACAAATGTATATAAAACAAATGAATAATTTAAAAACTTACATCATAAACACTTGTATAATCGAGACATCTAACCAATTCATTATTAGCAAATCCTTGATGTCCTCTAACATCACAAAAACACCATTGACATTTTCCACGATATAAAATCCTCCGCCTTTATGCTTTTATTTTTCTCAGCATATTGTATGAACTCTTGAACCCCTTGTATATATTTGACTGTATTGCGTTTCTCATGCATCCAACTCCGATCCATATCTGTCAATTGACAATACTATGAAGATCAGATATGGATACTTGATTATGGATGCATTTAGAAACGATATTTATAACTAACTAATCCAAATCAATCTAATTCATCAAAATACTTAACTAACTAACCAAATCAATCAATTCATCAAAATACTTAACTAACTAATTCAAATCAATCTAATTCATCAAAATACTTAACTAACTAATTCAAATCAATCTAATCATCAAAATACTTAACTCATCATCAATTCTATCTAGCTAATTCATCAAAATATTAATATCTCTAAATACCTATTTAATCAAGTACCTAATTCATCAAAATATATACCTAGCTAACTAATAATTAAATTATTAATGTCTCTAAATACCTATTTAATCAAGTATCTAATTTATCAAAATACTAATTTTCATAAAATATATTGTGCAATCATAAATATGAGAAAATAAATTTAAGAATGTATGCAATAATGAAGTTGTGTGTAATTCCATTTTCTTTAAAATGTAAAATTCTACATTCAAGTAGCTTTATTTCTCTCAAAATTTATATTAATAATATTCATTTTGTTAATACTAGTTTATGTAATGTACTTAGATATAATATATTTTAAATTGTTTGCAAAACAAATAATTTATTTTCACAAATATTCAAATAGCCATAATATATAACACAAATTGTTTGCAAAATATTCATTTTAGTAAATTTATTTTAAAAAATCAAACACCAATATTCAAAATAAATCAACAAAGTTCATATATAACACAATAACCATAATATTCCAAATAATTTAGAAAAACAAAGAAATAAATCAAATATACAAATAGAATTCGAAATAAATAAATAAATACACAATAAATTCGAAATAAATACACAAATAAACAAATAAATACACAAATAAATAAATAAATACACAATAAATTCGAAATAAATACACAAATAAACAAATAAATACACAAATAAATAAATAAATACACAAATAAATAGAAAAAAAAAAAAAAAGGAATTACCGGTTCGACCGGCGAGAAGGGCGGTGGAGGCGAGCCTTACTGTCGTCGTCGATGAGGAGAAGGCCGGTGGAGGTTGCCGGCGTCGTCGGCGAGGAGAAGAGGCGAGCCTTACTGTCCAAGCTGCAATGGAGGAAGAGATCAGACACGGCGCCGTAGATCTGCTGCAATGGATCGGAAGACGACGGACGGCAGCGGCAATGGCGTGAGAGGATGGAGGCCGGCGACGGCGGCGGCAGTTCGCTGGTCGGTGGCGGCGGCGGCAGTTCGTTGCGGCGATGGAGAGGAGTTCGGCAGTTCGAGATCTGGAGCGGAGTTTTGTCGTCGGCAGTTCGATCGAGTTTGGAGGAGTTCACTCTCGTTCCAGATCTGGAGCGCTTCTTTTGTCCTTTTGTGGGTCGGTTTTAGGCGGCACCTGTACCTAGAGGTGCCGCGTAAAGGAAAATATTATTTTATTATTTAACTTTACGCGGCACTGACAGATCACAGGTGCCGTCTAAAGTTAAATAATAAAATAATATTTTACTTTACGCGGCACCTGATCTCTTTTGGTGTTGCGTAAAATTTGGGATCAATCAAATACACTACACCTGTTTGAACAGGCGTAGTGTAAAGTGATGCTTATATGGTCAATTTTGTACTAGTGGCACTTGATCCTAATATAATAACCTGCAAAGCACCAATATAAACAAAAAAAAATCAAAACAAAAATTTAAAAGCACTAATCCAAACTTAGCTTAAAAATCAAATTACCAATAAGATGGAATTAATGATACATGTTTTAATTAGGGAATTAAGTTTGTAATTGAAGGGGTAATAAAATCTCATAGTTGTGTTTTAAAAAAGTTGTTAACCAAACACTAACTATAATTTTAATTCTCATTCCTGATATGTAAACCTATGAACAAAAACACCCTTAAATCCTTAATTTATCGAAAGGTTGGAATTTGGAAGAGCTAAAATAAAGAAAAGAAGCTAAAATATACAAAATTGCTATTAGCATGGGATTCAATCCCGTGACATTTTGATTATATATATAAGGGGGTGAGGAGGGGTGAGGGGCAGCTATTCACACTGCCCCACTGTAGATCCGCCTATGAATAGAATGGGGTAAGAATAAAGAAGGGAAAATTGCATTTTTCGTCCCTAAGTTATAGGGTAATTGTAGAATTCGTCCCTAAGTTATGGTAATACTCACTTTTCGTCTCTAAGTTCTCATTGGCGTTGCACTTTTCGTCCCTGAGTTATTCAAATTGCAAATTCCGTCCCTAAGTTATCATTGCGTTGCACTTTTTGTCCCTAACATAAGTGTGCAAACTTCGGTAAATTTTCGTTTAAAAATTTTTTAATCGAGCTTTTCCGGTTCAATGCCAATTTTTTTAACGAAGTTTACTGAAAAAGTTCGATTAAATATTTTTTAAAACGAAAATTTACCGAAGTTTGCAAACTAGTTAGGGACGAAAACTACTTCGGTAAATTTTCGTTTAAAAAATTTTTAATCGAACTTTTCCAGTTCAATGCCAATTGTTTTAACGAAGTTTACTGAAAATGTTCGATTAAACATTTTTTAAAACGAAAATTTATCGAAGTTTGCAAACTAGTTAGGGACGAAAATTACTTCGGTAAATTTTCATTTAAAAAATTTTTAATCGAACTTTTTCGGTTCAATGCCAATTTTTTTTAACGAAATTTACTGAAAAATTCGATTAAAATTTTTTTAAAATAAAAGTTTACCGAAGTTTGTAAACTTAAGTTAGGGACGAAAAGTGCAACGCAATGATAACTTAGGGACGAAATTTGCAATTTGAATAACTCAGGGACGAAAAGTGCAACGCCAATGAGAACTTAGGGACGAAAAGTGAGTATTACCATAACTTAGGGACGAATTCTACAATTACCCTATAACTTAGGGACGAAAAATGCAATTTTCCCAATAAAGAATATATAAATAGCAGACAGGAAATCCTTTAAACAAACTTAGTGGAAGAAGCATTTTCCTAGGAATAACATTATTTTGGCAAGTAGGATAATTATTTAAATTGGAGCATACTTTCAAGCTCATCTCACACTCAAAACGAAACAAAACAAATTATGTCTTGTCAAAACTGTCAGGTTTAATGTTCTTTCTTAAAAGGTGTACTGTATATGAATTTCTTGAGTGGCTGTGGCATAAAAGCTTTCTACAAATGGAATTTTTCACGAAATGTTATCCTCCCTGATCCCAAAATGGAAATATTCCCATGTTTCCATGTTCTTTGATTACATTAATTAATGGAAAAAAGAACTAAAAAGTACTCACACTAAGCTATTTTATAAATCTTATTTACTATCAATTTATTAAACTTAAAAAAAATTACTTATTTTCTTGACAAAAACTTGTGTGAGACTGTCTAATAGATCCTTGTCCATGAGATGGATCAAGTCAAAATGAAAATGTAATACTAATCAAGAATAAAATATTTGTTACTTATTAGAAAAATTGTAAAACTTTTAAAAATAATGTAATACTTTTACATTTTAATCCTTGAAGAGTCGCTCTATTTTCTTTAACGTTTTCTTATCATGTTTAAATTAATTTTTTAAGACAACATACATATTCGGTACAACTTGCATCTAGTATCACACATTTTTATATTCATTAACTATAATTGTTAGCTAGTTAATTGACAGAAAATACAAAACAGAAAAATATTAAATTATCATATATTAATATATATATGAATTTTACTATAGTACTCCCAAATTTTATTCCCTCAACTAAACTTTTTAATGTGACAATGCTGGATATGATATTTTCATCTTATATGTCTTAGAGAAAATTGTTTTAATCGTGTATTTGAGAATAGAAAGTAAAAATTGAGAATAAATTAGAAAGTACATATAATATTCTTCTATTAATATATGTATGTATCTCACAAGTAATCACCATGTGCCCCTATCTATATACAATTTTTTAAATCCAACATGGCCATGCGCGAGGACATCCTAAGCACTCTTAAATACCAGTCTTGGAGATTGGTAATATCATATCAATTTCACTTAACCAAATCGGATTTAAGGTTGTATACCTTCAAATCAAATTTGATGGATTCACATCCAAAAAACTATGTCTTGGTTTGTTGTGCACTTTTAGTGCTTCTTCATGTGCACTACTTTGAGTTGGTAGAAGGATCAAGGTTGTCAAAATTCCATCCTACAATAACTTCAAGCCCTCCAACTCCACCTCAGATTAAGTTACAAAAGGTTGAGTCTCCATCCATTGATGGTTTTATGTACAATCGGGCAATGAAGTATGAATTAACAGCTTTTCGCCCAACATCTCCGGGACATAGTCCTGGGATTGGCCATGACGAGCCACCCGGCTCTCTATGATAACGAAAAGTGATGCTTATTTTGTTGGTTGGTTGGTTGAGGGTTTTCAAGGAGTGGTGTGATGGAGAAATATGATGACTCCGACGATCCGACATAGTTTTTGGTAATGTAGAATGTGATTTCACTTACTTTAGAGTCGGTTTGAAAATATGGGAAACATTTCCTGGAAAATGATTTCCAAAAAATGATTCATTTTCTTTTTGAAAATCATTTTCACATTTTAGTGTTTATTAGTTGGATGTTAGAAATTTGTAATTTTTTTTTTTCTGTTTGTCTTGGTTTGATATGGCATTGTATTTTTGGTTTTGAGGATTGAAAGTTGACTGATGGAGTAGTGCTACTATATGTAACCTTATTGCATGCATGCATGCAAAACCTTCGTGTTTGTGGCTACCTAAATTTTGTAATAAATATTTTGGGTTGATTATGTTGCAGAAATTTTTAATTTATTTATGATTTTTTTTACCATTTAATTTCAACTAAAAGATTTCAGATTTTTATTAGACATATTTGTGGAAGGAATCTAAGTATTTGATTATTGTATGTGACAGTTATAGTCAAACATGTCAAAATTAGTAATTTTATAACACAATTTAAAATAATAGTAAAATTCCATCCAACTAAATCATTTAAAAGAAATTAAAGATGGATTAAAAAGAAAAACAAATAGATTCAACTTGAATTTGTTTATACATAATAAGAGAGACTAATTCATATCCTTTCTTTCACCCAAAAACAAAAATCATATCCTTTCTTATATTGATAATCACATTAAAATATTTCAATTTTCTATACATATCTGTGAAAATATCTAAATATTTGATTTTAATGACAATCTATACTATATATAAAAATAATATCCTCCTCTAAAATTTTCCCGCTCAAACGTAGGGGCATTTTAGTAATATGATAATTAATTAATTAATAATAATAATAATAATAATAATAATATAACTTCCATGCATATTTCTGCCTTAATTGCACCTAATTGACAGAAAATGAATAAGGAAACCTAATTGATTGAAAATGAAATTAACCTCCAAATAAAACAATGAGCACGTACATTTTTTTATGTATTCATCAAATGAGATTAATGTTTTTTTTTTTTTTGTAATTTACAAATTTTAAATATTTATTAGTTAAGTCAACAATAATTTTATTGAGATATATCCATATCTATATCTATCTATATCTATATATCTATCTATATAAATAAATAAATAAATAAATAAATATATATATATATATATATATATATATATATATATATTATAATAATAATTTGTAAAAATTATTCTAAAATTCCTATCTCAAAATTTATTCTCCTCCTATTAAATTTATTTCCTTAAATTTAGTGACACAATTACCTAATCTTCCCTTAATTAATTTGGCTAATTAGGGGCTAAATTGTGTAGGGCCCTCCCTCTCTCTCTCTTTATGGCTATAAATACAAGGAGAAACCCAGTCAGCCACCACCACTAATAATTAAGTTCTGTTGTTTTTTGTTTATATGCAAGCATCAATATTTACATAGGAAGAACCACCATTCTCCATAGATGTGTGACATATTTGTTGTAGCACTTTTGCTCTTCTCCTCATCTCCTTTATCTCTGCATTCTCCAAATTCATGAATCTCTTCAACAGCCCACCGATTTCTCCCTTCCCCACCAAATCTCCATCCCCTCTCTGCACCTTCGCATGCATGGATTGAGAAGGGGTTTTGTCTATGGCCCTGAAGTAGGGAATTGCAGGGCTGATTGTGTGGATGGCAAGAGAATTTAAGCTTTGCTTTATAGTGTCAATGGCGTGAGCTTCAAGCTCATAAAGTGAAGTGATTAAAAGGTATTGTGCTTTGGCACCATTGATAGGTTACAATTTTTTGGATCACAGGATCCCAAGGTCTTCCAAGAATTGTTCAAAGAGTTTACCGTTGTCATTTCTTAAGTATGCTTTAAATAGGCTTAAGTAGTTAATAGTTGATTGATTTAGTGATAGATAGATGATAGCTAATTGTGTTAATTATTTTTATCAGTTGATATATATTGGTATGCATAAGAGGAGGTATTTGGTAAATTTAAATAAAAATTTAATAAATGCAAGTACTATAATAATCAACAACTAAGAATAAATTAGATTTTTAAAATGTTTTTGATTGATTTAGTGATATATTGATTTGGTAATATCCTACAAATAATTCACAGATTATTACGTCCATACAATTATGCAAATTATTTCAATTCACATATTATTACACATATAAAATTATGCTAATGGTTACTTTTGAATAAAATATTATAATTATGGTAATTAAGAAAATTAATTCACACATTATACTTTTATTAAACTGTTTTTTATATTTTCCGTTATATAGATTTTATCTAATCAATTAAGAAATTAATGGCACACATATTACAGAATAATTAAAAAAAATTAAACAAAAACATATTCGGACATAATTATAGAAAATTAAATATAAACATATTCTGTCTATAATTAAATGAAATTAAACATACACATATTTGGACATAATTAAGGAAAATTAAATATACACATATTAGGTCTATAATTAAATGAAATTAAACACACACATATTATTCATAATTACAAACATGTATTTAAATTTTCAAAAAAAAAAAAAAACAAATCTGTATTTAACACTTTAATCTTACTATGGTAATTAAACATAGAGATTCTTTCATTTGATTATTGTATATTTTTTTTACTTAAAATAATATCAATCTTACTATGGTAATTGAGACTTTTCCTAATATAATTTTTAATTAATCAATTTCAACATGCACAAATATATAAATCTTATAATTTCAAATAAATGTATATTTTCAAATATTATAATTGATTATAATTTCATCACTAATTTTATTATTTAAATATATTTAAGATTGCCATTCAAATCACAAGGAAGACAATTTCAATTAACGCTTTCATATGCAATGTCTATTAATAAAATTCAAGGACAAAGTACCAAATATGATCTCATGTCAAATTTTTTTTTTTGGGTTTTTGCCCAAGGTATCCCTCCAGCCGACCGCTAGAAGACTAACCTCCGTCCCAACTGTCAGCACACTAAGTGGTAGGGGACTGGCCAAATGGTTTGCTCCATTCACCTGGGTGGGGATCGAACCCCCAACCTCATGCTTAAGGAACGAGGTGCTGAACCACCACGCCAACCATGTTGGTTATGATCTCATGTCAAATTGTTATTGAGTAAACCAGTTTTTGTCGATACTCAATTGTATATTGTTGCATCTAGAGTTAACCATCCCAAAGGTCTCAAAATTTATATTTGCAGTAACTCTAGAAGAAATTGTACTTCAACTAATAATATAATTTACCAAGAAGTTTTTAATAATTTGTAATTTTAAATAATTTGTATTGAAATTTTAGTTAAAAAATTTTCTATTAACTAATAATTACCCATCTTAAATATCAATTCATATTTTAATTGCAAATATCTATATTCATAACTTTTTCATATTAAATCAACATAACTATTAAATAACAAAACTATATAAATGAATAAATCTAATATCTTATTTTCATATATGAAAATGAAAATAATCTAAATATTTCAAATTGTTAGTTCGTGTATCGCACAGGTATCATTAAATCGTAACAAATATTTTCAATCATACTATATTATATATATGCTATCAAAAATACACGAATTACGAATTCTGGCTGAGATACAAAAATTACAAATGTCAATCATATTATATATAATAATAATAATAATAATAATAATAATAATAATAATAATAATAATAATAATAATAATAATATAACTCCTATGCATATTTGTGCCTTAATTGACACCTAATTGATAGAAAATGGAAAAGGAAATGAAAATCACTAATTGACTATAAATAAAAAAGATCCCTAATTGATTGAAAATGAAAAAGAAAACAGAAATTAATCATTAATACTAGAAAATGAAAATTGAAAAAGAAAATGAGAATTACTAATTGCCTACAAATAAAAAAATGATCCCTACGCCATGCCTATAAAATGATAGGATCGAACTTGGGTTTGCCTTCCCCATGTGCACTACTCAAGAGATTCAAGAATTGGATCCTCTCTCTAAGGTTTTTCCAAGAATGGTGGTTGTCGTCATTCCCGGTCTTGATCGTCGTCGCCATTAACATTTCCATTGGTCTGTATTCTCTCTCGGTTTTCTTCCTATTTTCTAAGTTTCCCACATGTATGCATATGTTTATTAGCACGTCTTCCGTGTGCAGGAACATGTATGCATATGTTTAAAGATGGGTCCTTTTTTGTTTTTAAGTCCTTTTTATGTGATTTATTTTTGTATATATGTGATGATCTAGCATTGAATCAATTACTCGGACTTTGATGAAATGGTGGAGAAATGACTTAGCATTCAAGTTATTGTTTTTACTATTCAAAGAAAAACAAAAACAAAAACAAACCAACAAAAAAAAATATAAACATATGCATCGATTGAATTGAAGTTTGAGGAATTACCGGAATTAGAAATGCGAAACAAGAACGTTTGCATCCTTTTCCCCTGAAAATTGAAGTACACGCCCAAACACTTCAGGCCAAACAATTTAAAAAAAAATATTTAGCAAACAATAGAAAAGGAATATAAAAAATGATCCATAATTCAATGATTAATATTAATAATGTTAGTAGTAAAAATGAAAAATGAAAAAGGAAACAAAATTAACTTATGAGAAAAAATAGAAAACATAACGAAATTAAATTACCAGGAAACAGATTAAAATCCTAACAAAATTTCCATTCCGTGCTTTCCCGTCCAACCACTTCTGTCCAAACAATAGAAAATGAAAATTTATTGAGGAAACAATAGAAAAGGAAATAAAAAAGGGTCCATAATTTACTGATTAATAGTAATAATATTAACAATAAAAAAAAAAGAAAATATGGAAAAGAAAACATAATTAACCTACCATGAAACGGAATTTTATATATATATATATATATATATATATATATATATATAATAGAAGTGTTTAACCAAGTTTTTCCCTAAAATTTAGGGACATTTTTGTAAAACTAAACTCATAATTAATTTAGTAAAAATCATAGATTTTTTTGACTAACCATATATATTTTCATAATATGATAAAAATAGTAAATAGAAATAAAAATAACATCGAATAAAAGTTAATCATATGATTAATATATAAAAAAAATAATATTTGCATAATAATATGAATAATTTACAATTAAAATTTAAATTAGATGTATTAACAAATAATTATAAATTAATTTTCTCTTAAATAATTATTACTTTACTACGTGTTTATGTTTATTGGTTATAATGCTATTTATAAACAAAAAAAAATTACAAACTTTATTTGCAAAATTGTGGTCAAATAATGATTTTAGTCTCCAATTGTCCAGTATATGCATAATGGTAAACTTTTTAACAATGTTACAGTTTAATAGTCACACATAGAATAATTATAGAATAAAATTTCTATTCTATTTAGTCATACCTTATATAGCCTAAACTATTACACACATCATTCCGTCATTTCTTTTAATAATCTATATATATATAAAAATAATATCCTCCTCCAAAATTTTCCCGCCCAAACGTAGGGGTATTTTAGTAATATGGTAATTATTATTATTATTATTATTATTATTATTATTATTATTATTATTAGATAGAATAATATTAATTATTGATTGTAATTCATTATTAGTAATTATGGTAATGGTAATTAGTAATTATGATAATTATTATGATAGAATTTAGTTTTAATTCGTTATTAGTAATTAAGGTAATGTTAATTAGTAATTATGGCAATTAGTAATTATGATAATTATTATATGATAAAATAGAATAGGATTTGAATAGAATTATAAACCTTCCTTCCATGATCATAAAATCAAATTATATGAAAAATTAACAAAATTTTATTTATAGAATTAATAAGGTAATAATTTCATTTAGAATTAAATTAAAATGTTAAGTAATTAATTATACATTCCTTTTGAAAAATTAACAAATTTATAATTCTCACCATTTCTACCTATAAATACAATGGATTGTACGTTGATCTTGAAAATCATAATTCTTCAATTTGCATTGTCTGTCTCTTCTTCCCGTTCTCTGTGAAATCATATCTTGGGGCTCTCTCATTTTCTTCTTCCACCACCCTGTAAATAGAATAGATTGGTGTTGCATTCATATAATATCGATTACAATATCACTTTACAATACCGATTTTAAGATAATAATTATTTGTTGTAGCACAAGATTGCTTTTGTTTTAATACTTTGACGTTAGTCTCAATATTTATACTTCGATTTATGTATGTGTATGAAATATTTGTTGCATGCAGTATGAACACATGGTGTTGCTGGAGTTGCTAAACAAGGGTCATCTAGAGCCAGAGAAGAAGATATGCAAAGGAGTCGGTGACGACGGTGATGTTTTTGGAAATCAATAAAAGAATAGCACACTTTTTAATTGTAAAATTCAGTGTTTCCTTAAAACATTTCTGTATTTGATTTTGGAATAATTATTAAATTTTATATCATTTACGATATTGTATGGCATATATAAATAAATAAATAAATAAATAAATATATATATATATATATATATATATTATATATATATATATATATATATGCTTTCCTCCTCATTTTCTTCTTCTTCTTAACTTTTTTATCCCTTTTATTAATACATAATAATAATTACCATAAATACTTATTAATAAATGTAAATTTATATTAGATAATTATATTAATTATTAAGAAAATATAATTTAATTGTACTATGGAAACATTATTTTTAATAATTTTGATTTAATAATATTATATCTTAGTTATAAAAATTCTACCTAATAATTTTAATATTACAAGAGACACAATAAATATCATAAATAATGTTTAATAATTGTCAAGTTGTATTTGGCAAAAAACTAATACTTAATTATTAAGTCAATTATAAAAAATTTTGTACCTATAGACACACTATTTTTAATTATTTCAGTTTAATAATATTATATCTTATTTATAAAAATTTAAAGTAATACTTTTAGTACTACGGATGTGACTAAGGATTATTTAATATTAAGCTAGCATGGTACGTAATCAATTAGTAATACAATTATATTAGACAATCTAATTAATAATTTACTTTTTAAATTATTTTTTTAATGATAGAATAGTTTCCTAAAGTATATACAGAAATTATACTAATAAATATAGTGTTAAAAGTAATATATATATATATATATATATATATATATATATATATATATATATATATATATATATATATATATATAAGCCATAAAAGTGTCATAATAATTAAATGGAAGAATGAGAATATAATTTATTTTGTAATAATATTATACCTTACACATAAAATAAGTATATTAGGCAATTATGTTAATTGATAACTAATATTTATTTACATTCATTTTGGCAGTTATTACAAAAAATTAATTTCTTATAACTGCCGAAATTAATGTACCTAAATATTAATTATCTATTAGCAAAATTGCCTAATATACTTATTTTATATTTAATGTATAATATTATTATTAGTACAAAATAAATTATATTTCCATTCTACCATTTAATTATTATGATACTTTTATGGTTATATATTTATTTATTTATACTTAAGGTATAATATTATAAGAACGTAGAAAATAAATTATTCTTTAATTTCTATTTTTTCTGTGTAATTACTATGATAATTTTATGCTACTTTCTCTCTATATATTATATACTTAAAGAATAATGAAAGTATAATTACACAATATTTTTTTACAAACATAATTACAATATTAGTTTAATTGACTAATATTTATTATGATAATTATAGTAATAATTACCATTACCATAATAATAATATAAATACATTTATATATATATATATATATATATATATATATATATATATATATATATATATATATTATACTTAAGGTATAATACTTTGAGACAAAATGAATTAGCATTCTTATTCTTCTATCTAATTACTATGGTAGTCTATATATATATATTTCTATACTTAAAGTATAAAATTATAATTGTACAATATTAGTATAATTACCTAATAATATTATGGTAAGTAACTAAAATATTAATCACACATATATTAGAATAATTGACTAATAAGTGTGATGATAATTAAGCTAATAATTATATAAATATTAATATAATTATAATTAAACATGGGTCGTTAGATTTTTATTTTATAATTATACACACACACATAAACATGGGGTGTTTGATTTTATTTTATAATTAAAATTAATTTTTTGATTATATATGTGTGTGTGAGAGAGAGAGAGAGATAGAGAGAGAAAACAAAATAAACAATCATTCATATTCTTCTGTGTAATTATTATGGTAATCTCTCAATGTATATTTTTATACTTAAGGTATAAAAGTGTAATTGTATAATATTAATTTAATTATTTGATAATTATTATTATGGTAATTAATGAATAATTGCATAGATATTAGTATAATTGACTAATAATAATTATGCTAATTAAGTTAATAAATACACGAATGTTAGTATAGATTTAGCTAAACATGAGCTGTTGTATTTAGTTTTATAATAATTACAATTAAATTATTTCTCTTTTTAACCATATTTATTTTAGTAATAATAATTACACATAGATTTTTTCAAGATAATTGCAGACAAACGAATCATATATTGTTCAATTAATTGAGTGATACTTTTGCATTAATCTTAAAATCAGATAAATGTACACTTTCAAATATTAAAATTGTTTATAATTTCATTTTTTATTTTATTGTCTAATTATATAATAAAAAAATTTATTCGTGCATCGCACGTGTAAATTGAGATATGAGCGCATTTCAGATTGAGTGAGAGGGGGGAACGGTCGTGGTAGAGGTGGGCAAATTATGCTATGGACCAGAGTCCACCTTGCAAGGTGGACTCGGGTCCATGTTCATAATTTTAGAACTCTATGTTTATCAATGTATTTTTTTAAATGTTAATAAATAAATTAGCTTATCCAATGTATTTTTTTTTATTCTAAGCTATACAGTTCATCCGATCACCATATTATTTGCAAACATAATTATTTTACTCTAAGAAGTCTAACTATAACACGTTAAAAATTAACTAAATTAATTACACAAATAAAACCCTAAGTAAAAATAAAGTATAACCTAAAGAGCCAAATTTTGACATGTTTAGGTAGAATTATAGCTCTTAACATATTATACAGTCCAACTGTTACGCAAAAACACACAACAAATAAAACATGTCCACAAACCAAACATTCATGAAATAAGGTTAATCTATACACTTAAAAAACAGAGTACTATACATGCTTGCTTTCGAAATATCTTATAATTCATGAAGTACTAAGGTTCTGGATATTTTACTCCAGTAATTCTGAAATAAAGCACTAAAAAGTTGTAATTCTAGATAATTTACTTCATTAGTGATGTAAATTAAAATAAGTATAAAAATTTACAATAACAATATATAATATAGGGAAAAGGGTCAAATAAGCCTCCAACATTACCTAAGGAGTCAATTAGGCCCCTGAACATTTTAAAGTAGCAATTTAACCCATCAACATTGTATTTTTTGCCGGAATCCAATGACATGTGATCACAGGTCATTAACATGTTTATGGACTTTTTTTTGCATCAAAATACAATGTTGATGGGTTAAATTGCTTTAAAATGTTCAGGGGCCTAATTGACTCCTTAGGTAATGTTGGAGGCTTATTTGACCCTTTTCCCTATAATATACTATCAATGTTATCTACAAAAATGTTTTCATAATTCAAAATAGTTACATTGATATACTATTATGTTTTCTTTTTATACAAAGATGACAAAATTGCTATATATTAACACAGAAAATATATCATCCGTATAAATAATTTCTATAACTGAGTTGCTGGACAACGAGATAATTAGCCCAATTAATACAAATCATAAACATTATATAAAATGTCTAAAGTTTCAACACCGAATGCATATATATACACATTGGCTATTAATTAGGTAATTATTTGCTCAAATTCAAACAATGATAACATCAAAAACATAATCGATCAAACTCAATTCTTCAATTGCACTATATAATATTCGATATTATAATTTACATATTACTATATCGGTCTAAATATTCTAAACATATTATAGCAAATCATTCCGTGCAACGCACGGGCAGAAATACTATACAATAATAATAATAATAATAATAATAATAATAATAATAATTATTATTATTATTATAATAATTTTATTACGTTAATTACTTTACTTTCTATATTTTGTAATATCCTATCAACCATTTGGACAAAAAATTTATTTATAATTAAAAATATTTAATCTATACTATATATAAAAGTAAAATATAGATACTACATTGACAAAGTAGCTATGAATAGATACTACATTGTAACAGAGTCAGTAGTACTAAAAAAAAAATACTCCTATTTTATTCCCCCCCCCCCCCCCCCAAACTTTTGTAGTCAATTAATTAAATATTTTATTATAGTAAGAAAATGTAATATGGAAATGAACTAATATCTATTAATTGGTAATATATTGTTTTTATATTCACATATCAATACTATTAATAAAAGTAAAATCATCCTCTTCAACTTTCCTGCACAAACTAATATTACTAATTAATTGGTAAAAAAATTAATAAAGTTTAATTGGTAACAAAATTTTATTTACCAAATTCTGAGAATAATTAAACCATTATAATTGTGAGAATAATGGAAACAAATTCTGCATAATAAATATATAAGAAAATTCCTTGAAAACTATGAGTAGTTTTATAAGAAAAAATAATTTACTAATTATTATTTACACAAATAATAATATTTCGAATACTTATCTATACTTCTATATCTATACTACTATTATAAAAATAAAATCATCCTTTGTAAAATTACCGCCAAACAATAGTAAAGATAAAATAGAAAAGAAAACTGATTTTACTAATTGATTGAAAATATAAAAAGATTCTAATAGAAAAGGAAACGGAAAATTAGACAAATTGGAAAAGTAAAAGGATATTACTAATTAAATGAAAATTGACTGAAAATTATTTAAAAACTTAAAAATAATAATTACACTTCTCCTTTTGAAAACTTTAAGTTATTTAAACTTTTAAAAAATTATTAAACATGGGGTTGATTAGTATTTTTTTATAATAATTACAATTAATTATTCAAATATGGAGGAGAGAAAAAACTAAATGGATATGGTGAAAATGAATATACTTAAGTATAAAAGTATAATTGCACATAATTAGTGTAATTGATTAATAATAATTACTCTAATAATTATATATGGTAATTAAGCTAACATTGGATCTTGATTATTTTTATATAATATAATTAAATTATTTTCCATTTTTCCATATTTATTTTAGTAATAATATAATATAACATATCATGATCTTTTAAGAAATTGTAACAAAACAAGTCATATATTATTCAATTAATTGGTAATACTATTGCACTAATCTTATAATCAACTAAATGTATACGTTCAATATTTAAATTTTATAATTTCATCTTTATTTTTATATATCTAAATATATAATAACAAAAACGATTATATTCGATGCAACGCTACGGATGTTGGACAATTATTTGCTATAAATCAACTAGGAAAACATTCAAGAAAACATAATCAATCCAACCAATTTACATCAATTGCGCTATATAATATTCGATGTTAATTACAATTTATGTAATTATATATCGATCCAAATATTCTTAAAATATTATAACAAATCCATTCCGTGCAACGCACGGGCGAAATACTAGTGATATATAAAAATCTCCAAAGTTAAAACACCGCATGCGTAGATCTACACATTAGCTATTAATTTGAGCAATTATGTGCTCAAACTCAATTAATGATATCAAAAAACATAAATGATCCAAAACATATCTTCAATTGCCACTATATAATATTTGATGTTCTAATTGAAATAATTATATTTGATCCAAATATTTTTAATATATTATAACAAATCCATTCCGTGCATCGCGCGGGTGAAAATACTAGTAATAATAATAATGCCAAAGTTTAGTGGCACCCGGTTGCACTTCCATATGGGAGTGAGTGAGTTTGAACTTTAGTGGAGGCGATATTGACTCTATGTGCTTCAGTAAGTTGAGAAGTAGTTATGAACAGATACTGCATTATAAAATAGTCAATAGTACTCAAAAAATAATAATAATAAAATAGTTAATAATACTCAGTTCAATATTAAAAATTAAAATCACTACATATTTGGCAAGTTCGTTGAACGATACGGTTAAGAATTTTGTGAGAATATAAAGTCAAAGAAGCCTCCTCACTCACTTTGAGAGGTTACTCTACACCGCGCTGCCGGTGAAACTCGATCCCTGGTCGGTCTTCTCAAACTTCATCCTATGACCAATTGAGCTGCCCATGCAGGCTTTTCTCAAAAGCTAAACTTGATCAAACGAAAGGTTGATTTTCCAAAATACCCCCAAAACATTATTGTAAAATTCCTGTTTCTTATATCTATTGAGCATATGCAGGACAATATATAAGTAATAAATGTATAAGACTTTTATATATTGCGGAATGGAAAAATAAAAAAATTTAATCGGAACTACTAGATCAAACATGAACTACTTTCCACAGCTTTTCTGGTGTTCAACAAGTTGGATGAAAAGACCATTATGTATTTTTTTTCAAATGGCAAGTATATTTCTATCAATTGGTAAATTATTCATGAGTAACAAGATACATTCCACAACTTACTCACTTGCATGAGCATGAACATAAGATGAACAAAAGTAGCTGGAAAAATATTCAAAACTTGTATCAGTACAAATCATCTTTAATTTTATTTATGCATTAATGGTAACTTACTCCATCTCCTTTTACTACTTCACCGATGCAGAAAGCTTTGCTCGACTCGCACCCATCCCCAAGGATTCTAAGAGCGGCGTCTGGGGTCACAACTAGGACCATCCCGATTCCCATATTGAAAGTACCCTCATTTCAGCATCTTCAAATTTTACCCGCCTTGACGATGTTATATGACAAAAGAATGCAGAATTAGAGGTTATGTAACAATAGAAAAAGATTCAAACCATGGAAGTCGAGAAAAGGGTGTCACCTCTTGAATCCATTTGAATACGGGAGGAACTACCCAGGAATCGTTATGAATGATAGCTCCCAAGCCTTTAGGAAACACTCGAGGTATATTATCAGTAAAACCGCCTCCGTGATGTGAGCTACCCCTTTAACCCTCCTTTACTAATGATGTCAAGTACCTTAAGTAGAATTACAAGGAAAAAGACCATTATCATCTTATCCGATCCAAAACAAAGCATTAAAAAGCATACATCATTTATAGTTTTACCTGCTTGACATATATGACAGTTGGGGCCATCAAAGCTTCACCTAAGGTAATAGGGCTGCCAGGAAGCTGGTCTTTCAAAGAAAGGCCACTTTGCGTAATTACCCTGAAAGTATAGTACTGTTTTTTAGTGTTACGGGTAGCGGGGATGGGGTTTAGGTCATACTGTTAAACAAAGTCTATATCAAGAAGCAGAATTGAAAAGAAAAACCGTGTGATTCCAACCTTCTAACAAGGGAAAATCCATTTGAATGGACACCACTAGATGGAAGTCCAATGAGAACATCTCCAGGAATAATGTTTTTCCCATCAATAACTGAATCCTTTTTCACGATGCCAACAGCAAAACCACTAAGATCATACTCCCCATTTGCATAGAAATCTGGCATTTCTGCAGTCTGGAAAATTAACTTCATCCATTTAACACAACCAGAAATATTATATTTCTTCAAGCATATTTTATATTTATATAACGAGAATGACAGGTACCTCTCCACCCAAAAGTGCACAATCAGATTGTTTGCAACCATCTACAATACCTTTTATCACTAGTAGCAAAATAAAGAAAAAATTAAATAAATTCATAAGAATTATATTAAACTCCATAACCTACTTAAATTCTTAAAAGGGTATCAGTGCATATACCTTTTCTGCAAGATCAACATCAAGTTTGCTTGTTGCAAAGTAATCAAGGAAAAATAAAAGGTTTTGCTCCAGAGGTGACAATATCATTAACGCTCATTGCAACCTGATAAGTAAATGTCTTGTTAACTTTCGTGTTGCATATGCTGACATCTAAAGTAATAGTAAAAATTGTATCAGAAAACTTACCAGATCAATCCCTATTGTCTCATGAATTCCTGTTTCAAATGCAAGTTTTAGTTTTGTCCCCACTCCATCTGTGCCAGCCACGAGGTATGAATCCCCTGATAAGTGATTATGCTATTAGTATAATAGGCTCAATAACAAAAAGAAAAGACAAAAAGCCCACTTTGAGATGGTGCAAATGAAGAAGGTTCCTATAAGTATTCACTAGAACAGACTAATGAATGGCAATAAACCAATACCCAAAGGAAAGAGGCCTCCAAAGCCCCGATTCCAGGTGTCATCTTGGCAATTCTCCTGACAAGTTCTGAGCCTGCATCAATGTCAACCCCAGCATCCTTATATGTAAGACCTCCAACCTTATCCTCTGAACTGTTAATTTGGTTGTTGCACATGATGCTAGTGTTTCTCTTGCTTGAAGGATGCATTTTCAGAGATAATTGTGGAAGAGTATTTGAGAAGCATCGAGATTCAGGAAAACATAAACTGGAGCCACAAACATTTGATTTTTGGCATGGAATCATTGACATTGTAATGCACCTCGATACCTCTAGATTTGCTTGGAAAGATGTTGCCATTGCAAGCCAAGAATCACTGTGGATTTTCAATAAGAGGAATTATTTAAGATGATAAATAATAAGAATAAAAGATGACGCCTTCACAGATTCACTATTCAGCACTGTATACCCATAGATATACCCTAGGTAGTATGGAAACGGGAAATGAAGACATAAGGAAATGACAATTTCCAAAAGATATGATACCAAACGCAGGGAAACATGCAAATATAAAAATACTATAAAAAAATTTGTTACCCCTTCAATATGAACACAAGATATATACCTTAAGTTATAAATATAACAAAATAAGAGCACCCGAAAGCTGATTAGTTGAACATAAACAGCCAAGAATTTCCCCAAAAACATCGAATCATATGAAATCAGTACCCATTTGTTCAAAATTAGTACTTCTGCTGCTAAATCTAACATGCAAAGGAAAAAAGATCATTTTTTTAAAAAAATCTGGATCCGAAAATGCAAACTTGCGCTGAAAATTTTGTTAATATTCAAAGTGATGATACATGAAACCAAAGCATTTCTGCATCACACTTTAGTTTTAAAATTCATACGCCAAGAGTCCAAGATAGTCATATATGAGAAGAAAATAAATGTCAATTTATGAATGAAAACAGAGGTGCCTTTCTAAGGATTGATTTTTTTTGGTTGTGCAGTTAATTGGTAGAGGCACTTTGCACCATTATTTACAAGTTTTTCTTGGACTACTTTGTTCAAATTTTGGTATTCTAAATTTCTCATATTGGACTTTGGTAAGAAACACACACAATCCCTCGACGCAGCAATAGCTCCTAGCAAATTCAAATATATTCTCCCTCAATGATCACACAATTGAATGTAAGGACCATTCACAGTTTCAGGCATCCTTTTTAAAACAAGAATTATAAATTTGAAAGAAAAAGGTATATATCTCGAGACTCAAGAGAATACCTCAGCGAAAATGAAGGATTTATGTTGGAGGTTGCAGGCTTGCGGCGCTACGTTCCTGAATCTCAGCCCCTCGGCAAATCTCCAAAGTTAAAACACCGCATGGCGTAGATCTACACATTAGCTATTAATTTGAGCAATTATGTGCTCAAACTCAATTAATGATATCAAAAAACATAAATGATCCAAAACATATCTTCAATTGCACTATATAATATTTGATGTTCTAATTGAAATAATTATATTTGATCCAAATATTTTTAATATATTATAACAAATCCATTCCGTGCATCGCGCGGGGTGAAAATACTAGTAATAATAATAATGCCAAAGTTTAGTGGCACCCGGTTGCACTTCCATATGGGAGTGAGTGAGTTTGAACTTTAGTGGAGGCGATATTGACTCTATGTGCTTCAGTAAGTTGAGAAGTAGTTATGAACAGATACTGCATTATAAAATAGTCAATAGTACTCAAAAAATAATAATAATAAAATAGTTAATAATACTCAGTTCAATATTAAAAATTAAAATCACTACATATTTGGCAAGTTCGTTGAACGATACGGTTAAGAATTTTGTGAGAATATAAAGTCAAAGAAGCCTCCTCACTCACTTTGAGAGGTTACTCTACACCGCTGCGGTGAAACTCGATCCCTGGTCGGTCTTCTCAAACTTCATCCTATGACCAATTGAGCTGCCCATGCAGGCTTTTCTCAAAAGCTAAACTTGATCAAACGAAAGGTTGATTTTCCAAAATACCCCCAAAACATTATTGTAAAATTCCTGTTTCTTATATCTATTGAGCATATGCAGGACAATATATAAGTAATAAATGTATAAGACTTTTATATATTGCGGAATGGAAAATAGTAAAAAAATTTAATCGGAACTACTAGATCAAACATGAACTACTTTCCACAGCTTTTCTGGTGTTCAACAAGTTGGATGAAAAGACCATTATGTATTTTTTTTCAAATGGCAAGTATATTTCTATCAATTGGTAAATTATTCATGAGTAACAAGATACATTCCACAACTTACTCACTTGCATGAGCATGAACATAAGATGAACAAAAGTAGCTGGGAAAAATATTCAAAACTTGTATCAGTACAAATCATCTTTAATTTTATTTATGCATTAATGGTAACTTACTCCATCTCCTTTTACTACTTCACCGATGCAGAAAGCTTTGCTCGACTCGCACCCATCCCCAAGGATTCTAAGAGCGGCGTCTGGGGTCACAACTAGGACCATCCCGATTCCCATATTGAAAGTACGCCTCATTTCAGCATCTTCAATTTTTACCCGCCTTGACGATGTTATATGACAAAAGAATGCAGAATTAGAGGTTATGTAACAATAGAAAAAGATTCAAACCATGGAAGTCGAGAAAAGGGTGTCACCTCTTGAATCCATTTGAATACGGAGGAACTACCAGGAATCGTTATGAATGATAGCTCCCAAGCCTTTAGGAAACACTCGAGGTATATTATCAGTAAAACCGCCTCCCGTGATGTGAGCTACCCCTTTAACCCCTCCTTTACTAATGATGTCAAGTCGATGTTAATTACAATTTATGTAATTGTATATCGATCCAAATATTCTTAAAATATTAATAACAAATCCATTCCGTGCAACGCCGGGCGAAAATACTAGTTATATATAACACATTTTGAATTTAATATGTTAATATCACATTTTAAAATGTCGTGCAGTTCTAGCTAACTTTTAAATCAATCCAAAAATAAACGGATACAACTTGAATTAGCATATACATTATTCAAACATAAAGAAAAAGATTAATATTCCTTCTGAGGACGGGCATTACATTAAATTAAAATACTTTAATTTTTTAGACACACACATATATAGGGATGAGTTCAAAAGAGAACAATCACTCATGTAAAAAGTGATGAGAATAGAATTGGGTCGCACATCAAGATTCATCAATGGTTGAGACTTTAGTAAATAATAACGCAAGGTCAATTTTATAATTATTCCAAACTTTCAATTTAGTAATATGAATAAAAATAATGATCCTACCTTTTCCCCTTATTTTTTCAGCAATCCAAGTATTAACCTGCCCAAATGAATTGATCATATTAGTCCGTACATTTTACGTGTGAGTTTGTTCTCACCTGAACGACCCGCCCCCTTCCATCTCTCAACGGTGATGATCCAAAAAATATGAAACAAATTCCGTCAAGGATTACCCATGCGTTCACACTTAAAAAATAGAAAAAGACACTACTACCATCACTTTAACATAAAAAATCAATTCATGTCATCTTAGGAAATCAAATCTAGACCATTCAAATAAAATAAAAAAACGAACGCACAAGATTAGTCAACAAGTTCTCACATTAAGGGTGGTTCTCATTTGAACGCAACTATATATATATATATATATATATATATATATATATATATATATATAATGAGAACCTCTACTAACATGTGAATTTGTGTACCATTGTGCACCATTGATCGCGTTCGATCTTGTGATTTATAATGATTTTGACCTGATAAATATATATCACTGCACCACTACACAATTGCACCAGATGCACCACCCTTCAGATGTCGGTTGTCCAATCTCACATCTCAACGGGGCATAGGAGTTCACGTACAGGTTCACACCCAAGTAGTTGTTTACGTCCAATCTCTGTCAATGAGGAGTATTTTCCTGATGATGACGACCTTACTCCGATCCCCTCTTTGATAATTTTTTCCATATTCCTTATGCTGACAACCCCTCATCTTCTAATTTACAAGTGTAATAAACTCGCCCAAAAAGGAAGAGATGCGTGGCCTCGCACCCCCCCCCCCCCCCCGATTCTTGATAATTCTCATATAGTGTACATACGGCCTCAATTAGATCCCCAAGATTTAGAGGATGCTCGAGGTCTTGTTTGTCCTAACATTCTCACCATCATTCGCGTGTCTAACGCTAATATCACCCGTCCTCCCCAATACACATATTTTGGAGTTCATATATTATCCATGGCGTTGGGGCTTCGGTTTCCTCTTCACAGCTTTCTAGTAGAATTCTTGAATTGTTACGAGATAGCCCCAGGTTAGCTTGTCCCCAATGGCCACCAAACGATTGCTAGCTTTATTTCTTTATGCCAAGAGAGGAAGGTGGAGCTCACATTAATCCTTTTCCAAGCGTTGTTTCTATTTGGTAGGTCGTCTTCCCCCAAGGGTAAATGTTTCGTTGTTGGTTATTCGATCTAGACCCCACTACAAGCTTTTTGATGACCGTTCTTCCTTTAATAAGGTGTGGATACCAAAATTTATTTTCGTCTCCCTTGGTTTTCCACCCCCATTTAACGTTAGATGGGGGTTGCAAGTGCGATGTCATCCATCTTTAGACAAGAGTCCTTCTATGCGTATAGATGTAGTTGAGCTAATGAGGGGTGGTCCTATAAAGGTCGCTAAGTATACCAATGAGTGGGAGTTGGCAAAGTTGGGTTTCTTGAGGGCTTGACTAATTGCCCTTGAACCGATCGGTATCCTTCTATTGTTGTCACGCTTGGTTGTCCCACTTGATTACTAACTCTAATCATGTTCGTATTTCGTAGGTGCCATGTCTTCGAAATTGGACTGATACTTGTCGAGGCTTTCACAAAATCCTCCACCCAAGAAAATTAAGATAGACAATTCTCGCGATAAGGGGGAGAAGAGCCAGGTGGAAGCGGATGAGGAGGTGACCCTGTCTCCACCAATCCTAGTCTCTACTGCAGCTAATTAGTCCTCGGGGTAGCCCCCCCCAGGTAGGGGGGAACTTGACCAAACTCCATGTGTTCAGACCAAATTGATTCGGCTAGGAATGCATGTGCCCCCTGGAGTATCTCTAATAAGTGGCGATATTGAAATTGTCGAGTACGCCGCTGGCATGGCCCCTCTAGCGGATATGACCTACTTGGCTGCCATGGATGTGAAATTGCTACAGGAGCAATGCCTTAAGCACATCATGGAGGTCAGTTGCTACAGGAGCTGCCATTTGCGAGGCGAAGGAGGCTTACCAATGTTCTACCAAGTATAAGGAAAACATGATGAACTACATGAGCGGTACAATTGAGGCTATTAGAGAATTCATTAAGACCAAGGTGTGCCAAGAAGTAGTTGTGGTTGAAGCTCAGGTTGCATTTGAAAAAGGGAGGTACACAATGCAATAGCATATTTACTCGGTGCTAGCTACGTGAGAAGGTTACGTTCCAGGCTTTGATCTAGTGGCGGCCATGGGTCTGCCCGACATGATAGAGGAGAATCCTAACCCAAATGCTAAGAAAGATGAAACTAACTCAACCAAGGATCTTAATCGTGAGCCATCCCCTATTGTCGACCTTCTTTGTGTTAATATAGGCGCGGTCCCCAACGTTCCATTGGAGCACATAGTTGTGGAGGATATCACCGAGGAAGACGAGTAGCTCCTTTTATGTTTATTCAAATTTGCGCTTCGAGAACTTCTTTGAATAATTTTCGACAATTATATTCTTACCTCGAGAATTCCATTCTTTGAATATTATTGCTTATGTGAATAAGACAATTCCTGTTTAGAGGCTTTTTTTTTTTCGAATAGAGATTGCTGGAGCCTTCATTTTGACTT
Source organism: Ipomoea trifida (assembly GCA_003576665.1). NCBI lineage: Eukaryota > Viridiplantae > Streptophyta > Magnoliopsida > Solanales > Convolvulaceae > Ipomoea > Ipomoea trifida. The sequence continues at coordinate 13,951,847 of CP025656.1, read as the reverse complement.
CAAAGATGTAATATATTCAAGAAAGTAACAAGTTCATTAAGTAGATAATTTGGGTGGACCATGATTATTATTTATATTGTAAAAGACTTTCATAATTGGTAGTACTTTATTAAATACTTCGAATTTCATATTTGGTCAACCATCCAGCCTGATACTGTTTTTAGCTTGTATGTGCGCAGGCGGAAAACTTCTGCGATAATGTAGGGGCCCTTACCACTTTTTTGCGAAGTTTCCCTCTTCCAGGGGCTGGTTTGCCTCTCTCTTCCTTAGCACATAATCGCCCATTTGGAAGTATGAAGGTCGGACCCTTGCGTCGGCACTGAGTGTGGTCTTCACCATAATTGACTTCCTCTTGAATAGGTCGGTGGAGTAAATGTTTCCGTGGCCCTTAGTTTCTTCGAGTGATTCCAGATTTCCAGGTCAGGTGTCTACCCAATTATTCTTTCAATATCTTAAATCATAATTAAAGAGAATTCAACTTTATATGAAAGAGTGTAAATGTTAGAGACTTTAGATATTCTTAATTTATCCATTCAAGTGATCTGATCTATATATGTTTGAAACTCTTTATTTGTACACTTCATAGGATTTATAGTTAATTTTAAAAGAAAAAAGAAAAAAAAAAAAGAATCCTCAAGTTTCTTATGGACTATTCATATGGCCTATAGCAGGTTAAAGAAGCCTCTGCTCTCTGATTCCTAGATTGAGAGGCACAAAGATCAGACAAGCTTGAGAATGGTGTTTTAATCTCCTCTTGCTAAAAGAAGATACCTATCCTATACCCCTATACCTTTCCCTTCAATTGGAGCCAAGTACCTTCACTTATGCCTTGCTACTCTCACTATCCCCTTCCCAATTTCTTCACTTTCCTGCGGATGTTGTCAGTCTCTGGGCACCAATCTGAGCGCAATAATGCGAAAGCGCGTGCTTGAGCCAGAGCGACGCACCAATCCCTTAATCTGGTGCGCGGCTTTGATCTGCACCGTTCTAACCATAGCCGTGATCATCACCGGTTTCGCGGTGTTCGTGGGCTACCTGGTTCTCCGCCCCAAGGTGCCTCAAATGAGCGTGAAGAGCGCGCGTCTGGAGAGCATCGACTACGACATGGCGGGGATCTTGGCCGTGAAGGTCTCCGTCGTGATCGCCGCCCAGAACGACAACGCCAGGGCCCACGCGAGCTTCTACAAAACCAGCTACGCGCTCAGCTTCGGCGGCGTCAAACTCGCGTATTTGAACGCCGAGGCGTTCGACGTCCCCAAGAACAGCTCCCGCGAGTTGTACTACCTGGTGGAGTCCACGCCCGTCCCGCTGTCGCCGGAGCAGGGGGAGACGGTGGAGGCGGCGCTGCGGCAGAGCCACGTGGCGTTTGATCTTAAAGGGACGTCCAGGACCCGGTGGAGAATCTGGATGCTGGGTTCGGTTAAGTTTTGGCTTCACCTTGATTGTCAACTCAAACTTCCCCTAGATCGAACCACACTTTACCCAAAATGCAGCACAAAATCTAGGTAGATTGTTTACTCTCTTTCTCCCTCTCCCAAAATTTCCTCACAATAAAGAGTAATCCCAGTCAAGATGACAATAAATTCACACTTATAATCACAAGATCATAAATTTGAATCTTTACTCCCATAATTTGAGCTAATCAACTATAGGTAACTTAAGCTGGTCCTTTGCAAATTAGAATTACAAGACTGAGTTTACTCACACTCATGGAGTTTCTTTCATCATCTAAAAAAAAAATCTTCAACAATAAAGCATTGCCAACAGCTTTAATTTACCTTTTTGTTATTTATATTATTAACAAGTTTTTAAGGTGCATTATGATAATATTGTGCCATGTTTCTTAAATAAAAAGAAGAATTACAAATACATTTTGATATCATTGTAACTTTTATTTTATATCAAATAATAAATGCGAAAGATCCAATGATTTAATGGGAATTATTGTTATGGTATATGTTATAGTAGTGTCCCTTACTCTCATACATGAAAAATTCTTTAATTATTAGTTCATATTATATATAATTATATATATATATACTATATTTTCGCACGTGCGATTCACATAATGGATTTGCTATAATATTTTAAAAATTTTTGGATCGGTATATAATTATATAAATTATAACATCAAATATTATATAGTGCAATTGATAAGATGGTTTGGATCGATTATGTTTTGTAATGTTACCCTTGCTTGAATTCGACCAAATAATTGTTGAATTAATAGCTAATGTGTAGATGTAAGTATCTGGTGCTAAAACTTTGGAGATCAGTGTTTAGGATTTATATAACTTGGACAAATGTGCTCTTTGAAAAAAAAAAAAAAAACATAACATCACCGATTTGAATTACACATTATTGAAAACCTCTTAGTTGACGGCATTGGTAGTAGCACCTCATTGGTTGTTATATTATATTTTTGAATAATAGTACCTTTTCTGGGTATATTAGTAATACCTTTGCATGTGTTCCTTCATCACCTTTATTGAGTAGTTTGCACAATAGCTTCGTCTTTTTTCACTCCAAACACAGTAAAAGCAGCGTTTCCACTATATTTAAATTGGTCATTCCATGTGACAATCCTAAAGATCATTCTCTTCCAAATCAAGCTCTCAATTTCATTGGGAATGCAACTATCCAAGGTCAACCAAAATAAAAAGTATATATATATTATACGCGGGATAATATTAATACATTCAAAACTGAATAGTTGATTGCTGATGATATATGGATTCACGTACTTCAGAATATTTTTCTTTTAACTCGCTAGCAGTAACTCCTAACAATGTCGAGCAAACATTGTCCCAAAGTAGAAAATGGACATCCTGGTCATTATCCACGACAACAATCACCACTTTGTACTTAATTATTCCGTCTAGCCAGTGTTTATTGCATGCCTTACGGTACATTTTGTCTGTATAGTCTTGAAGTTTCTTCCCACACCTCTTACTCTTCCAAGCACTGAAGTACCATCCGCCTTCTATGTCTAGAATTTCTCCCAAGTACCCAAAATTCTCCCACCTAAAAATTAATTACACAATATGTGAGAAATATAATGGGTGACTTTTCAAATGTTTTCAGTATAAACTCTAAACCTGTGATTTTTATATTCTTGTTGTCATAAATATATCCTTCAAAGAAGTGATTGTAACATTTTCACTCAATAAAGCTTCTAATGATCCAAATCAAGAACTTGAGCTTATACTCCTCCGTATTAGAGTCAAGAACCTAGGCATAGCACTTGGAGATATGTTTTTTCCTGAGTATTTCATGTAGAGTGTAATCAAATACTTTAAAATTATTATATACAGTAATTAAAGAGTTAATTCCATTTTTAGTCCTAGATTTATAGTTGACATTCCATTTTTAGTCTCTTTTTTTTTTTTTCAAATCACCCTTCTTTGGTCTTACTATTATTGTGTAATGACCATTTTTGGTCCCCCATCAACAAAACAGTTTAAATTTTGTAAAATACAAGGGCGTTTAGGTCTTCAATTATGATTTTTTTTTTCAAAAAATTAAAAATAAAAAATAAGCGAGTTAAACCACTTTATATAACACTGATCAAATTAAAATGGTCTTGTATTTAACAATATTTCAACGATTTTGTTGACAAATGACAAATAATGGTCATGCCATAATAATACTAGGACAAAAAATGGATATTCTGAAAAAGGACTAAAAGTGGATTGACACTTATAAATCTAGGACCAGAAATGAAATTAACTCCAAACTAAATTAAATCAATTAGTGCAAATTGTATATTTTTTTTGTTTTGTTTGTAGAACTACTATATATTGTTTTAATTGGTAAGGTACAAGAATAACAACTGTATATTGTTGAGGTAGGATTGACCAATTGTTATATCATGGACTAGGGTCCACTTTGTATTGTTATTCACTAGGATTATTGACTAATTATTCAACTGACCTTGGTCACAGGATGACATGCATTTCAATATTTTAATCATATCTCTCTCATACAATGTCAGATTAGGCAATTAAAAACTCTATGCAAAGATAAGATAATGATCTACAACTCGATCTATGTTTTGAGTTTCCTAAAAGTCTAGCTTTATCAAGGTTAAAAAGTAGTGTGCAGTTGCTACATGTGTACAATTTGTTTTTCCTCCAACTCTTGCGTATCTTTAGAGGTTTTGTCGTTGATGTAGTTGTATCACACATGCTTTGAAGTTTGAAACTTCGTACTAGTTGCAACTTATCATACCAAATTGATTCACGTTAAGAATATAATTAAAGTAAAACTAATGTTATAAATAAAATAAAATAACTGAATTAACTTACATTTTTATGTGTTGTGCTTCAATAAATCCAATGTTATTGGGTGAATGTGAAACATTTAAATATAATGTTATTAAAATAATTTAAAATCACATATTTAAGAAAGATGCCTAGTTCATCTCTAGATCTATCAATGTAAAATGAAGAAGAGATATATAATAGACCTAGAAAAATTAAAATTCTAATAAATTAGTTAAAAAACGTATCTTAGTTCCACTAATGTTGAACTACAAAGTTTGCTATTAACTTACCAAAACAAGGGCCTATTATTTAAATGATGACCCAAAGTGATTTTGATTTAAACATTTAGAAATAAACAAAAGTTTGCAATGTCACCAAAGTAAATTCTAAAACAAAACTCGAATATCAATGTAAAATTTTAAAATAAAAATGATTTTTCATACAACAAAAAAATATTATATATATATATATATATATATATATATATATATATATATATAATAACAACAAAAGTATTATCAATGTCTATTTCTATCCATTTATGTAGACATATTTTATATTTATAATATTTTTGTACACTATTAAAATATGTACATTTTTTTAGAACTGTGATTACTATTTATATAAGTATACACATTGATTATTATAGTGGTTACTCATGAAAATAATTTCATTTTAAAATCTACCAAAACTAATAATATTAATTAAAAAATTCGATCATAAACATTTTGAAATCTGCCTAATAAGTAGATAAATATAGATAAGGACTACAATAACCCATACAAAATTTAAAATTAAATTCTTTTAATTTTAAAAGCAATTCCCCTAATTATGAATCCAAGAGCCCGGATCGGTCACAAGTTCACATTTAACAAGATGTTCTCATATGAACATAACTAAGGGTCCCGTTCAGGTGAAAACATCTCTTAACATATGAACATGTATACTTCTTTAGTAATGCATGGTAAATTCTTCATGAGTGCACAATAACTACTCCAGCTTCGTGACTACTACATGATTGCACTGCATCTACTACATGAATGCACAGTGCATTCATGTAGCAGTCACGGAGTTGGAGTAATTATTGTGCATTCATGTAGTAGTCACGGAGTTGGAGTAATTATTGTGCATTCATGTAAAACTTATCACGCATTACTGAAGAAGTCTGCATATTCTCACGTTAAGAAATGTACTCACATGAAGATAAATCTATCGCCAAACACCAGACTTCTATCGAGAAAAAAAACATCGGATTGACACACGGAAAAAAATTGAAAGCTTACCTATTGCCAGTGACTCCATAAAAAATCGAAAACTTTCAATGCACACAATGAACAAAACAAATGCACATACCATACATATGAAATACAAACCACACTATACCGTAAGTAGCAAAAACCACCAAGAATGCACACAACGGACCAAACAACTGCACACAACGAACAACACCTAACACATAATACTGATATGCACACAACGAACAATACGACTGCACACAACAATGAAAGCATGTTTTTAGATGAGAAGAATAAGTATGAGTGCAGATAATCTACTCCCAAGTAGCCTGGATGACGTTGGAGTCCCTAGAGTAGATGGTGTGCACTCATGTAGTAGATTGTACACTTGCTTGTTTGCACTCATAAATTTTCAAATTTGTTCTCAATGTTAACGATCACACAAGGAAAACTAAATGTGGATTAAAATTGGAAAGGATTCAATACTTAAGGACCTTTTTTTTTTTTTTTTTTTTTTGTTAAACTGTCTACGAGATGTTTTGAGTAGGGCCATAATTATAGAAGATACATTTAAACTCGAACCATACTCATTCTAAGCCTCTTAGAGCATCACCAAGGGAGATTCTAAAATGCCATTTATGTAAAGAAAATGTTGTTTTAAGTCCCCAAGTAGACGCCAAACCGGCAAAAATATTTGCCGATGGTGAATGGTACTGTACCATTGTACCAAATATGACGAAGTAATCTTCATTGACGCTAATTTTTTTAAAACTTTACTAGTATTTTTGCCCGTGCGTTGCACGGAATGGATTTATTATAAATGTCACCATAATTTTATTTATATTTAATAATTTATCAAGTATAAAATTCTTACATTAATAATATTCATCATACCACAATGATTACTCAAATTATCAACTATACTTTTAAATATGAATTCTACAACTATAAATTTTTTTTAAAAAAAGTATATATTATTATTTTAAAAAAATATTTTAACATTAAGTACTAATATTGGACATATATTTTTGCGCATCGCGTGTATAAAATACTAGTATATATACTGCCATTCACTCCTATGAATCTAGACATCTATGTTAACAATCCATAAGTAACTTTTTCAAAAAGAAAAAATCCTGTAGAAATTCAAGAACCTTTCATCTATAAATGCATTTAAAGAATATAATTTTGATTATATATGCTAAAACACTATATATCTTTCTTCACAAACTTCATCCATGTGATCAAGTGAGCTGTCTAGGTAAACACTATATATATTGCATATATTATAAGTATCTATCTCTTTGTGTACTTCGTTAACTCGTTAAGTACTAAAAAATCTCTCTGAGTCTAGACTAATCTTCTCCGAACTCTTCAATTAAGTCACATTATACATAATGTTGTTGTTTATATTTCTGGCTTTGAGATTTATTGTTCTTACCGTTCTTTTGGGCTTTCACCATTAGATTTCTTGTTGTTTGGTATTGCTTTGGTCTTCATCTTTCTCGTAGATCTCTTGTTCCTGCTTATTATTTTTGTCTCTAATCCTAATTAGATCTCTTACTCTGTGTTGTTTGCAGTATCACCAAGGTATATAATATGCATCCTCAAGTTTCTCTCTTCAATCTATAGACAATTCATATTTTCTTACTATATATGACTAGTATTTTTGCCCGTGCGTTGCACAGAATGGATTTGTTATAATATTTTAAAAATATTTAGATCAATATATAATTATAAAAATTATAACATCGAATATTAAATAGCGCAATTGATTAAATTGGTTGGATTGATTATGTTTTCTAATATTTTCCTTATTTTTATTAGCAAATAATTGTCCAATTACTCGTGCGATGCATGGATAAATTTTTGTTATTATATATTTAGATAATAAAAATAAAAATGAAATTATAAAAAATTATAATATTGAATGTGTACATTTAGTTGATTATAAGATTAGTGCAATAGTATTTCTCAATTAATTGAATAATATATGACTTATTTGTCTACAATTGTCGTTTAAAAGATCAATATGTAATATGGCTTATGTCATTATATTATTACTAAAATAAATATGGAAAATGAGAAATAATTTAATTATAATAAAAATAATTCAACGACCAATGCTTAGCTTAATTACCATAATAATTATTAGGTAATTATTATTAGTCAATACACTATTATGTGCAATTATACTTTTATATCTTAAGTATATTCATTTTCACCATATCGCATTTAGTTTTTTCTTCTCCTCCATATTTGAATGAATTTATTTTAATTACTATAAAAAATCTAACAACCCATGTTTAATTAATTTTTTTTAAAAGTTAAAATAATTTAAAGTTTTCAAAAAGAAAGTGTAATTAATTTTTACTTTTATATATAGTATTGAAGTATTACCATATTACTAAAATGCCCCTATGTTTAGGGGGGGGGGGGGGAATTTTTGGAGGAGGATATTGTTTTTATATATAGTATAGAGTATAGATTTATTCCTATTTCCCCCTGCTTTTTTGTTAATTTATTTTGTTTTATTTATTTATATATTTTGTTAAATTCTTATATATAAATTTATATTATCAAACATAAATTATTTCATTTGAAAGATTTTATAAAGACGATTAAAACAAGACTAATATTGAATATAGATTAATTAAAATTTAAACTACATGAAATATAATTTTTACCAATAAAATTATTGTGGAATACAAATATTATTTGCATAACAATTATATTTTATATTAAAATAATTAAAGTATTACTGTAGTAGTATAAAATTGATAATATAAATTATTTTAGTCTAGGAATAAAATTTAGTATAAATGAGTTGGAGTCTTGGCGATGGATAAAGTTTAGTTAAAAATCTATTGAGTGTTGAGATTTTAGTGCCCGTTGGCCATTAGCTCCTAACCGATGGACATTGCATGTAAAGAGAACATAACAGGTAAAGAGAAAAGAGATAGAGAGAGAGCAGGAGAGGAGTGCTTCATTCCAGTAAAATGTGTATGTTACAAGGGACATATATATAATACAAACAATAACGGAAAGATATAATGAATACATAAATACAGAAACCGTTACAACCGTTATATACTAAATAATAATGTCCACTACTTAATATTATTTATAACACTCCCCCTTGGACATTATTTGACCATGATCTTGTCTTGTTGTAAACTTGCTAGGAAAACCCTGTGGGAACCTAGACAAAACCCAGACAATAAAAGAGTCCAGGATACATGAATGGTATATTCAAGTACTTTCATGTCTCGTTAAAAACTTCACTAGAAAAACCACGTAGGAAAAACCTAGTTGAAGAAAAGAGTACATGATATTTATGAACTCATATATAGTCCTGGTTGCCTCATTAAAAACCTTACACTAAGAAAACCCAGTGGGAAAAAACTCAGTTAAGGAAAAGAGTACAACCATAACTTTCTGCGTTTAATCTTCAGGATTTGCAAGAGTTGGTGGTCTTCCGGACCAATAATTTATGTGTATGTTGTTGCTCCCCCTGAAGACAACAACTTTCCTGATTGCCTCGTTAAAAACCTTAACTTTAAGAAAACCCGGTGGGAAAAACTTAGTTAAGGGAAAAAGAGTACAATCATAAGCCTTCAGGGCATAATCTTCAGGATTTCAGGGTTCGTCTATTTAAGTATTTATTTGCAACTTTCTTCCCGTTTATTATATTATACTCATGCCTCATTAAAAACCACACTAGGAAAACCCAATGGGAAAAATCTAGTGAGGAAAAGAGTACATGGTATATAGGTTGCAAAAGAGTACAATTGTTGGTCCTTTTAGGACCCACTCAATCTTCAGGATTGATTTTAAGTAATGTAGTCCACATCTCCCCCTGAAGATAACAATCTTCGATTTCTACATTGCTTAAAGTAAAATAATTGTTTCAAAATGTGCGTAGAAGAGATGATATGACAATCTTCAAGATTGTCACTATAAGTTAATATTTTATACAATGATCTCGTGACTCTTCTGGAGCCTATGTAGGTTGAATATAGTCAATATTCCTTAACCATACCTACTTAAAAACACACTTTTATTATCCTCTCATAAGTCAGTGGAGATAGAACGTACACACATAACTAACTTGGAATGGAGATCAAAGGCAATCATTACCAAGTGATCTATGAGAAAAACACCCATTGGTTTGTCCCACGAATTTTAAATTGGAGATACTAGAGGATATTTAGGGCATTAGAAACTATAGTTGATTTCATTGTAAGGACAATGTCAATCAAAATATGATCATATCGTCCAAAGACCTTATTGTCATATGGTCATGACGTTTATTAGCTGCATATCTAAGTTTATTCTGCCAATTATCTTATATAGCGAAACTTAATGTCATCGTACATGGGATATTTGATTAAAATTAATCAGGGGTTTCTGCGTTAACCCATATGCTACAAACACTCGCTATTATATCACCTTATTGTTTTCATTTCTCTTTCGTACAAACATCCATTTGTAACCAACGAGGTTATTATTCAATGGTGTATGTATTGTCAAGAGAATATGTTTTAGCGAGTCGAGCTTTGCCATAATTGCTCTTTTAAATATTAAATAATGAGGATGCATCTGGCACCTCACCTGGATCCAGTTTATTTAAATGAGCAACTATATAGACGTGTGTTGTCGACAACTGTATAATTTTCTCCCAAAATCATGACAATTTTTAATCAGATCGTTGATATTTCCCAAGTATTAAGATCTGATTGTTCCGCATCCCTAGTATTAAGATTGTTTGGTGCACCTTACTAGGGTTTTCGTCTTTTGGACAAATGTCTTCAGGACATAATTCTTTTTACGGCAAAAGTGACAATGCTTCTTTGCTAGATCTAGTATATATTATGATTCATATCTCTTCAAACGATATATCTCCTACACTTCTGGTGTCAAGGAGTATTGAGATATATATATTATTTGGTCCAATTTTGGGGATTATATATGGACCTTGTCACTCTTTTCTGATCAACATGATCAGTGTATATATACGTTATCGGTATATAATATTTGGCAGATTATTTGCTAATATTGCAAATATATTATCTTAATTTACTAGTACGTGGATTATAATAAAGATCATTCCATTTCATGGGATTTCTCGGCATTTAAATTTGGGTATATCTCCCCCTAATGCCGTGAAACTGATCTTTAGTATGCAGTCATCGTATCTATTGATTTCCTATCATGGGCTCTATGTAAACAGACGAAGTGCTATAGCCCATAAAGATACGCAATGGTGGTGAAATAATAATTGGACTGCACACTCGGAATAGTTACGCAGATTGGGAAATGGTTTACACGTACTAGGTTTATGGGGGGATGTATATGCAGTGAGCTAGATTTGAAAATATCAGGTATGATGTCCCCAAAAACATCAATACCTGTTTGGGTCGTATCATAACATTTTGGCAAACCAAATGATAATCATAAGTACGGTATGATTCCTCCAAAAAAAATGCCAGAATAGCTTTAATAAAATTAAAGCAAATAATAGCAAATAATTGGCATGATGTGGATAATTTGGTTTGACTCAGATGTATACAACATCGAGAGAATACAATTGAAAAGATTCCTCTACTTATTACCAGAATGATCTTACTGATGATCATTCATATTGGGATGAACTATCACCGTTGAGGGATAGTGATCATCAACCGAACATAGATCATGCACCCGAAAAAAATATTGAGCATCTTTGCAACAAAATTACTATTGTAATCTATAGAGGATGAGCCTATCACTTCTGGGATAGATATAAATTTTGTGTTATGATAAGGTATTTGCATGAATTGTTTTTGTTATACAAACCAATTAAACTGGTAGAGTAAAAGTGAGGCTCCACTGGAGCTCATAAAAGGAATCTTATCAATGATAATATGTTGGGATAAAAAGAGCATCCAAATGTGGACACAAGAAAAAGATGTCATTAATATGACCAACAAGAGCGTTTGCTTCAGGCAAGGCAACTTGGTTGGATTCAACATTGTGATGGTCATTTATGTGTCAACAAAATGCTTCGGGGTGTGGCACGCACGAGAGTAGTACCTTTTACACCCACATTTGAAGCATTATTGCTGTTGGGTCAGAGTTATGTATGAATCTGGTTATCCTCGATAAGTTGGATCATTGTGCTTTTACGTTGATTTTGGGAGAGTATTATTGCTACCGTGACCTATTATTCATATCATGACCTTTTCCTCGTCCCCTTTTGACGTTACGTGTCAGGGCAACATTATGTGTGCTTCGGGCACTAGTGTATGGTCAGCTAGACATGCATTATGAAGTTGCATCTTTACTGCTAGCAAGTGGCCAGGGAGGAAGGTATTAAGAGAGGGCAAAGTCTTATTAAACAAATTTGAGATAAAAACACCCTTCTTGCACAACGTACGTTTGAGACATGAAAAACATTCAGTCAGTTGTGCTTCAGAAAGGACCCGTTGATATTTGCAAGTCAAAATTATCCTTCAGGGATATGTGTAAGGTATCGAGGTCCCTTTTTTTAGGAAGGTATTCATTTGTAGGTCATGATTCAAATGGTGGCAAGAAAAGATGAAAAATTAGGGCTTTTAGCTTCCAAGGCCTCATTGTTCTTGGACATCTAAAAAATTGTTCCCGTTGAAATCAAGCTCGTGAATTCACACTTGGTGATAGCAACCATGATCTAGATTTGCTTTAAAGAAAATATATAATAAGTCTGGCTAAGCTCGATGATCCACTTTCTAAAACATAACATATGGTCCGCATAATAAAAAGCTATTCATGCTTAATAGGACATAATATGTATATGAAATCATATTAAATTGCATAATAATAACAATTTAATATATGGGCAACAATAATAAAATTCAAATAATAATTAGAATAACAATATAATCTTTCAATTTTGAAGCCCAGAAAAAAAATGGACCTAAAGTCAATTAAAGAGAAGCTCAAGACATTAAAAGCCCACGCTTAGCCCTTTGTAAAGTAAGTCCAAATAAAGTATCAATAAGGCCCGTTAAATAAAATAACCAGAAGATCAGTTACTCCGTATTTTTTAAGGGATTGAAGCGTGACGAAAAAAACTTAGGGCTTCTTCATTAAGACAGCAGCCGACGAACAGAGTTATTGCCGCTCGTTGCGACGAAGGAGCCAAATCGCGACCAACGCCATTGCCGCGGTCGCCACCGCTGCCTAAAAAACTCCGGCGTCCGACGCCATTCGCGCCGCCGTACCATCGCTGCTCGTCGAACCAGAAGCCGACGACACGCAGCAAAACGGAGAGAAAAAAAAGGTGGGGTTCCCGGACAGAATCCGCCACAAGGAGGCCGCCGGCGTCGCCATCCGCCGCGCCACTGTCACCGTTGTCGATCGTCGAGTCGCGACGCAATCATACGCAGCAGATCGGAGCAGATCGTACCATCCGGATCACTGGAGGCCGATCGCCTTACGCCTGCTGGAACGCCGTCGCACAGGCACCGCCACCGCCGCTCACTTCTTCGGAGCGCCGGTTGGTCGAGAACCGTAACCCTCTGCCGGAGGGTCGGCTGACTGCGAATTTCCGGGAGTAAAGGCAATCGGTGCCATCACCAGTAAATAACCATCGGAATGAAAGCAAAACGGAAAGAGCTCTCAATAACAGGTTTGGAATCGTTTTGCTTGAGGAAGAATATACATATATACGGTATGTATGAATGTATATTCATTCGAATAATTATTTTTCGAATACAATAGTATATATATCAAAATTAGCTAGAGTTTGCTTTGCTAAAAACATCTTGTGTATTGAAAAAAAAAATATGATTGGTATATAAATATGCAGTAAGAATTGTTTTGAATGTTCCTGTGTATCCTATATTCTGGAAATGCCCAGATACAGATGATTTTGCAATATATATATACGGAAAGTACATATTACACGAATATATTAGTCATACTGTAAAATATATTCATATACATTGAATTCAGGTAGATAAACAAGATGCACAGAAAAAACATGCTATTGGTTCATAGATGTATATTACCAGAAAGCATATAAGCATATTATCGAATTGACATATATAGGAATGCAAATATATGCAATTTTAGACGTAAAATCTTTATAAAATTACCGTTCACCACGGATTGTTGAGCGTGCTGATAACGTGTTGAGATTTTAGTGCCCGTTGGCCATTAGCTCCTAACCGATGGACATTGCATGTAAAGAGAACATAACAGGTAAAGAGAAAAGAGATAGAGAGAGAGCAGGAGAGGAGCGCTTCATTCCAGTAAAATGTGTATGTTACAAGGGACATATATATAATACAAACAATAACGGAAAGATATAATGAATACATAAATACAGAAACCGTTACAACCGTTATATACTAAATAATAATGTCCACTACTTAATATTATTTATAACATTGAGAATATTTTTTTTGGTGTAAAATTTGATGTTTTGAATTAGAAATAGTTTTAAGGACTAAATTGGTAGTTTTAAAAGTTTAAAATTAAAATTAGAAATGAACAATAGTTAGATGACTAAATTAAGAATTAATTTTTCTTTTTTAAAGTCAGAGTTTTATACTTTTATCAGGCTGAGCATAGCCTAACCACACTGATTGTCTGATTCGGTCCCATATGATGTTGGTTAACCCGACCCGTCACGGGCGGGTTATTTTTCTTTAATCTGTCAAGGCTTAAACCCTGAATGGCTGAATCCAGTTTACTAAATCCTGACAATGGAGTCTTTGTTAGGGTTTAAGGAGTCATACCTTAACGACGTTGAGGATCAAAAATCACAGGGCTTGAAGTTGGTGCCTTGGTTAACCTGGGAAGAGTGGAGTTTCATTGGAGATTCCCTTTTCTCTTCTTCTCCGCTTTCCGTTGATTCTGCTCTTCGAAGGGTAATGAAAGGTTTTAGTTATTTATTTATTTTTGTTTTCATTTTCTTCATTGATGCATTTGATAAAATGATTGTGCTTAAAAACTTAAGTATTTGGATACGTTTGGATCTTTGTAGATTTCGACTTGGAGGAACAGAGGATGCATTCCAGTCGCCGTCGACGTTACCGCTTCAATCATCGAAATTCAGCAGAAAGATCCATATTTCAGGTAACTTATTATTTATGTTTAATTTGTAGTAATGATGAATTGAGCTTCCAAATAAAATTATTCCTATTGTTGTTTTATTTTTTCCTGACACATTGTTGTAGAGATGATGTACCCAAAAGTGTGCAGCTATCGGAAGAAATGCTGGCTATGCTATATTCTATGGCAATTACCAGGTATTTGTTTTTGTTTTTTTTTTCTTTGGCATCACAGAAATTCTACATTTTTTTTTATCCTGTTTTACATGCCACATTTCCTTTTATCATCAATGCAATGACCAATATCCCATCCCATCTTAATAGAATAGGCAGATGCCCCACATTGATCCTAACTTATGAAATTTTGAATCTTGCTTTAACTCCTTAGGAATACCAGTAATTCTCTGGGACATTTGTTAAATTTTAAGTTCTGAAAATTTGTACTGAATTGAAGTATTGGACTGTAAAAGTATTAGTAAACTTCATTTTATGTTCAATGGTTAAATGTTAATTACTCATGTGGGGCTCCTTTTCATTTTAGGGTTTTCTTTTTGAGACGAAACTTAAAGTAGTTTATGCTTCATGACATTGTGATTTTTGGTGCTCCTAAAATACATATGCTTTTCTATTTTGTAACTTGGGGATAAATCAATTATTATATTTTGTGTTGTCTTTCAAGGTTAGTAAATGGAGTTATTGAGAAGAACCGCAAGAAGAACGAGCTTTCAATAGCTGAGGCAGCTTATGCAATTGGCATCCCCCGTATGCTGATTGATGTCCGCCACGGTGTGCAGTTCTTCATAAACCCTTTGCAAAGTTTATGATCAATTATTCTTGAGTTTTTTGTAAATATGTTGGCATTCTGTACAAAAGGAAGCATTCAATTGTAGATAAGAGATTTACATGAATTTACAAATATTACATTTAAGTAACTGTAGTTTCATGTAGGTGCATGTTTAGACTAAACCATTGTGCTATCATACATTTGTTCACCTTGTTTCCTAATTATTTTTTGATACGAGTGAAATTTGGATTTTTAATTGAGATTCATACTTTCAGAGGGTTCTCATCGTGATCTTCCTTCGCTCCAGTTGGTCCGCCTTGCCTCTACAAAGGTATATGTAATTTCTATATTAATCTTTTCACATTGTCCGTAACTCCATTTCCATTGAGTCGTCATTTTATTGTACAGTATCTTCTTTATAGTTGTCATGGTTATATGAATAAAATCCATAGGTGGTTGACCTATGCAAGTTTGCTGATTGTTTGTCACTATGCATTTTATTATCACAGATTCACAGTTTCTTCTTTACTGTAGTGACGGTTATATCAATTAAATCCATAGGCAGTTGACCTATGCAGATTGTTTTTCACTACGCATTTTATTATCACTGTTTCTTCTTTATAGTAGTCATGGTTATATAAATGAAATCCATTGGCATTTGACCTATGCAGATTGTTTGTCACTATGTGTTCTATTATTACAGTTTCTTCTTTATACCAGTCATGGTTATATAAATAAAATCTATGGCCGTTTGACCTATGCAGATTGTTTGTCACCATGTATTCTTGAAGTGCATGAACTAAAGCACTTGCTGATTTCTCAATTCTTTTCTAATGTCAAATGTAATTGTGAACCTTGGTAACTACTTTTTAAGTGAAATGACAGTGCAGTTTGAGTTGTTAGAAAGGACCATAGAAATAACTTTAAGTTGGCATAAGTGGCGCTTTTTAAGGAAAAATTGAGAAATAGGCAGACTACACCTTACAAGATTTCAAGTCCATAACTTTATTTGAGCGATGCATAACTGATACTTATCTGGGATCGATATAAGAATTTAATGAATAGCAAAGAACTGATGCTGTACATTTACATAAACCATGATTATTTGATGTCAAACTATATGCTTGATTTTCCTCCAAAACCTAATTGATTGTGTACGCAGCTAGTAGTGAGCATTATGTATAGCGAAGATGTATGGAATGTTGTGAGGCTGTGCTATTTGATTTGATAACTAGGGATATAAAAGAAATTAATCATGTTACTCAACATGAAAATTACTCCGTAGATATTAAGGCCATAAACCAAGACATAAATAATTTTGCCTTTCCAAAAAATAAAAATTTAAGAGATTAAGACTTCTTTCAGCTAGTATTTGTTTCAGCATTAATACTATTATCATTATGGTTCCTTGTTTGACACACATTCTTTTCTATTCTGCATAACGATTATACTATTGAGATTTAAAATTTTAAATATATGTTTTTGTTCATAGTTACAAGCATGTGTTTCCTAAATTTGACCAAGCCTCAACTTTGATGTAGTTGGATCAGTTAACACCTTTGCTATATATGAGTTTTATTATTTTTTAAATATTTATTATGCTGGTACTTCCCCAGGTCTAATTCAATTTAAACAAAATGTTTAATCTGTAATTGTATTGTTTGGAGTGATTAGGGGGAGGGGGCACATATTTGGAAATACAAATTCAAATTATAAAGAGTGAAGGTTTCATTTGAGAAGTGCAAATCTTTTGTTTCCACTCATTGTGCAGAACTCTGCATCATGCAGGGTTTGTTTCCAAGTTGGTTATAGGACTTCTACCCATGACCTAACTGTATATGGTTTAAGAATTGATCACCTAACCAAGCAATTGAATACCTCTAAGAGAAAAATTCCTAGATTAGATAGCATCTTTGGGATATCTTCATTATTGGTTCCTACTGTTGTTACTACTTTTTCATATTTCTATAATTATTTAAAAGCTCCTTTTTCATATTTCTATAATTATTTAAAAGCTCAGCTGTTCTCATGGTATTCTAAATATGATGAAATGATTTCAGGCACTTCGTTGGTTGCAATCATATTACTGGGAGCCTCAAAAAAGCGCCATTCAGAGCAGTCAACCCACCAAACTTCAGAAGGAAACAAGTGACAGATTAAATGAATTGGCTTTTTATTTGAAAGAAATACAGACTGCCAGATCAAGTTCTTTTGCCAAGGAAAACCGTAAGTAAAACTTCAGTATTTATCATGCTGTATTAATTAAGATATCTTTCACTGATCTTACACAAGGATTAGAATTTAGAACTCCACCTATTTCCCATATGTAAAGTGTGAAGTTTAATGTTGATAGATATTACAACCCAACTTTGCTGTCTTTATTTGTTAAGTTGTGATTACGAAGTAATTTTCGCATATCTTTTATTGATATTGCATAAAAGTTAGAATTCCACCTAACTCTCTTTATGCTAAGTCTGAATTGTTTGTGTGGTTAAAGTAATTGGGAGGTCTCTATATTGTTAGACTTTGTTCAATTTGGTTCATATTCTTGAATTTTGATCAATTTTGTCCCTCTACTTCTGGAATTCATAAAATTGTGGACAATTACTATTTCCATTTGATGGACCACTAGAAATGCTGATGTCTAAGATCTAAGAAGCATGCAGTGGAATATAAAAATCTATTGATGCCAGGAATCAGCATGATGGGATTGTGGCCATAGCATAGTTTCATTTTCCCAGAATCCAAATTCAGTTTTATATGACATTTAATGGTTGTATGGCTTAAGCCTTGCTATATTTAAATGAAGCATATTGAAACATGTACATGCCAAGTATTTGCTTGCATTTGGGTTACCTTAGTTGACAAAAAATCATGGGTCCTTTCCTGTGCAATCAGTATTGTTGTTAAATTGAAAATCCTCCTGAAAGAACTGCAGTAATTGGACATCTCTATTGTGGGATAATATTTGGTGGCTAGAATATGGTGCATATAAAAGACACTAAGTGCTGGATTGATTTTATGTTGTGCCCAACATTTTGGGTTTTGTGGTTGTCTGCTCATCACCGTGAAGATTGAAGAGAAGTCTTAAGAGGACAGGAGGTGGACAAATAAGTAATGAAGACCTCCAAATTTTTTTTAAGAGGACGCCATTTAGGCAGTTCTGCTATTATGGTGTAATAATTAAGGCTTTGTTAAGGAGTGAAGATGTCCCCAACCTGGTGGTTGATTTTAGTCAAATCTAGCTCGATAAACAATTACTTCAATCAGTTCAATGTCTGAATATTTTGATAATTTGTGTTATGGTTTTTAGTCAGAACATCAAAAACACATAAGCAATCACAAAAGGGAGAAACAATGTAGCTGAAGGGAAGTATTTCCTGCATGAAACGAACTGATAATATTTTGATCATTTGTGTTGTGGTTTTTAGTTAGAACATCAAAAACACATAAGCAATCACAAAAGGGAGAAACAATGTAGCTGAAGGGAAGTATTTCCTGCTTGAAACTAACTGATACATCTTCAACCACTTCTAAGATGGCTTGTTGCATTATAATGATTCATTTCTCCCTGATTTCTTCCTGTAAATGCTGCCATGATTTCTGTTTGTTTAGTGCCAATGTTTTTATTTGAGTGATTTTAATGCACTTTAACAGGTGTTAGACATCCAGGTCAATTCTTTGGATTCAACAAATTTCTTCCTTTTGTAGCTGGGAAGCCTTCATTTTCTAAATCATCAGGTTATTCTATAAGTCAAATATTTTATGGGATTGTTTATTCAGTTTGCTACAATGCTACATGAAATTTTGCTGGATGTTTCAAATTTATTGTACTTGCCTAGTGCATTTTAGTTATTGGACTGGTTGAGGATGAATATGAAATATTAATTGTGTATCTTCAGTAATAGCTTAAGCATATAGTTAAGATGAGCACGTAATTTAATATGGAATTAAGCAGCCAAATGGTCCTGGATTTGAATTTTTACATGCCATACATCATCAAAATATTTCCACATGGTTAGCCCATTAAAAACAAGAATCTTCTCACATGTGAGGGGACATGTTGAGGATACATATAAAATAGTAAATGTGTGTCCTCACTAATAGGAGTAATAGCTAATCTTTCAGTTGAGGTGGAATATATATTTTAGGTCCATGTCTATAGTACAAGCTTTGACGATTACAGAGCTTTGTGGTATGATTTAAAGTTCCAATATTACATTGTATTATAAATAATTAATATACACGTCTAAGAACCAAAGAATAGGTTCTTCCTATATATGCATGTTATATGGAGGTTGAATTGATGATTGGAAGAAGAATTTGGGTGCAAATAAGGATATGGGAGAATCAACTTTCATTGAAGAGAAGGAAATGAAAAAATACATGGCATTGCAGAAACATGGAATTTTGAAATCCCAATTTCCAAATTCAGTGTTGACATGTTATTTTCAAATTGCAAAGGTTTTTGCTCTATGTATAATCAATAGCTATCACTGTGAGATATATTCTTGTAGAGAATTTATGCATCCGTTAACCCCTTTGCTGGAAAAAAGTTAGAATTGGCGTGCCTTACTCCTTTTCACATTATTATTATTATTAATTTATTATTATTATTATTATTATTATTATTATTTTGGGTAAGTACACCCCATTTCACTTTTTGTGAGGCAGTGTCACCTATACTCAATACTCCTGTTAATTAGAAAGACATATATGTAGCCTTGCAATATCAATGAGAGATGCAAACTATTTAAAGATTGTTTAAAAGCTATTCTGCTCTCCAGTACAAAGTACCATTGCTATCAACCTCTCTTTTTATGTTTACTTATAATCAATTAAATGTTGGTCTAGGCAAGCAAGGTTGTATTATAATATCTGTTTGGTTGGGCATGCAGACTGGACTTTATTCTGCTTATTGTCTTTGGAAAATGTCTCCATATGTTTTACAGATGATTATAATTTTTGCCCATTGTATTGGTGTATGTTTCAGGTCCTAAGAAACAGGTTACCAAATCTTTGAAATATATTCTTCGGTTGTATTCTTCGTCGTCTTCAGAAGTGGTGTCAGTGCTTTTGGAACTGTTGCTTAAGGCATTAGATTCCTCGCATTTAGCTGATGGATCAGATTCTGGTCAAACTATCCAAGGAAACATTAGTATGCATGCTGTATTTGATCACTGGAAACCAGTCATCACAAAATTGTCTAATAAAGCACCAGACTTGCTTATTACACTTCTTAGAGGAATCCTTGATAAAATTGAGATACATGGAGCCACAGAATTGCTAAGTGGTAAGTAACTACTTATCCATAGCTTCCATATAGGAGCCTGAACACTTCTCAGGGTTGCTTCCTCTTTTGGAGTATAGTGAGGATTTTTGTGACTAGCAGGAAGATGATGAGAGGGTAGATCTGTATTCGTTTTATGTCATCTTTTGAATTGTTTTTTATTTTTCGTTTTTCTATATTCTTTTTTCTTTTGGTGGTTCATATGGGCTTTGTCATTATACTGATTTTAGTTTATTTTCATTGTCTGGACTCTGGATCTTGATTAGGTGACTGCCATTCATTGGATAATGTAACAGTGCCTCGCCAAATTCAACTGCTTTCTTACCTGTTTGAATGGCTAATTGAAAATCTGAAGACCCTGAGGCATGTACATGAGAAAAGATCTGTATCAGAAACTGGAGATTCTTCAAATAACCAAATTCTGGCCAAGGCTACCCTACAGGACCTTTTATGCAAATGCCTCGTGTTGTCCTCTCATGGCAACAAGCAACTGATGGCTTCATCCATAGTTCTTGCACGTCTAATGGGGAAGAACTCTTTACGTGATAAACTTAAAACGCTCTCTTTGCTGAGCATATTTGATGCAGATGTTAATGAATCAGACTCTCCTAATGTACATTCAGAAACCTTCCTCTCCAGGCAAGAAGAATCCCTTAGTCAAGCTGGAAAGAAGCTTCAGTTGATTAAACTAAAATCAATGAAGAGCAACAAGGTAAACAAAACTCAAAACCATGCCGGTGTTCGTAGACAATGGGTTGTCACAGATAATTGGAGACCATGTCCTATAGGTATGTTACCTCATGCTTTCAGTTCTTCAGGCCGCCTACCTATTCTTGATTGCAATGCTAATTGCACCGAAGTTTCCAAATCATCAAATCCAAAAGAATGCCAAGTATCAAATGAAAATCACAGCAAGAGGGTGGCTGAATCTGCTATTGAATGTTTAGACAATTCCCATACTAAGAAAATGAGGGAAGCTGGGCTTCCCGCTCACCCAATCGATCAAGAGATGGCAGAGACAGAAAGCAGCCATGACACATCTGCAGCAGGTATAGAAGGATGTCTGATGATTGGTGGTGAGTGGAAGAAAGTTACTGCAGATGAGTTGCAAGCCATTGCATCATCTGTGAGGATGTTAGTTTAGCCACTCTTTTCGTCTCATTTTATTTGTTTTATTCTTTTTAGTCTATCTTTAAAAAAAAAAAAAAGAGAAATGGCAAATTTAGTCCGTGAATTATAGGAAAATAGTACTTTTTGCAAGCTTGTTTCTTGATCTTTCCTTCCAATGTCAATGGAAATTTTCAAATCCTTGTTTTGCCATTCATCAATTGTTTTGGTAGATTTGAAACCTTTTTGAGTCTGTTGAGTTTTTTCTATGGCTGTTCAATTTCATTATTACCATACTTGTTTCTTTATTTTGAGTGTGCCAAATTTATTCCTCAAGGGTATTTATTTCATTTCAGCACTACTATATTTTATTTGCAAAAGGCGTTTTATTTCTCAAATGTCAAAGGGGGAGTTTAACCATAATAAACCAATCTGCGTTCTATTTTATTCCCAATTTATTCTTATTCTCTTGACGATCTATTGTATTCTCTTCATCTCTTTGGATTATCTTTTATTATTATGAGTTCTATTGCATCCCTTTGCTACTCTTGTTCACTATTGCTCTTGATGAAGACTTTTTGGCATATGTCCTAGAGTCTTTGTGTTTTCGTATTATCTTGAGGTTATTTGTGTTTGGCTTTATTATCGAGAGTTGTGCATAGAATCTTGTCTTATGAAACCATGCCACTATTAACCTCTAGCAACATTTAATCTGCATATGTAATTTTGAGTGAGGTGGAATGCATGTTTTAACCCAAGTTTAGAACTTCTAAATGTGCGTGAATTTGTTTCTGAAAAAAATAACAAAGGATTTCTAAAAAAAAAAAATTCTTTTATTGTTTTCTAGGCTTTTTCAAATACCAAAATACATATAACTTCACTTATAATCATTATTATCAATACTTAACGACTTTCACTTTACTTATCTATTTACCTATATATCTACCCAACTACCTATGTATATACCTTTACTATTATCTACCTACTTTATCATCATCCCTATTTATTTATTTTCACATCACCACCATTGCTTATATTGTTTACATATCCACTACTACGACATTATTTGGCAATCAACAGTTAGCGGATTTGTTGGTTGATAGAGGATGCCAAATTGTGTTAACGTTTTTTCATCACTAGATTATTTTAACAATTTGTAAAAAGATTGTTTAATAAAATTAGCTAATGTTTCCAAAAAAAAAAATAATAATAAATAAAATTAGCTAATAACAAAGACATAAGGATGTCCATATTTTATGAAAAGTCTATTGATGCCCCTTTGACTCAAATTGAGTTTAAGTCTATTGATGCCCCTTTGACTCAAATTGAGTTTAAGTCTATTGATGTCCCTTTAACTCAAACTGAGTTTCTACATGTGTTATTATTCTTATTTGACAATGAATTTATATAAATTAAATAATTTTGTATAAAATTTTTAACAAATAAAAATTTTTAAAAATGAACAAAGACAACAATAGTTATCTCCATCTAGCGTCATAGTTGCTATCAAATGACCATGGCTATCTTAGAGAGTTGATCCCTTATGAATTTTAGAAAAGGGAGGCATCAATGGCCTCCCCTGTCAAATAACAGACAAGGGGCGCCTCCACCCCTCTTCGAACCTAAGACAAAGGGGAGGGTCATGGCCGCCCCTCTTTGAATTTGAAACAAGTGTGGCGATTATAGCTGCTCCTTTCAAATCTCAGTCAATCATGGTGCTGGATGAAAATAACCACAACTATCTCAACTTCGTATAGTATTATTTAAATTTTAATTTATATCAAATCATGGCAACATCATAATAATAGGCTAATATATAGCACATGTAGAAGCTCATTTGATGCCAAATCTATGGTAACTTGCTTAATAGGTAAGATAAGGCCGGCTTAATAGTACGGTGTACTTTTTTGATAGTTTAAGGGATTTTGATGGAGTTTTTTTAGTTAGGGGACTCAACTGCGCTATTTAGTTGAGTTAAGGGGTTTGTTTGAATTTTTCAAAAAAAAAAAATATTTATGTATTTTAGATTCCTTTTTTGTGTTTTTTTTATTTTTATTTGTGTAAAATAAAAAATATATTTCTAAATTTTAGTTGTTACTATTGTCTGTTGCCACAATTTCTTCTAATTTTTCAAAATTCAAGTAATCACGCTTGTTTACCGATGAAAATTTATTAAATTAATTATTCGAAATGATCAGTTCTCTGCATTATGTCTGGCCACCGGTGGCCAACCTGGCTATTATGCTCGAGTGATAAATTATTTCAATAAATAAATAGAGTTTAAAACCTAATAAGTGTGGCCTATTAGCTCAGTTGGTTAGAGCGTCGTGCTAATAACGCGAAGGTCGCAGGTTCGAGACCTGCATGGGCCAGTTTTCCTAATTTTTTGCCCCAATTCACTGTCACGAAGACATGTACGTGTAACAGTCGCCCGATATGTATGCACTTGTTTATTGATATTCGAAAATTATATTAAACTTTAATAATTTATTCAAATTAAAGAAAACATACCCTTTCATTGTATGTAACTTGAAGTGTAAATATTGAAATTAATATTTTTGTATAAAGAAAACTTAATTAAAAGGGCATTTTGTTCAAACATTAGAATTGGATGGTAATTGAAATTAAATATTCGGTAATACAATTGTAATGAGTTTATAAATAGCAGAAGTCTTTTTCTATGCTAGTAAATATGAATCGGAATCAAAATAAATAAATAAATAAATAATTAATTAATTAAAATAAAAATAAATACGGAGTAAATATATAATACTTATATATAAATATATAATATATGTATACATATACATGTGTGTGTATTAAACATAATATATAATACTTATATATAAATATATAATATATGTATACATATACATGTGTGTGTATTAAAGTTCAATGTTTAATGCAGGGACAGTGCCATTTTTATTTTTTTCTCATTTTTTATTCCATTATTCAAAAAATTATGGGTTTGTAGTTAATATATTATGTACCTTTAATTTATTTACAGGTACATAAATGGTTAACTGCAGGTACATGTTATATCAACAAATACATAATTTTTTTGAATCAAGATCTACAATGTAAGATGGACTTGTTTCATGGTATAACAATTGATATCATAAAGGGATAATCATTGTTCTGATCTCTCAATTGTTGCTCATCTGTCAATGTAGTCCATAGTTTTCAATTTGAACTAATGTGATCCTTTAATTGTCTCAAATTTCGTCAATTAAACAATTTTTCTGTTGTTTAGTAGTGATTTAGCAGGTAATGACCAAGTTTAGTGAGGGGCATTTAAGTCTTTTCCAGTCAGCTCCTTTTAATTATTTACCTTTACCGTTATATTTTGTTTTCCTCTCTGCGATTGAAGAACCCTAAGTCGAAGTTGCGAAGAAGCCAATGAAGAAATTGAAGATCCAACAACGAAGAACCCCGTGTTGAAGAAGAAGTCTGTAGCAGAAGAGAAATTAAAGCTTAAATCACAACTCTCACCTGTGAGCATGGTTTGGTTTTATTCTAGTGGTTTCATTCTAGTGATAAATAAAAACACTGATGTGAGCATCGAATTGAACAACTTTCACTAGATAGTATTGTGGTAATCACAAAATGTAATTTTCATTCATCCATATATCATCAATAAAAATACATAATATTGGTTTATTACATCATTGAACTACTAGAAAATAACATTACACCATTAAAGTACTACTAAACTTAACCTAAAACACTGCATCAATGCATTACTCCTACTTTAGCTGGAATAACCCTTCACTTCGTTGACCACTCATTATCCAAATACTCATACCAAAGACGGAAAATACAACACCAAATCCAAATCCATTCAAAAACTTAAAATTGGATTCTCAAATCTTCTTAGTAATTTCGTGCTCTTTTTTCTCGATCAATTGTATATTGCAGCTTTTGGATTTCCTTCTCATACTTATCCGACCTCTTCAACAAACCTAAAATCACATTGAAGACACGTTCAAAGACATCATAGTCCATCCATTCAAAAAATCGACAACTTCCATTCCCCTGACCAAACATCAATCCCAATTTTGAATTACATAACAAAATGTATACTTTTAACACTTAAGAGGTTTTACAAATTTTACACTTACCCTGTATCGTGAACATGCCTGATATCTCTTCCCTGGGTTAGCATAATTCTAGGACATCGTCCTTGGAGCCAAATATCCACACCGGCATCGCACATCCGACATACATCCGATGAACTACTCTTGTTGCAAGACATTGTATAGACAAGAAAATTTCAACATGATTGTTAATCCTTCTTCAACACTGGGTTCTTCGTTGCTGGGTTCTTCATTTTCTTCGTAGCTTCAACTCATGGTTCTTCAACCGCGGAAAGAAAAATAAAAAATAACGATAAAGATAAATAAATAAAAGAGAGCTGTTTGGAAAAAAGATTTAAATGTTCCTTACTAAACAGGTGTCATTACCGACTAAATCATTAAATAGTAGTAAAAGAATTTAATTGATAAAATTTGAGACAATTCAAGGATCGTGTTGATTTAAATTGAAAACTAAGTACTATATTGATGGACAATAATTGAGGATCAAAAAAGTGATTATCCATTTCATATATTAACCGGCCATTGGCTAAGGTAATGAGGTCACTGAGGTGACCAGGATCTTCTAAAGTTGGAAAGCGGATCGGGCTCATCACTCATGTCAGCGACCCGAGCCCGAATTTCCATGATTTATTCCACGTTTCAACTAACGCGTCGCCGGTTTAGCAGCTCACGCGTCACTATCTCATTAGTCCAGTTCTTCTATAAAGTCTTTGTTCCCTCCCATCGCGTCCCGCTTATTTCACGTACACGCACCTCCTCTCTCTCTCTCCCTATCTCTCTCTAAACTTCAGTTCTGTACATTACGCTTCGTATTTCTACCTATTCCTAATTCCTGAATAGCATACCAGCAGGAAACGACAGCGTTGTGCGTTCGATCTACGTTGCGGCGGTCTCTAATTCGCTTGGTGCAGGTCGGGAACTGCCGGATCGGATTGCGAGTGGTTGCATGTACGTTGCCATCTGCAAATCTAGCTAGCTCCTGCCTTGCATCAATTGAATCCGAGACCGCGGTGATTCGAACCACCTCCGTGTTGGATCTATCTGATTTCTACCACTTGCTTCTCCGAAGGTTTGGATTTGCTTAGTTTTCTGCGTTTTTATTTCTTCATTTGCTATAAACGTGCTTGGATTTCTATAGATCTACATGTTTGAAATCGCAGACTGATAATCGCATCTCTAGATCTATTTTTTTTTTCAGTGTTAAGTTGAAATCTGAGTAATAATTATCTAGAAGAAATTTATTGAGAAATTAGTAATGAAATTAAAGTTAAAGGAAATAAAACAGCGGTTAATTTAATGTTCCTCATCCTCCTGAAGAGAAAGGTTGACGTATATCTGAGAAATGACGTCAACTGCTACCAGCTACCCATCCCATTTAAGATATTGGCCTTGTTTGGTAAATGGCTGTTGGCTGATTGGGTTGGCTGTTTGGGTTATTAGGTATGATTTGTTGATAAAATTAGCTGATTGTAAAAAGTTGTTTGATAGATTAGCTGTTAGTTGATAGTTGTTTGGTATAATT
Organism: Ipomoea trifida; assembly: GCA_003576665.1. Lineage (NCBI taxonomy): Eukaryota > Viridiplantae > Streptophyta > Magnoliopsida > Solanales > Convolvulaceae > Ipomoea > Ipomoea trifida. The sequence continues at coordinate 13,924,467 of CP025656.1, read as the reverse complement.
TCTTTTCTAAAAAAGCTAATTGAAAAGGCTGCTGCTTTGAGTAGCCTTTTGAATTTTAGTATTTTGGGTTACAAAAAGGTTATTAACCAAACAACTAATAGTGCTTAAATAAGCCAATATTGGCTGATAGGGCTGATTATTTACCAAACAGGGTCACCTGATTATGCCAGGTATACATAAACCTTTCTCCTTCATAAATGGCTGATTATTATTCTTTTAATTATAAATGATTTAATTGAATTGCCTTTTCTCTGATTTTGGTTTTAGATTTTTCTTTATATATATTGTTCGATTTAAGATGCAAATGGAATTACAAGAGGTAAAGGAAATAACACAGCGGTTAAATTAATGTTCTTCGTAAAATTAATGTTCCATTTTCCAATTTTAGTACTCCGCATTATTTTGTCTTTTATATATATATATATATATATATATATATATATATATATATATATAAGAGATCAAATGCGAAGGAACACTCAAGTAAAAAATAGAGTTAAATATAAGGGTTTAGATTGAAGAAATGTTTTTTTTTTTTTTTTTTTTAAATTTTAATGCGGTAGTAGGTACTTTTTGTGTAAGTTTATATATTTTTTTCTTTAGGTGCATTATTTTTTTCTAGTGCATATTTTTCCTTCTTTGATTGAATAATTTCTCTTCATGAGATGCAAGATTATGGACATTACATGTTAAAGTTGGGCACATAAATGTACAAAGTTTTGCATCTTAAGGTGTAAATTTATGCACCTTTAGTTGTAAAGTTATGCAAGGTGCAAAGTTATGCATCCTGAGGACTTAAGTATTCTAAATTAGTTAAAGTCCACTTAAATGTGCAAAGTTCTACACCATTGGAAGCAAATTTATACACCCTTAGTTGTAAAGTTATGCACCTCAAGGTGCAAAGTTATGCATTTCGGTGCACGTTAAAAAAAAAAAAAAGTAAAGTAAAATACTGGGAGCTAAGTATGTGTTCCTTGCCATTCTAACTTAGCTTCTAAGTTTGAGAACATGGATATGAGATTATATTTGGATGTTCAGTAATATGAGAAATTGAAATGGTGTTTCATCATAGAGCATTCTAATTAACTTTTGGACAAGCTAGGCGTCTGCTGATCCCACTACTTCACTTGGTGCGTGGTTCAAGCTTAGCTTCAGAGACATAGTAGACCAACTGCAATTATTGTGAGTAATTTCTTCATTTTGCTTTCTATTGATGCGTGAATATTACTGCCTGCCATCGTGCCATGCGTGATTATATTTTGCACTTTTATTACATATACATTTATGCACTTTTAGATTCATATTGTACACTTTAAATTGTATTTTTAGATTTCTTTGTATTGTGCATTTTAGATATCATATTCTTATTCTTATTAGGACTCTTTATTCTAATCACACTAGAATTCATTTTCCCTGTATTATTGAGAGTGTATCATCTATGCTATTAATAAGATATGGGAATTGTAGTGGATCAAATTCATAATTGTTTGGCAAGTCCATTTGTTTGCAATTACATCATAAATAGGGAACCAGAATAAATATAAGCAAACAAGAATCTGTATTAAGGGAACTACATGGTCACTATGTAATAGAACACACACAAAGTTATAATGGTTTGACTGTCTAAAATACATCATTTAATATATATGTGAAGAATTGATAGACGATTTCATAGGCTAGTAGCTCTGTGATTGTTCTAAGCAAACATCAAATCATTTAACATTTGAATAATTGCTAGAGGGATTAACATCATAGATTATTATAAATTGAAATTATATACACTTTAACACTTCAGACTAAAAAGGAAAAAAAAGGAACCGACTACAGAGTACTAAATACTGGTCAATATTACTGTAATAGTCAAAACACCATATTAGATACTTGTATGCAGAGACACTATGCATGCCATGTAGATAATAAGTAATCGGTCAGTTTAAATCTTAAAAATAATACCTATAATAATAAATTAAATTAAAATCCTACATATAATAATAATCTATAAGAAAATATACAAAAAAAATATCATAACAGCACTACAAATTTATAGGAATTTTACATAGTAGATTTTATTTATATTTATTTTTATATATATTTAAAATTTTGGTTAACCATTCGGTTAATTCGGTTAACCGAACTTTCGAACCGAATTAACCGTTAACTGAACATTTAAAAAATCTTTAACCATTTACCGAACCAAAAAAATTCGGTTAAAAAATAGTTAACCGAACTTTGTCAATTTGGTCGGTTAATCGAAAATTTACCGAAGTTTGCGCACCCCTACCAGTTATATACTCTAATTTTTTAAAAATAAAAAGTTAAAAATAATATAGTATGTACGGTAGTTAGCACTTAGGCGTATATAACCACCGTAAATACTATAAATATTTCAAATAATTTAAAAACAAATACCGTATATACATCTAAATATTTTAAAAAAAAACTATAGAGTATATACTTATAACCAACGTATATACTATAAATATTTAAAATTATTAAAAAACAAATAATGTATATACATATAAATATTTTTTAAAAATTTTTAAAAACTATATAAAGTATATACGGCGGTTATATATATAATCGCGGTATATTCTAAATACATTTAAATGAATTAAAAAATAAATACCATATATACCGTGGTTATTGTATAACCGGTCGTATATACTCTAAATATTTTTTAAAAAATAAACTATATAATATATACGGTGGTTATAAGTATAACCGCCGTATATACTTTAATTTTAAAAAAAATTAAATTAAGGTATATACGACGGTTATTTAAAAAAACTGACGTATATTAAGTGATGTAGTATACTATTTTTGTAGTAGTAAAACTTGAGAACTGCTGAGATTGAACAAATTAAGATTTTGGTATACATACTATGTTTTTCTTTATGTCGCTGACCATATAAATTGGGCCATGACATTCGTTCTTGGGCTCTTTAATCGAATTTGAACTACTCATTTAATTAACTATTACTTAACTATTAATTAACTATGAGCTTTCAATTTTTTAGTGAACATCATTTTTTCACAACTCACCCAAACAACATAATGAGGAAACTCGCAGAATCAACAATTCTAAAGGACATGAAGAAGCAAAAGATCACAGATCAAGGTTAGAGCCAAAATTAAATCTCATTATATATTGTTTGACTCATTATTTTCGTTATTATCTATATACTTCAGAACTCCAGACTTGGTTTGCTCATACTGAGAAATCCAATTTTAAAATTTTCAATTTGAGATCAAATTGACAAACACATACATGGATTCAATTATCTGATAACGTGCATGTGTTCTCAAATTGGGAAAATGATTAAAAGAAAAGTTAAAAGCTATAGACGCATCCGTATTTCGGAGACTGGACAAAATTTGGACTTGGATTTTCTAATAATGAGAAATTCAGTTTTGAATTTTTCAGTTTGAGAAACTAGACTAGGGTTTCTCAAAATTGAGAAACATGGATTCAATTATACAATAATTTGTGCATGTGTTCTCGAATTGGAGAAAAACGACAGAGAAATTAAAGAGTATACACACATTTGTATTCCGGGGATTGACCACATTCGGATTAGGGTTTCTCAAATTGAGAAACATATATCTTAAATTATCTGAGAGAGATTACAAGTTCAAAAAATTAAGGTTTCTCAAATTGAGACACCAGACCTTAAATTATCTTAGAATCTGGTGCATGTGTTCTTAAATTGAGAATAAAAAGGAGGAAAAAAGTGTAAACACGGATCCGGCTGCCGGCGTCTAGACGACTGACCTAAGGGTGAAGATGAAGATCAGGAGACGGGAAGCTCACAACTAGCGACAGTTGAGTAGGCGATGGTCGATGAGCGAGTGGGTGTGTTCTTAAATTGAGAATAAAAAGGAGGAAAAAAGTGTAATCACGGATCCGGCTGCCGGCGTCTAGACGACTGACCTAAGGGTGAAGATGAAGATTAGGAGACGGGAAGCTCACAGCTAGCGACAGTCGAGTAGGCGATGGTCGATGAGCGAGTGGGTGTCAGTTGAAGCCGGCGACTGGATGACTGCTTTCTCCATTCATTAGGTATGTTGGGCGGTGGCTGGTGGATGGTGTGCGGTGGCTATGCAGAACAGGAGAACCAAAGCGACCAAATGAAACGAGTAACTAAATAAAACTTTATATATATATATATATATATATATATATATATATATATATATATATATATATATATATATATATATATATATATATATATATATATATATATATATATATATATATAGCCCAAAACGATGTTGTTTTGGTGCTATCTAAATTTGGGCAGTAATATTTTATTATTTTTTCCCCTAGAAAATTAAGGAATGTGTTGCCTTGGGTTATGTTCATATTGAATATAATATGTAATTAAAAATTGTAGAATAAAAATGATTAAGGAATAAATATCTAATTAACATATAGAATGAAATGTTTATTACTGAATGAATTCTTCGTTATTTATTTATATTACGAGTCATTCCTTGACAATTGATTTAACTCGGACATTTTATTTTTAAAGAAAATGTGTCATTATGTAATCAGAATAATACACAAGCATCATTGCTCCAATAAAATAGGTTGTACGATAATGCTTAGTCGTTGTTAGAACCAACTGTTGGTGCACCAGTATTTAGTCCAGCTAATCTTAGTGTTAATTATAAGCAAATTTGTTATCACAATAGCGTACCTAACTATTTTATTTAAATAAGATGCAATTTGTAATTTTTCTCGCGGTGATATTATTCTGAACGTTGCTTAAGAGTGGAATAACATCTTTGCTCTTGTCGGGAGGCAGAACGACACATTCTAGATTTGCTATACCACTCTCTTTGAATGAAGACTCCACGTGCAATATATCGCAAGGTAGTGACCTTGCTGAACTTATAATAAGGAGCAAATTGATTATATGGGATGAGAGATCGATGATGCACAAACATTATTTTGAAGGTTTGGATAAAATCATGAGGGATCTATTAAGGTTTGTCGTATTGGGTAGTGCTGAAAAGACTTTTGGTGGAAAGATAGTAGTTTTGGGTGGTGATTTTAGACAGATTCTTCCCGTTATTCCAAAAGCAACGAGACTAGTAGTTGTCGGAGCCACTATTAATTCTTCATACCTTTGGGCAAATTGCAATGTATTGAAACTCACAAAGAACTTGAGACTACGAAGCTTAGCTTTAGAGGAAGATAGACAGACGGTTGATTGGTTTTCAAAATGGAATTGTAGGGGTAGTATACAACGATTTGTCTGAGATTGATATTCTAGAACAATTTTTGTTGAAGTGTGGACCCGATTCCATAGCAACTATACTGGAAACCACCTTCCCAAGTGTGAGATATGACATGCTTGATGAGTCGCACCTAGAAGTAGGGCTGTCAAAGTGGGCCAAAGCCCGCGGGCTGGCCCGCACCCGCCCCGCGGTGGGGCGGGTTAGGGTCATGAAAAAATAGGTCCGCGAAAACGCGGGCCTAATGGGGCGGGCCAAAATTGACCCGCGGCCCGCGCGGGCTAACCCGTGCGGGCCGCGGGTTGGCCCGCGGGCTAAGTAGTAAAAAAAAATTTTTATATAAATATATATATTCACAGTATGTACTGTGAAAATATATATATATTCACAGTGAATATATATATATATATTCACAGTACATACTGTGAATATATATATTCACATTGCACTGTGAATATATATATTCACAGTGGAATGTGAATATATATATTACAACATTGCACTGTGAATATATATATTCACAGTGGAATGTGAATATATATATTACAGTGTATTACTGTGAATATATATTAATTATAATTTTAAAAAAAAAAAAAAAGATGAAAAGCCCGCGGGGCCCGCGAACCCGCGCGGGGCGGGTTAGGGTTACACAAATTTTAGCTCGCGGGCCTAATGGGTCGGCCCGCAAAAGCCCGCTAGAAATTTGGCCCGCTGTGGGGCGGGCCTAACGAGGCGGGCCGGCCCGCTTTGACAGTACTACCTAGAAGGTCAAGCGATCACTAGGCATACTCACTAGGCAGTGGAAAACTCGTATTCCCACCGTTTAAAACTAAGGACTCGAGACGTTCTTATAAAACAAAATAAAATAACAAAAAATATATGGCAATCTCAGTTGGTCTCAACCGACTGGGGATAGATGGCGAAGCTTTGGCCGACTGCTAAGCGGTCGATCAGGACCTTTGGCTAACTGCCTTAGAGGTTGACTCAGAGGAAGATGAGTGCAAGAAGATGATTAAAAAAAAAAGAAAAAAAACAAAAACAAAAACCTCTCAGTATACTTCTGAGAGACTTCGCATCCACGAAATCTCAAAAAAGCGGAGGACTGAGTGATGGACAACATATCCCCACCGTAGGGTAGAAAAAAAAAAGGACGGATTAAATATATATATATATACACACACACATAAATAAATAAATAAAAATAAAATAATAACAATAATAACATATAATAAATTCTTTAAACAATCTTATTTGCAGGTCATCTCAATCGAAGATAATTAAATAGGATCACTTAGCATACTGTCTGGAGACTTCGAGTCCACGAAATCTCAAGAAGGCTAGATGATGGATAATATACTAGGCCTTGGTCACATGGACCGGCCCAAGAGAGTAACTGGATCAAGAAGGCCCAAAAAGGAGACCCAGTACAGAACTACCGAAGAGTTCGACAAGGATTTGACTTAGTATTTGTAATATTAATAGGATTAGGGCATATTATTTATAATATAACGAGGACTTTCAATAGGAGGTAATCCAGGATTCTTATTCCTTATAAGGCTCTAAGCCCAAGATATGTATAAATGGACCCTCCATAGAGAGATTACAAACAATTCTGAGCAATACAATACCTATATATTCTCTGTATATTTTCCTGCATTTTTCCTATATTATCGCTATTGTAGTGTTAGCTTACCTAAGTAGTGTTGGCCTGCCTAAGTCATAAAAGGGTGCCGTGTTGTTTAGGCCGGAAGCTAGTTTTCAGCAAAAAGATTTGACTTTTATTATAGTTAATTAAAGATTTTTTTTTTTGAAAACAGTTAATTAAAGATTTAAGATTAAAGATGTCATGTCATTAACAATTACATTTAAGTGAGCTTTAAATGAGTTTACTTATTTTGGTTACTCATTCCACGATTGCAACTGCTGGTAGTGTTTTATTTGCAACTTTTATTTATAATAGAGATTGAAGTCGACAGCAAGCCAAGCTTTAAGATTCTTTCAGGAAAGCAAATTTTAATTGCAATTTCAATGGCATGTTTATCTGCTCCACTGCTGTTCTGTGTAACAAGAAGTAAGCCTCAGCTTATCGTGCCATACACCTCCACACCTCATCAACATAAACCGCTTTCCGATATCGACGATCAACGCACCATTCGAGTTCATATTCCAGTTTTGATGTTTTACAGGAACAGTGTTGAAAGGAGAGGGGAAGATCCAGCAATGGCTATCAAAGAAGGGTTAGCTAAAGCACTTGTTTTCTACTATCCCTTGGCGGGTAGGATTTTTGAAGGGGAGAATGGAAAACTGATTGTGAATTGCAATGGGAAAGGGGTTTTGTTTGTTGAAGCAAAAGCCAATGTTAAGCTTGAGCAGTTAGGTCATAAATCCATTCAGCCACCATGTCCATACTTGAAGCAACTCCTCAACACTGTGCCTGGCTCCAATGGGATCATTGATTGTCCTCTTCTACTTATTCAAGTAAGATGATATAATAGGGAGCTATTTATTTATTTTAATATTTTACTTTACAGTTACCTTCTGGAGACTAGCTATATTTTGTTGAGACATTCAAATTTGTTTTTTAGGTAGAGTTTGAATGGGGGTTGAAGACTGAACATGTAACTAACTCTCTACATCATTGACGCATACATATCATTATCTATATACCTTCGACCCATTTAATACCATGTTTTGCTATTTTGGTAACCGCTATCATTGAATGATATGATTGATGAGAGTCACTTCGTGCCACTAGACCATAAGGTATTAAGGTTGACATATATAGTATAACATAATATCTCACCGAGTTATTTTTTAAATTTTATTTTTCCAAAATATATTAAGGTACTTTGAAAGGCTATTTACAAAATAGAGCCACTTTAAAATTACTGTATTTTGACAAATAGGATTTCAAAGTAGCCGTTGTTTTAAAGAAAACACATGGTTGAAAAATCGCTAGGTGCTCCTCGGGCGTTTAGGGGCGCCTAAGCGGGAATTAATCGGTGCCTAGGCGCGCCCGTGAATTTTTTATTTTATTTTTAAAATTATTTACATTTTTTTTTACTCCATCTGTTCTATTTTATCTGTCATACTTACTATTCATTGGTCAAACCAACTCTTTCTTCTTTGTTTATTTTCTTTTTATTACTTATTTTTAAATTTTTTTTTTTTTGTGTTTAATAGTACTTTTAGTGTAGTTTCTAAATATATAAATTTTGTATATTAATACTAAATATAATATTATAAAAAATTGAATTGAAAATCACTTTAGTCAAGCCTTGTTAACCGAACTAGACATATAACCTAAATATTAATACTTTACTAGATCATACTAAAATATTAAATATTAACCTAAAAACATCTAGAGTTTGAACAATTTATGTTTATTTCGCTCAAAACGATGTCTTTTTTAGTGAAATAACCATTTAATAAAAGACGAGAACAATAGCTAGGTCGTCGGCCAGCGCCGATTAGTCTGTGCTTAGGCGGGATTTTTGCATTACTACATGTCCATGACTAGCATTACATTTTTCTCATAATTAACTATTCAAACCTCAATATTAAATTTTCTCTCAAAAGCATTACATTTTTCCCTGTAACAATAATTTATTCTTGATTTTTATTATATTTTCCAGCACAAGTATTACATTTCCATTATGACCTAGAGACTCACTCTTGCATGGTTATAATGTATTGTGATGTAGGTAACCCGTTTTACTTGTGGTGGCTTTGCGTTGGGAATTCGATTCAACCACACCATGATGGATTCCCAAGGGTTCATTCAATTTGTAAAGGCAGTAAGTGAACTGGCACAAGGTACTTCTACCCCTTCAACACTTCCAATTTGGGAGAGAGGCCTCTTAACTGCAAGGCCAACCCCAACCATCACCTATGAACACAACGAGTTCAAGGATTTTGAGTTATCCAAGACTACAAAGTGGTGGGACTTCGAAAAATTATTGATGCGTACCACCAAATTCATCAACACACAAAAGCTAGCGAGTGACCCCTTAGTGTTTTTTAGCAAAAATATAAGCCACTCCCTCTTCATTAAGCGTTCTTTCACTTTTGACTCAAGAGAGCTGCAAGCTATCAAGGATCAATGCCCTTCAAGTACCACATTCGAGGCACTTTCTGCTTGCTTATGGAAATGTCGTACCATTGCTCTCCGACCAGACCCTAATTCAATGATGCTATTGACCATTATTGTCAATATACGAGAAAGATTGCTAGACCTGAAACTGCCCCTTGGATACTATGGTAATGCAATTGTATCCGTGACAGCGATAACCACAGCCAAGTTGTTGTGTTCAAATCCGATATCATATGCAGCCAAGTTGATTAGGGAGGCTAAAAATACTGTTAACGACGATTATGTTAAATCGATTATAGATTTTATGGTGACTAGGGAGAGACCAAGGTGGACTGTACCAAGGAACTTCTTCATAACAGACAATTCACGATTTGGATATGACGAGGTGGATTTTGGATGGGGTAAGCCTGTATTTGGTGGCGTTTATGGCGTTGTTTATGGAGTTGGGTGCTTGGTACCTCATACAAGGAGAGAAGACAGAGAGGGTAAACTCGTGGCATTAGCTTTGCCTCCAATAATTATGGGAAAATTTGAAAATGAGCTTAGGAAGATGACTAAAGCACAAACGTGAGTTTTCCTATCCATATATAATGAGAGGGAGTAAACTTTATGCCTCATATTTCCATTCAATTGTTTGGATCTTCAGCTTTGATGTTGTAGTTTTAATGTTTTGTACACATATGTCCTTATTATGAATAAACTACTGTATGTCCAAGGCGATGGCGGGTGTTGAACTAACTATTAGTTCTGATATATTAATTGTGTTTATTATTTCATGTTGAATAAGTTTTTTGCCAGTCATCAAGATCCTAACTTACACGATCTTATTCTTTGTTTGATCCTACTTTTTATGTTCTCATGCACCTTTATAAAGACTTTAGAACAAGCTTTGTAATTATGAGAACAAGATATAGTTCAAGTATAATCATCTGCAATATATATTCCTTATGTTATTTTCTTTCTGTCCCTGTGTTTACTATTTTGATTGTTGCAATATCAGTTTAACACACGTATATTCTGTAACCTTATACTTCAATTTTTCTACAAACTGGTATCAAAGCCAACTATAGTGCGCCCTTCGAACCTGTCACAATGAACAACATTGCTCAATTTTCTATTCCTGTTCTTGATGGAAAAAACTACAATCATTGGAGCACTCAAATGAAGGTGTTGTTTGACTATATCATGATCCGCTGGAAATTGTTGAAAATGGATCGGAATACCTACAAAATTAGCAGATAATGCAGATGAGAAGTATAAAGACAAGAATGTGTTGTACTACATCCATCAAGAGATGAGTAATGGAATCTTCGAGCATATTGAAGGTGCAATGATCTCTCATGAGGCATAGAATATTCTGATTAACTCGTACAAGGGTGATGAAAAATTTAAGATGGTACGTCTTCAAACATTAAGACATACGAATATTTTAAATAATCAAGGGGGGAGTGAATAGACTTGTATATATTTTTAAAATCTTTACTGCTCAAATTTCTAGACTTAAGATAAACTTAAGTTAAATTAGAAGAACTTATTGTGAATAAAGTGAATCATTGAGAAAAAGGATTTTTACAAATCAAAGTATTTTTCACTCCTCCTATTTGTTTTTGATTTATGGAAAAATTCAATTGTACAAGATCTAGTTCAGAAAATCATTCTTTGAAAGTTGTATTTGTATTAGATTGAGTCTGTACTATAGAATAACATAGTTCAGTGTCTGAAGACGAAGACCGAACGCCATGAGTGAACTAGATAAGAAGACCAGTTCAGATTGGAGTTCAAGACCGTTAAACAATAATTAGAACAAAATTCAAAAGGATTGTTATAAATGCCCGCCATCTACATATAGATCAGTTTGATGACTTTCAAGAAATTACTCTACATATCAAGTATTCTTTCAAGGGCGTACTGGTATAGATTAAATGGAGCAACTTGATAAATCTGATTCAAATCAAGTTGCTTGATAAATCTGATTCAAATCAAGTTGATATGATGCTTGATGAATTCGGACGGTCAAGCATTTGATCGGCTGCATTTGACAACTATTTATAATAGAGATTGAAGTCGAGCAGCAAGCCAATAACCTTTAAGATTCTTTCCTGAAAGCAAAATTTAATTGTAATTGCAATTTCAATGGCATGTGTATCTGCTCCACTGCTGTTCTGTGTAAAAAGAAGTAAGCCTCAGCTTATTTTTGAAAAGCTACTAAAGTAGCGTTTCAAAATAAGTTCTTATTTTAAGCTACTAGCTTATTTTATTAACATTACCAAACAGAGCTTATAACTTATTAGTAATTTAAAATAAGATATAAGCTCCTAAATAAGCTCTGCCAAACAGAGCCTATGTGTTCTAAAACTTACATATTTCTATGAATATGTGCGTGCAAAAAAGTTTCCGGCAAACGATTAGAATAAGTTATTCGATAAGATAGATCATTGAAATAAAAAATTCCAATACATAGTGATTGCTAGTATTATACACAGAATAGACAGAAAAATAAAGATTAGAACATAAGGCAGAGATGATTAGAAAAAAAAAAAAATCATGAAATAAAGATATGCAAACAAACTTCTCACTTTCTCAGCAAACGGAGTTAAAGAAAAGATCATAATACAATGTAAAGTACTGTATGTATAATTCTAATCCAACAAAAAAGAAACGCATACCTCTTTGACTGCACTGCTTGTTCTCTCATAGGTGAGAGCTCGTTGCTCATTGTTGGTTTTATCTTTCAAAGAATGGTCGAATGGCACACTAACACTATCGAAAAATCGACTAACACAATCAGAAAATTAGAGTGACTTATCAGCCCTCTCTGAATTATAACTCCTATTTATACCAGCTATGAGGGATTTTCCTCTTAAGAAACTTCTAAACTATTTTAGGAACTATTTTAGGAACTCTTTCCTTATTACATTTAGGTATTTTTCTAATTCATCCGGACCTTCTTTTGCTAGACTCTTTAGGAAACCTTCATAACCGCCTGTCTTACACCGCCTTTCCTGCACCGCCTGTCTTACCTCAGCCCCCTCTAGGTCGGTCCGATTCGACTCATCTTCTTCTTACTTCTTTAACTCGATCTTTCTTCCATGGTAATTAGTTGTTTCAATAGCAATGTATATTCAATCACTCTCAGTCTAAGATCTTCAGCTACCTTGTTACCTCTTCCTCGAACCCTCGACCGACCGACCTATATTGCGTCATCATGCCTTCTTCCGAACCTTCTTCCCCGCTTCATCAGTTATTCCTTTCATCCACGCCGAGCCTCTAGTATCGAGCCTGAGTCTATCCCCCATCAGTCATAATGAATAGAGATGCCATGAACTTTGAAGGTTATATTTGTGGTGTAAATAGCTTCTCTGTACTATGTTTTGTTTGCCTTGGACAACAATTTGTATAACTTCTCACTAAGAAGGCAACCCGCCTTCTCACTAAGAAGGCGACCCTGAGAAAGCAACCCAGTGGTTGCAGGGTGCCTTTTTCAGTGAGGGAAGGCAACCCGCCTTCTCACTGAGAAAGTGGTTGCAGGGTTGCTTTCTCTGGTGATTCACTGGCAATCGTTCTACGATCGTTGGTGATTTTTGTGTTAAAAATACCACCGAAGTAAGCTCGAAATTTGACCAGAACCCTAGTGACCTGTGATAACGGGTCACTAACTGATTTTTGGACTTTTTTGTACTAAAATACAATGTTGATGGGTTTAATTGTTACTTTAAAAAATTTAAGAGCCTAATTAACTTATTAGGTAAAGTTCGATGACTTATTTGACTATTTTTCTATTCATTAAAGATTAAAGATGTCATGTCACTAACAATTACATTTAGGGTGTGTTTGGAACGCAGGAAAATGACTTCTGGAAAATGTTTTCTGGAAAATGAGTTATTTTCCGGAAAGTGAGTTCATTTTCCGTGTTTGGATGTGTACTTTGGAAAACTGTCTTTAGGTGTTTGGTTCATTTTCCGGAAAATGAGTGGAAAATGAATAGAAATATATAATTATATAATTTTATTCTTTTATTTAAAATATAAAAATATATAACATAATAATATTTGTTATACATATAACTAATTTAAAATTAAAAAAAAAAAAAAAAAAAAAAAAAGGGGGGGGGGGGGGGGGGGGGCGCCGGCTGCCTGGTTTCCGACGGAAACCAGAGCAGATCTGCTCTGGTTTCCGGCAGGGACCGGCCCCCTGCCAGAAACCAGAGCCGGAAGTGAAGGGAGGGACGACAGCCGTCCCTCCCTTCCATTTTCTCATGGGGGAAAATGACTTCCGGATAATTTTGGGGGAAGTCATTTTCCCCCAAAATGGGGTTCTTTTCTGTGGTCAACGGAAATTGATTTCCGTTGACCACATTTTCTGGGTGTTCCCAAACACCCGAAGCCCGGAAAATGACTTCCAGAAGTCATTTTCCGGGCTTCCAAACACACCCTTAAGTGAGCTTTAAATGAGTACTTTACTTATTTTGGCTACTCATTCATCGATTGCAACTGCTAGCTGGAAGTGTTTTGCAACTTTTATTTATAATAGAGATTGAAGTCGACAGCAAGCCAAGCTTTAAGATTTTTTCCTGAAAGCAAATTTTAATTGTAAATTGTAATTGCAATTTCAATGGCATGTTTATCTGCTCCACTGCTCTTCTGTGTAACAAGAAGCAAGCCTCAGCTTATCGTGCCATCAACTTCCACACCTCATGAACAAAAACCGCTTTCCGATCTCGACGATCAAGGCACCGCTCGAGTTCATATTCCAGTTTTGATGTTTTACAGGAACAGTGTTGAAAGAAGAGGGGAAGATCCAGCAATGGCTATCAAAGAAGGGTTAGCTAAAGCACTTGTTTTGTACTATCCCTTGGCGGGTAGGATTTTTGAAGGGGAGAATGGGAAACTGATAGTGAATTGCAATGGGAAAGGGGTTTTGTTTGTTGAAGCAAAAGCCAATGTTAAGCTTGAGCAGCTAAGTGAGAAATCCATGCAGCCACCATGTCCATACTTGAAGCAACTCCTCCACACTGTGCCTGGCTCTAAAGGGATCATTGATTGCCCTCTTCTACTTATTCAAGTAAGATAATAGGGAGCTATTTATTTATTTATTTTCTCTTGAATTAATTCATGATTTAATACTTTACTTTAGTGATATTTTCATTTTTAATTCTAGATCATAGACAAAAGATTTGATCATTTTTTATTATTATTCCTTTGTTTATAGTTTAATTCCTAAGAACAAAAAATTAAATTCCCTTCATCATATATATCAACAAGAACATCATACCATAAAATTTAAAAAAAAAAAAAAAAAAAAAAGAGCTTCTTCTTTAGTCTCAAACACAATATTTAATTTGTTACGAGAAGAATGTAGTCACCTTCTTGAGACTAGCTCCATTTTGTTGAGACATGAAGTTGGTTTAATTTAAGGCGAAATTTGTACACTTATCTAACTCTCTATCACTGACACCTAAAGTTGTAAACTTTCTTTTTTTTTTTTTCTCTCAAATAAATACTTAAAATTCATCTCTCTCATGCAAATTTCTAAACTCTCTGGCATTATTTCAACCTTGGATTAATTGTTTTGAAGAAATTTTTATTTTCGAATTCATAAAAATTTTCTACAATTTTTTCCTATTCCATTTTACCTATCTTACCCTTTTTTTCCTTGTATCTCAAAATACTATCTAAATTTGTCTAGTCTAGAAAAGCAAACCCCCCCCCCCCCCCCCCCAACCCCTCTACTATTAATTTTTATTTTCTCTTTCAAGTTACACTTGACTTTTCATGCATCTTAATAATGGTACCATTCAAGGTTTTATTTTCTCTTTCAATTTGCACTTGACTTTTCATGCATCTTAATAATGGTACCATACAAGACCAGCTAGGGCGACCGCACAGGACCCCCAATTTTTGGGACCCAATGTTTTTAAAATTTTTTATATATATAGTTCTATATTTTTATATATACTTGATAAGTATTTTTTTAGAATTTATATATTGGTATTAATTGTAAGTGAAAATAAAATTTTAAAAGTAATTGACATCGAAATTTGGGTGAATAAATTTGTATTTAAATACACACAGAAGTGCTACTAATTTTAAATTAAACTTTGAAATATATTTTTTTCTTTGTTGAATTTTATGCATTATACTTAGACAAAATTTTTTATTACTTTTTCACTTTTGTCATAGAATACAATAACTTGAAGTCTATATAGATTTGGACTCAATTACCTTAGTTATAGAGATTTTCTAAATCTTCTAGAATTCTATCTTTATATGTCATAGGTCTTTTTGGATTATGTTTTTACTTTTATAAATAGATCTATCTTTGTTAAAAAAATCTCTCTTCTCCTATATTTTTGTCTTTCTATTATTATCTTTGTGTCTGTCGTACTACCATATAAGACATTGAATAGTGTGTCTAATTTTAATTTTTTTTATTTCAAATTAAATATCAACTAAGTGCAACTTGTCACATCAAGAGTGACAAAAATTAATGAATGATTTTTGTAGAAGCATCTAGTCTAGTACTATATATTCTAATAATATTTAATTCAGTAAAATAGACTCTTAACTAAACAATGTAGACAAGGCTAAAGTTGTACATGTAATTAGCTAACTCTCTACATCGATCACTGACACATATCATTATCTATACCTTCCACCCATTTAATACCATGTTTTGCTATTTTCGTAATGGCTATATATATCATGAGAAAATTACCATTTTGATCCCTCAAAATTGTCATTGTAATTCTTAGTTTTTAATTTCAACTAATTTGATAATCGGCTTGTTTAAAATTTTGTCAATTAAACCCTTCGAAGATCAAATTGACGAAATTTTAAAAATGAGACATCACCATTTTGGTTACTCGGAAGGGTTTAATTGAAGAAATTTTAAATAATTTGAAGATCAAATTAGTTAAAATAAAAAATAAGGGACTACAATAACAGTTGAGAAACAACTAAGTAACCAAAATTGTGATTATTCTCGCTATATCATTGAATGATTGATCTCATAATGAATTATCACATTTTCTTCTTTTAAAAGAAAAAAAATTATTTAAATCATAGGAGAGTCACTCTATTATGTATTGTGATGTAGGTAACCCGTTTTAGTTGTGGTGGCTTTGCATTGGGAATTTGGTTCAACCACACTATGATGGATGCCCAAGGGTTCATTCAGTTTGTAAATGCTGTAAGTGAACTGGCACAGGGTGCTTCTGTTCCTTCAACACTTCCGATTTGGGAGAGAGGTCTCTTAACTGCAAGGCCAACCCCAACAATCACCTACGAACACAACGAGTTCAAGGATTTTGATCTATCCAAGACTACAAGATAGAATTATATGAGATGGAAAACACTGATACTTCTTGCATTTATTAACAAAGACAAATGAGCCTTATATAAGGCAACCATACAACTGCTGAAATAATGGAAAACAAAGTGGGCAAAGAAAGTGACCCACGTACACAACTTACTGCTATCAAATAGGAAATATATTTTAAGATTCCTAACAAATGAATACCACTAATTATTAATGCTTAACCAGAAACCACTAACTTTGAATTACTCCAACATACCCCCTTGATTCAAAGTTACACACTCCCATCTGCATTCTGAAATAATCTTGTTTCTTTGACGCAAGTGTCTTGGTAAGAATGTCAGCAATTTGCTGGTTTGTGCCGCAAAACTTCACTGTAATTGCTCCTTTTGCTACTAAGTCACGAATGAAGTGGTGACGTATGTCAATGTGCTTTGTACGACTATGAAAAATAGCATTCTTTGTCAGATTAATTGCTGAGATGTTGTCACAATATATCTCCGTAGCACCTTCTTGATCCTGAAGGAAGTCTGCTAACAACCTTCTTAACCAAATAGCTTGACAAGCAGCAGAAGTAATAGATGTATACTCTGCTTCAGATGAGGATAAAGCAACTGTACTTTGTTTTTTTGATGACCAAGAAATAACACCGGACCCAAGGGTGAATAAATATCCAGAGGTGCTTTTTCTATCATCAAGAGAACCTGCCCAATCGCTATCACAATAGCCAACCAGCCTCATATTATCAACTTTCTTATACCAAATCCCATAATCAGACGTACCTGCTATATAATGCAATATCCTCTTCACAGCTCCTAGATGATGCTTTGTAGGAGTATGCATAAATCTAGAAACCACACCTACAGAATGTGCAATATCAGGTCTAGTGTGAGAGAGGTAATTCAGACAACCCACCATGCTTCTGTACATCTTTGCATTTGCTGCTCCTGTATCATCATTGGCTGGCAACTTCTCATTAATATTCATAGGAGTACAAGCAGGTTTGCACCCTGTCAGCTGAAACTTTACGAGAAGATCTTTTGCAAATTTTTTTTGGGAGAGAAAAATACCATCAGTTCCTTGTTTTATCTCTAACCCAAGAAAATAATGCAGCAATCCCATGTCTGTCATCTCAAACTTCTTCATCATACTAGACTTAAACTCTGCAATAATAGACCCACAAGAACCCATGTATATCATATCATCAACATACAAACAAACTGCCAAAAAATCATTACCTTGCTTCTTCAAATAGAGTGTAGGCTCATTTTCACTCCTCTCAAAACCATTTTCCAGAAAATAAGAATCAATTTTGTTGTACCATGCACGTGGGGCTTCCTTAAGGCCATACAACGCCTTCTGTAATATATAGACTTTGTTTTCCCCATCCTTGACTACAAAACCTTCAGGTTGAGCAACAAATACTTCCTCTTTCAACTCTCCATTTAGGAAAGCAGATTTGACATCAAACTGAAAAATTGGCCAACCTAGTTGAGCAGCTAAGGCAAGAAAGGTTCTCACAGTTTCAAAACGAGCCACGGGAGAAAACGTCTCATCATAGTCAACACCTTGTTCTTGTGCATAGCCTTTAGCCACCAACCGAGCCTTATGTTTTTGTACACTTCCATCAGCATGATACTTGGTACGGAACACCCATTTCAACCCAATTGCTTTTTTTCCTTCCGGAAGATCAACTAACTTCCATGTGTTGTTCTTCTGTATGCAATTCATTTCTTCTATCATTGCATCCCGCCATACTTGTTCCCGAGCAGCATCATCATAGAAAATAGGATCCGACACTGAGAGAGCAAAATTTGTTGTTTCATAAATATCTCTTAGTGAACGGAACCTTTGTCGAGATTCCGGTGTACTTTCTGGTGAAAAAGAGGTGTTGCTACCGGGTTGTGGGCTTGTTGGCGGAGTAGATTTGTTGTCTGGTGAGTTGCTACTATCTTCATGTGGCAAGGGGGTTGTTCCACCTGGAACTACACTAGAGACTTCTCTAACATCAATAAAAGGAATCATTTTCCCTGTTTTGTCAGAACTCCAAGACCAACTAGCAGACTCATTAAATAACACATCTCGGCTTATAATGATCTTGCCACTTATTGGATTATACAACCTATAAGCTTTGGATTGCAAACTATAACCAAGAAAAATACATTTTTCTGATTTATCTTCAAGTTTATGACGAGATGATTTTACCAAAGCATAGGCTATACAACCAAAAACTTTTAAGTGGCTTACCATAGGCTTCACACTATGCCATGCTTCATATGGAGTCTGATTCATGACTGCCTTTGTGGGAGAGATGTTTCGAAGATACACTGCTGTTGCTATTGCTTCTGCCCAGAACTTATTCGGAAGGCCTCTTGCCTTCAACATACTTCTACCCATCTCTACAATAGTTCGGTTCTTCCGTTCAGCAATGCCATTTTGCTCCGGGGTATATGGTGCAGTAAGCTGCTTAAAAATTCCAAGTTTTTCACAAAAAACATCAAAATCATTTGAGCAAAATTCACCACCATTGTCTGTGCGCAACTTCTTTATAGAAAAACCTGATTGTTTCTCAACAAAGGTCTTAAACTTTTTGAACATATCAAGTGCTTCGGACTTGAGTGTTAAAAAGTAAACCCAACTCATTCTTGTATAATCATCAGTGAACAATAGAAAATAACGACTCCCATTCAAGGATTCTGTTTTCATTGGCCCACACAAATCAGCATGCACTAGTTCAAGACATTCAGATGCTCTCCATGACTTCCCAACAGAAAATGGTTTTTTTCTATGTTTCCCTAAGACACAACCTTCACAAAACTCAAGTGTATTGATGTTTGGCAGCCCCAAAACCATCTGTTTTTGACTCAACAGTTTCAAGCCATTAAGATGTAGGTGACCATAACGCAAATGCCACAAGTCAGAGTCACTACATCCCTTAACAACAAGAGCCCTGTTTCCTACAGCAGAGAGGGCAAGTGGAAACATTCTATTTTTTGTCATACTGACATTAGCAATATTTTGACCTGATTTCTTATCTCTAATAACACACTGACCATCATCAAATAATATAACCAACCCATTATCCATCAATTGTCCCACACTCAACAAGTTGTGAGCCAAACTAGGTACAAAGAAAACATCATGCAATAATTTCTTTTTACCATTGCTAGTGCAGATAGCAATCGTACCTTTCCCGTCGACCTGAACTTTCTTGTCATCACCAAGTCGAACTTCAGATTTTTGTGAGACATTCAAATTTTCAAACAATGAGCGAGAATTCGACATGTGGTTGGAGCACCCACTGTCAATAAACCAGACATCATTATCAGTGTTTTGGGGAAAATGCACCATGAATAATGTTTCTGGCTCATCATCTCTTCGGACATCTTTCTCGACTATATTGGCTTTTGTTGCCTCATCTCTTTGCTTTGACCAACAGGCTGCTTCTTTATGCCCAAATTTCTTGCAATAGTGACATTGAATGGAGCTTTTCTGGTTGAAATGTCTTTGCTCTGATGATCGACCACGACCTCTACCACCATTGCGACCACCGCGACCTCGTCCGCGGTATCCACCTCTGCTATTTCCTCTACCACCAGAGAATTCAGATTTTTCTTTAAAGGTTTCCTCCTTCATCTGAAATGCCTTCTCTTCAGTGATTCCTTGCTTTCTGTTCAGTCTCTCTTCATGATTTTGTAAAGAACTCATTAGTTCATCAAAAGAATAGGTAGAGAGATCATGTGCTTCCTCAATTGCAGGAACAATAAGGTCAAATCGAGGATTGAGAGTTCTCAAGATCTTTTTAACCACAGTCTGATCATCAATTTTCTCTCCGTAAGATTTCATTCTATTGACAAGTGAGCTAGCTCTAGATAAATAATCTTGCACATTTTCTTTGGTATCCATGCTCAAAGTTTCAAAATCAGAACGAAGAGATTGGAGTTTTACTTCAATTACCTTCGTCGAGCCCTGAAATTCAGTTTTCAGAGATTGCCATGCTTCCTTGGATGTTGCTGCAGAAGCTATTCGTGGGAAGAGAGAGTCACTCACTGATTGTTGAAGGAAAAATAAGGCTTTCGCATCCTTTTTCTTAGCTTCCTTCAATTTCTGCTCATCCTTTTCTTCTTTTTCATACCCATTTTCAACAAATTCCCATAGCTCTTGAGATTTGAAGAGGGTCATCATTTTAATTGACCAAAATTCATACTTTTCTCCATTGAACATGGGAATGAACGGTGGGGAAGTGATGGAAGTCCCATTGTTTGCCATGGATTCACTCAATTTTTTGTTTCTCACAGTGTTTCACTCAAAAAATATAGAAAATGCTCTCAATTGAAACAATGGCTGCGTTGCCTACTTGTTTCTCTCTCACTCAACCTGGCTCTGATACCAAGATAGAATTATATGAGATGGAAAACACTGATACTTCTTGCATTTATTAACAAAGACAAATGAGCCTTATATAAGGCAACCATACAACTGCTGAAATAATGGAAAACAAAGTGGGCAAAGAAAGTGACCCACGTACACAACTTACTGCTATCAAATAGGAAATATATTTTAAGATTCCTAACAAATGAATACCACTAATTATTAATGCTTAACCAGAAACCACTAACTTTGAATTACTCCAACACAAGGTGGTGGGACTTTGAAAAACTGTTGCGTACCACCAAATGCATCAACGTTCAAAAGCTGGCGAGTGACCCTTGTGTGTTTTTTAGCAAACATATAATCCACTCCCTCTTGGTCAAACGTTCATTCACTTTTGGCTCAAGAGAGCTGCAAGCTAAGCGATCAAAGACCAATGCCCTTCAAGTACCACATTCGAGGCACTTTCCGCGTGCTTATGGAAATGTCGTACCATTGCTCTCCGACCAGATCCTAATTCAACAATGTTATTGAGCATTGCTGTGAATATACGAGAAAGGATGCATGACCCCAAATTGCCCCTTCGATACTATGGTAATGCAGTCGTGTTGGCATCCGCGGTAACCACAGCCAAATTGTTGTGTTCAAATCCAATATCATACGCAGTCAAGTTGATTAGGGAGGCTAAAAATATGGTTAACGGCGATTATGTTAAATCGACTACAGATCTTATGGTGACTAGGGGCAGAATGACAATTATGGGGACTATTTTAAGGAATTTCTTAATAACAGACAATTCACGATTTGGATATGACGAGGTGGATTTTGGATGGGGTAAGCCTGTATGTGGTGGGGTTTATGGTGTTGTTTATGGAGTTGGGTTCTTGGTACCTCATAAAAGGATGGAAGACACAAAGGGTAAACTGGTGGCATTAGCTTTGCCTCCATTAATAATGGGAAAATTTCAAAATGAGCTTAGAAAGATGACTCGAGCATAAAATTGATTTTCCTATCTATATATGTAATAAGAGGGGAACTAAACTGTTACGTCTCCTATTTCCATCCAAATTGTTTGGATCTTGTGCTTTGATGTTGTACTTAAAGTATTTTGAACATATATGTCATTATTATGAATAAACTACTTTATGCCCAAGGCGATGGCTGAAATTTACGTTGTTTTAATTGTTAACAATTTTATTTTTATAAAAAGTATTGTTTTAAAAAATATTATTATTT
Source organism: Ipomoea trifida (assembly GCA_003576665.1). Classification (NCBI taxonomy): domain Eukaryota; kingdom Viridiplantae; phylum Streptophyta; class Magnoliopsida; order Solanales; family Convolvulaceae; genus Ipomoea; species Ipomoea trifida. The sequence goes on along the minus strand of CP025656.1, from coordinate 13,902,209 downwards.
TTTATTGCTTTTCAGGATAATGATTTGTAATTTTTTTTAAAACAATGCAAGTGCTTTTATAAGAGGTTAGAGGTAATAAGCTAGTAAATAATTTTTATTTTTACAATCTTCTTCGCCCACAGAGTATTATAGAGATAGTAATTAGATAGTAGTAGATTTTTTTTTTACTTGTCAAATTAGCATACTTTTCCATAGATAAGTAAAGTAAATAAAAAATTTCCAATACTTTCATTACCTCTTTAAAAGATTTTTGTTGGAGTGATGTTTTCGTATGCTTAGTAATAATATTATTATAGTTTTCATATAATTTCTTAATGTGAAAGTTTTTTTTTTTTTTTTTAAAAAAAAAAACTATTTGAGCTAACCAATTTTCACCTTTTTTTATGATGTAAAAAGTTCATACTTAGGTAGTGGTTAAAATTTCAAATTTGGTCAATTTTGACAAAGTTAAAATTTCTATTTATTACTTATTTCAGCCCCTTGTGAATTTGAAATTTTTTTTGGGTCTCGAAAAAGCAAAAAGTCCAGAACGCAGGGAGATGGTTGAATAGACTTTTAACAATTTTAAATAATTTTTCGAAATAACACTAAGTAAGTTTGAATTTAGAAAATCAAAGCTAGGAAACACGTTTCCTTGCAGTGGAAGTCTTGAAGCTTGCCAATAAAACGATGTAGCTAAGTTTGACGATTTTGATGTGTTAGTGTGTGTAAAGTATGATGTTAGTTGTTCAGTAGAAGTAGTGAAAATGAAAAGAGAGAGATTTTTTATAGTGGTTCAGAAACATTCTTACTCCACTCTTCTCCTTAAACTCTAAAGATGCATGATACCACTAAGTATTTGTTTACAGAAATACAAAGTGGCAAGAAGCCTTCATCTTCTCCCGGCTGACAATCCTTGAGACAATCGCAAGCTTTCATCAACTTGTCCTTCACTGTATAATCAAGGCTAGCATAAAGGGTCAATCACAAAGTTGTCTTGCTAGGCTGATCTCCCAACTTCTTTTAGCTTGAAAGATGATTTTTGTTGTGTGTTGGACTTGAAAAAAAATAAAACTGACTCTTCTTTTAGCTTAGAAGACTTATGTTTGCAATGTAGAAGTATCGATCTCTATTAATAATTTTCAGCAATAGATCACACTTATCAATTTTTTCAGCATTTTATCCTAAATTTGGGGTCCTCCTTTTATAGATGAGGAGAGGTGAGTGCCAACATGAAATTTGAATTTCATTGTCACTCAGAAAGTGCTAATAATAGTTGTCCAAAAACTGTGACAATTCCCCAAAATCTACTGCTATATCTCTTAACTTGTGCAGCTTCATATTCATACGGTAATGACCGTTATCTTATTAATGTATAAGTATGCTTTAGTCCAAAAAAAGAGATGTTCTTGCTTATCACCAATTTGTCTTGCATTTGGACTTTTAGGCGTTAGACAAGTTGTATTTGTCTAACGGCTCTTTTTGTTCTTCCTTGTATGAGCTTCTTTTGAGGATGATCTTCCTTAAAAGGTTTTCAATAAAGTTCCCATGAACTTGAATGATAGCATTGAATGCCCATTGCTTTCCCATTAGTATTTCAAATATGTAAATATATATATATATATATATATATATATATATATATATAGGGTCAGGTTCAGGTGCGGCCGTGCTCTCCTGTGCGGTTCACACCACACAAATATGCACTGTGGTGTGTTTCTTAACATTGTGGTGTGTTTCTTAACATTGAGTGGTGCATTTTGTAACATTGAGTGGTGTGTGACCGCACGACCGCACGGGAGAGCACAACCACACCTGAACCAATATATATATATATATATATATATATATATATATATATATAGCCGTTCACGTGCGTACTGCGCGCCCAGGTAAGAAATAAGAACAAACCCAAGTCGTTGATCATCTTTCATCCAACATCAGTAGTTGAACAGGATTTTTTGCGTCTAGCCGGCGGTAAGGGGTTTCTTGTCTTTTTGCTTTTTATTTCCTAATCTGTTAATGTTATTCGCATAACACCTCATGTGATCGCGTAGGAGCCCCAAGTCTTCCTTACCAAATTTGTCGTCAAACTACAAGTATGAGTTTGTTGATCGTGTAGGAGTCATAGTTCTTGTTTCGCATAGGCATCCCAATTCTTCTTTACTAATTTCTTCGGCCAACAACATGTCTGAGTTTGTTGATCGCGTAGGAGTTCCCAGTTGGTGTTTACCAATTTCAAACTCTTCATCGATTGCTGTTGGCTCATACGATCGTAATGGAGTCAGGTACTGTTTGTGTTTTGAGTTCGTGTATTATATGCGTTGTTACCAATATTGGATGCATTTTTTGTTATTTTTGTAAATAATTAAGTTATTTTTTAATTGCATATATATTGTGTATTGGATGCATTATGTATACAAACTATATGCACATTGCCTTATAAGTATGTGCAATTCATGTATAATTGTATTTATTTTATCATAGATAACTGGTGCATTTTTGTTATAATTTAGTTGCTTTTGTAAATACGTAAATTATTTTTAATGGCATATATATTGTGTATTGGATGCACTGTGTACACAATTTATATGCATATTGCTTTATAAGTAGGTGCAATGCTTGTTTAATTGTATTTATTTTTAATTGTTTTTTGTTGATTCCAGTTCGAAGCATCTTTGGGTAGTATTAGGTGCATCTTTTATATGATTTACGTGCAGACTATGACTTACGTATGTAATATTTAGTTTTTTGTTGATTTCAAGTAGATGCATCTCTGTTTAGTACTAGGTGCACATTTAATATCATTTACATGCTTATTGTGGTTTAAGTACTTGCACTAATTATTTATTGTATATAAAGTATGGTAGAGTCTCAGGAGTTATACATTTTTTTGCATTTATAACATAATGGTGCATTAATTTAAAGTAGTTGGACACACAGGTGAATGTGATTCTTATCGTTTGGATATTTCTCCTGGTTTGACAAAATATCATGTTCATGTTTGTGAAGATTCGGTTAAACCTATTGTTGGGAAGGTTTTTCCTGATCTGGATTCTACTGTTGAATTTTATATTAAGTATGCTTCAGTTGTGGGGTTTGATATTCGACACAACACGATGAAAAAATCTTGTGATGGGGCGATAGTTTGGAAATATATTGTTTGTAGTAGGGAGGGTTTTAAGAATGTCGTTTGTATGGATAGCTCTTCAGCAGCAGAATTGGATGGTGTTGAGTGTTCTGTTAGAAAGAGGCGGAGAGTTTCGAATAGGGTTGGGTGTAGGGCTCACGTTGCTTTTAGATATGCGAGTAATGGTACTTATTGTACTCACTTGTTTGAGGAGCGTCACAATCATTCACTGTCCTCATTATTGTCAAGACAATTTCTTAAGGGGAATAGGAAGATTGGGGTTGGTCACATGAAGTTCGTAGCTGACTGTGTAAAAGCGAACATTGAGCCAGTGCAAAGTTTTCGATTGTTCAAGGAGATGATGGGGAATTTCTCAAATGTAGGTGCAACAAGTGTGGAATTCTGAAATATTAAAAGGGACATAAATTCTTACGGTGTGTTTACTAACAGAAAACTGTTTTCTGTTTTCTGTTTTTCAATTTTTCAGTTTTCATTATCTGTTATCTATTTAGAAAACTTGTTTACTAACACTTATTTTTTCAAATTTATTTTTTCAAACTAATGTTATAAAATTAACAATAAGTTTAATTTCGAGTTATTTTTAGACCTTATATTTAAAATATATTAAAATATATTTGATTTAAATAGAATAAATATATATTTTACTTTGAAGTCCAATATATGTAACAAAAAATTTACATTTGATATCCGAACCAAATTTATATATGTATATAACATAAATAAAAATATATTTGAACCAATAACCTATTAAATTCATAAAAAATTTAGTTTAGATAATATTAATATTTTTTGAGCTAATATTTAAAATATGTTTGGATATATTCATTTGAATGACATGATATCTGGACCAAAACCAATAATCAGTTCAAACAAAATATAAAGTGTGGTATAGATTTCAATTTTTAATTTAGATAATGTGAATGATGTATAATTTTAAGCATAATCAAATAAATAATAAATGTAATCATAGTAATGAATAAATATGTAAGTAGATAATGGTAAGAATGTGGTTATAATGACATATAGTCTAATAGATGATAGCTGATTCTGTTTTCCATTTAGAAAACAGTTTTTTATAGTGTTTCAGTTTTCTAGAAAACTGAAAAATTATTTCCTGTTTTCAAAATGGAAAACTATGCTAGTAAACATGTTTTCTGTTTTCTGTTTTCCAGTTTTCAAAATTTCTAAAAAATTAGAGAAAATTTCCAGTTAGTAAACGCACCCTTAGCTTTTATTAACCACATTCGATTTCAAATGCAGAATTTTAGCTTTTGAGTGTATATTTTTGGGTCTTTAAGTATACAATTTTAAGTTTCAAATGCATTATTATATGTCGGTGTTTATTATATCTTTTATCATTTTTTCAATAACGTATAACTAAAATTTGAGTTTATTACCGAAATGGTCCATCGACTATTGCAAAATTACCAATTTGGTCCTCGACAATTTTTTGTGCCCAATTAAGTCCTTGACTTTGAAATTTTTAACCGTTTTAGTCCTGTGTTAGTTTAGGTGTTAGTAGTCCGTGTAATAGGAGGGTATTCAAGTAATTTTGCGTTATTTTAACCATTTTGGTCCTCTCTTCCATTATTTTTTTCATGTTAATATCGTCGTCATCTTCCTTCTCCCCTACCGCGTTCTCGCGCCTGTCGTCGCCGACGGAGCAAGGGAAGCTGCCGGTGGCAATAAGGTCGTTGGTAATAAACTCCTAAATTTTTAATGAAATTTGTGAGATTTATAAACGATTTGTAAGGATAATTGCTTCAATAACACTTAAGTTGAATAACTCCCCTTTGTACTTCAAGTGCACATTTTTGTTGATTCAAAGTGTAGTTTTTTAAAGAGCAGTACATTTGGACGAAATTAATGTCTAAGATTTATGTGCATTTTTCACCTGTCGCACTTGATCCAGGACATATAAAATGAGATTACATTTGATCCAGGACATATAAAATGTGATTAATTAATGATATTACATTTGCAATGAACATGCAAAATGAGATTGTGGGCTTCATAATTTGTACTGTGGCAGTCCACGTAGAATGTTTTATATACAGCGGACCATTGTTTGATGAATTCAATACCAATGTTTGATACAATGTGTGCCCATTGATGAATTGAATATAACTAGTACAAACAGATGTTATTATAACTAGATTTTAAATTACAAAAAACATGTTATTATAACTAGATTTTAAATTACAAAAAAAACAAACATTCACAGTGTTTAAATTCATTCCTACAAGAAAGAAAGGAGAACATGGTGTTCGAATCATCCATAAATTTACTATATATGTTGGAAAGAATTGAAGAACACGGTAATCCAAAATCATCCATATATAACGGATCATGTGAAATAGAAATCTTAGGTGAAAAATAGAGTTTAATCACAACCATTAATTCATTCTAGATCAACAATCATAATGAAGCAATAAACAATAATCATTGTAACATGTTAATGGTAAACATAACCTTTCCTTCAACATTAGATATCGAATGTATAGATTACTAAGAACCAAATACCTACCTAAATAGTGGCAATTATCTAAAGCCATAATATTATTATCATGCATGTTAAATCATAATATTGGTAAGAATGCAAAATCCAAAATTGATATAGCATTTCTAAAACATATATTAACAGCAATAAACAATATGATAATTACCATAAACAATAACCACCAAATTAAAATAGTGTGAATAAAGGAAAATTCCAATAATCAATCAATTACCAAAATAACAGTAGTAGCTGCAATATATGAGGTTATGGAAATGCCAATTACCATTTTCAATAAAAAAAAATGATAATCATGTAATTAATGGTAATTCTATTTCTAATTCCACAGAATAGACAATTTGTAAAATCAAGCATCATCGAAATAACATTAATGAGGAAATTAGTATTACCATACTTGTACTTTCATCCTTTCAAGCATCACTTAGAGGGTGCTTTTCATCTATTTGCCAATTTCGACTTTCTCCATAGGAAGACTCCAGTAGTGAAGACAACATTGTAACAGTCTGTTTGGCTCGCTGGGAAATATTTGAAGGAAATGGAATTCAAATTACATGGAAAATAAATTACAAGAAAACAAATTCTACTGTTTGGTTGGTGGAAAAGAAATTACTAGCAATATGAATTCCATTGTTTGGTTAGATTTTGAATGGTAAGAAATTATGAATATAAAGATCGATATGCCCTTAGAAATAATGATTTGGTTGTATTCCTGTATATACATGTGTAATTAATAAAGTTGGTTACTCTCAAAAAAAAATTTGGTTGAGAGTAAAATAGTCCAAAGCTTATACTTTCTTCCCACCTCCGTTGGAAAACAAAATACCTCTAACTCTACTAAGGAATTTGTTTTCCTTCTTCTTTTGGGAAGTCAAATTCCATGGAAATCATTTTTCATCCAACCAAACAACATAATCTTTCATTTTCCTCAACTTTTTGGAAACCATTTTCCATGGAATTGATTTTCCATCGTCCAACCAAACATGCCATAAGGCTTCCTCCATTACACCTCTAACTGATCTGTACACTAGGAGATGATACAAAGTAGAAAACCCAAAGGATTGTCGCTCCAATGGCACTAACAGATACACCCAACAATGTTCAACGCCTCAATTGAGTGGATGGCAGCATGGAAGGCATTTCTCCGACTCTAATGGATGATCGAATTTTTTTTCGATAGCAAACAAAAAAAGTAGATAATATCCAAAACTTCCTCATTTAATAAATATATATGTATATACACTGGAACATATATTTCAAATAAATTGATGCATTTTAACCCTTCAAAAAGAGAACACAAACTAATATTATCGCAAGTTGGCAACAAATATATTCAAATTGCTATACATATATATTTTCGAAAAAATAGTAAAACATACATACTACATATTATATAATTCAAATATATATATATATATATATATATATATATATATATATATATATATATATAGGGTCATGTTCAAGTGTGGCCGTGCTCTTAGGTGTGAACAGTGCGGCCTCACCACTATGTATACAGATATACACCACTCAGTGTTAGAAAATGCACCACACAAATATGCATCGTTAGGGACGCATCACCCAAAAACACACCACTAGGTATGCAAATATACACCACACAGTATTAGCAAATGCACCATTAGGGACATGGGAGTTATGGTGCATTATTTTGGGTGTGTGGTGTGTTTTATGTGTTTTTGTATATTTTCATTGTGGTGTGTTTCTTAACATTGAGTGGTGTATTTCGTAACATTGAGTGGTGTGTACACGGCCACACTAAGAGCACGGCCACATTTGATAATATTTATATATATATATATATATATATATATATATATATATATATATATATATATATATATATATATATATATATATATATATATATATATATATGTGTGTGTGTGTGTGTGTGTGTGTATATATATATATATATATATGTATGTATATATATATGTATGTATGTGTATATGTATGTATGTATGTATATACATATACATACATATATATAGACACACACACACACATCCAACAAAATATATATATATATATATATATATATATATATATATATATATATATATATATTTTGTTGGAAAATAGCAAAAAAATAGCAATTTAAGTGGCTATTTTGTGGTACAAATATATGTGGGTCCACTTCCAATTTGGGTCCGGTCAAAGTGGATTCAGATTGTTCGTAGTTAGACGAAGAGATTGATATATTGTATGCGCAAAACGGATAATGGGTGAATGAGAAATTGGTTCTCAAAGTTGACCCATTTAAGTTGGAAAAATGGTGGGAAAGCTTTAGAATAAGGCTTTGTCTCACAATGGTTTGGAAAGGGGATTTGCACCACTATTTATACAAGAGCTTTTATTAGGCTTAGAGAATTGTATACCATATAAGTTGATGGTAGAAGTAGTACTGTCAAAATGGCCCGCACCTGCCCCGCGGTGGGGCGGCAAAAAGAAGGCCGCACGGGTTAGCCCGCGTGGGTTGCGGGCCGACCCGCTAGCTCGCCATATTTTTTTTATAACATATATATATTCAGTGTATAATACACTATGAATATATATATATATATATATATATATATATATATATATATATATATAGAAAAGAATAAAAAAAAAGGAGAAGAAAAGCCCGCGGGTCGGCCCGTGGGCCCCGCGCGGCGTGTTAGGGTTGCATGAACCCTAGCCGGTAGGCCACAATGAAGCATTTAAGGACCAATTATTTTGCCATTATAGATTTTTGCCATGTTTGATAAATGGTTGCTAGCTCAAGCTGCTAGCTGATTGGGTTAGAATGTATGATTAGTTAATAACATTAGCTAATTGTAGAAAGGTGATTGGTAAATTAGCTATTAGCTGATAGCTGTTTGGTATAATTTATTTTTTAAAAAAAACTAATTTAAAGGTTGCTTTGAGTAACTTTTTGAATTTTAGTATTTTGGAGTTATAAAAAGCTTATTAACCAAACACTTATATTGATTTTTTAAACAAGTCAAACAATTAATAGTGGTCAAATAAACCAAAATTAATTGATAGGGTAATTATTTACCAAACAGGGCCTATACATCTTGAGGTCTGATAGCTGAGAAGTAATATTGCATTCACATACTAAAATCACTCTTTTTGGCGCGCGCGCGTACACACATATCTATTGGTAGCCCGCAGGTTAACTCGTGTAACCCGCCAACCCATGTGGCCTAAGCCCATAAGGACCGTATTTTCGCGAGTTAGGTCTTAATATGTGGGTTTCGACCCATTTTGACATTCTAAATAAAATATCAAGCACCCAATCATTATTGGATGGACCACAAATAAAAAATACATTATTTATGTACATAAAAATAAAAAATACATTATTTAAAAGTAAATTATTAGAATACTATTGTCAAAAAAATTATTAGAATACTAAAAGTAAATTATTTTGTATACTATCAAATAGTATACATTCAGTACACAAATAATATACTTTTAGTATATTAAAAATGTATCTTATATTTAGGGAAAATAAAATACTTAAGTAGTAAAAGTACATTATTTTGTATAATATAAATTCAGTGCACAAATAATATAATTTTAGAATATTAAAAATATTTTTTTATGGTCCATACAACACTATGAACCATATTCCACATAATAATTTGCCCATGCCCCCTACCCAATTTACCAATTACATTATTTTTATGAAGAAAAAAAGATAACACTGAGACAAAGATGCCCATATTTTTTAAAACCTAAAATTGATGTTTGACATATCTCTCTCGATCATAGCGTGATGAACCATTTCTATGATGTTTTTTGGATGTAAAGTTTTTTAAAAGTTAACATTTTACTATTACTTTTTTTAAAACCAAACCAAAAGATAATTTATAGCAAAAACGAAATAAAATGAGGTGGGACAGAGTCCCAATACAGATTGTTAGCTTGAGAATATGTAGCTGTAGCTAAAAAATGAGTTAGAAAATTTATAGACCGCTGAACATAATGAGAAGACCAAGAGACAAAACTACTCAATAAGATTCCTACAGTCACTAAAGATGATGCCAATGTAAGACCTATAGTTAGACTCCGAGGAGTCGAGGACGCTAGACTGTGGCATAGGATAGAACAATCCGAGTACAAACAAACGTTGGCCACATCCTGATCACTTAGCCGGGTGAGAGCCTCCTTGCAAGCCATAGTTTCCACCATGAGTGGAGTTGAGCAATTGAGCAAAGGGCAAACAAACATTTCACACACTTCCGACTCTGATCCACAGGTGGTTCGATGCTACGTGGATGTTGGTTACGATCCTAATTCTGGGAAGGGTACTTTTGGTGTTATCATTTTGTCACCTATGAGGGATTTTATTACATTTTACTTTTATTTTTATGAATTTTTTTATTTTAGTTTATGAAATTTAATATTTGACGAAATATTTACATGAAAATTAATTATAGTCTATCCAATTCCATGAAAATTAATTATAGTGTATCAAATTTGATAGATACCGTAGATTAGTGGTATTTAAATATGTTTTTAATTTTTTTTGTGTCATTTAATATTTAAAATAATAATAATAATAAATTAATAATAATAAGTATGAGCATTTTAAACTTTATACTATTTATTCTTTTTCAATTCCATGTATATCAAATATTGAAATTGAAATTTTCATTAATTTTATTACTTACAAATCAAACACTAAAATTAAATTCACTTTACTCTCACATTATTTCCTTCCTTGCCATTATTTTCCTTTATAATTCTCTCCCTCCAATGAAATTCTGGTTAATTGTTTGAAAGAAAATTTTAAAAATAGAAAATTAGTTTTAAACAACATTGGCTATGGGAAATTTAAATAAAAGAAAAAAAAAAGAGTTAATTTCATTTTTGGTCCTAGATTTATAGGTGACATTCCACTTTTAGTCCTCTTTTATCAAAACATCCACATTTGGTCATAGTATTATTGTGGCATGACCATTTTTGGTCATCCATCAACAAAATTGTTGAAATGTCGTTAAATACAAAGGCATTTCGGTCTTCAATTACAGATTTTTTCAAAAAAATAAACATAACAATATTGTGGGGTCAACTTACTTTGTATAAAAATGATTGAAAAACCATTGTATTTAACGACATTTCAACAATTTTGTTGACGGAGGACCAAAAATGGTCATGCCACAATAATACTAGGACCAAATGTGAATGTTTTGATAAAAGAGGACTAAAAGTGAAATGCCACCTATAAATCTAGGACAAAAATGGAATTAACTCAAAAAAAAAAAAATTTAAACTCTAAATCTAGCCGTTGAGGGAGTCGAAGTCGGAACCTTCCTTTCCGGTAGCTTTCTTATTTTCTCAGCCCGCATTAAATAGACAGACGCTCTCTCGACTCTCGTTCTTATTCCTTTCCTCCTCCGCTTCAAGATCGCCGCTCGCCACCGTCGCCCTCCGCCCTTGCCTTCTTCTATCTTCGGTCGCCACCGTCGCACAGCCTCGCAGAAAGGTCTCCAGTCGCCGTTCGCGCAGGCCGCCCGTCCTTCGCCGTCGTGTCTTCGGTCGCTTTCGCACACCGCCCTCGGAGTTCGCCGTTCGCGCAGGCCGCCCGCCCTTTGCCGTCGTGTCTTCGGTCGGCTTCGCAAACCGCCCTCGCCGGTCGCCGTTCGCACAGGTATGTACGTTATACATACGTTTATACATTTGCGTTTATATTTTAATTTCAGTTTTCATTTAAATTTTTTTATTTGTGAAAGATTGGTGCAAAGATTGCAGGAAGTTACAGATGCCTTGTTTTTTTCACATTTATCTGTTATATTTTAGATTTAATTGTCTATGTGTTCTTTGATTTTGGAACTTTTTGGTGTACGAGAGGCCTTCTCTTTCAGAACCCTATGTGTTATATATGACACTCAACTTTCTTGTACTTAAATTGCTTCATATTTTGTATATTTTGAGGAAATAAATATTTTGCTTTGTTGCCTTCAAGTATGTGTCCTGATTAAAAACTTTCTTGGTAAGAAGGTAATGATTATTTTAATATGTGATGATCTGATGAAGCTGTTGCCTTTCTTTCTTTCTTTCTTCTTTCTTCGTACTTGTACAGAAATCACTCTGACTTTTTAACAGCATTTTGTGCCCCCTCAATGCTTTCATCTATTTGGCTGAGTTGTCCCTGCATTACCTGTGAAATATGATGTATATAATGCTTCTGTTATCATACTGCAGGTCAATAAAGAAATTAAAGAAAGCAGGATTAGGGCCACATCAAAGGTTTGATTTTCCATTTGCTTAATCAATTTTTAACTAAAGAACATAAAACAGCTAATTTGCTACTGAATCTGGCATTAATCCACGAGTTGTCTTTTGCTATTATGGTATGCAACCCCTGTTTAATATTAAATTATTAGTTCAATTTCTTAAATTATTGAAGAACACAATGTTTCAGTCTAATTTTTAAATCACAGGTACCAGTGAGACACAAGTATTTAATGAGCAAAGTCCATCAGGAAAAGATTACTTGGCTGAGGTAATCCCTTGAAATTTTAGCTTTTTCCTGGTAAGTTGATGAATATGTGATTCTATTTAAGTGAAAACTGAGAGGTTTATGTTGACTAACATGTTCTTTGATACTTGTATCTCTTTTTAATTGTTAAGTATTGGAAGTGAAGTGGGTAATTTCAACCTAAGTTATTTTGACCCTGGGAAGAGCTTAGGTACCTCTATACTAGAGCCTTACTTTGGATTGGCAGATCTCTTGATCTTTATTGGATTATTTTGTTTGGTTATTTCCAATGAAACAAGTTACTATATATATGTTGTGCAAATCTTTAATTTAAAATGAAGTCAGGCAATTAACTTTGATTTTCTCTTTAAAACAGTGCATAATTTGCAGTTTTCTGTACTAGGTGGAATGATGCTTGGCAACTCAGTGACTGTATTTTTCCAATCTGCTTTCTTTATTATTGACTTGTTACTCTTTTTTTTTCAGCACCTCTAAGTATTAGTTCAGTGATATATCTGTTTTACCATTCATTTAGTTGGCTTTCTAGATGTATATATGTTTTTGTTTTTGTGAAACTGTCCTAGTAAAATCCTTTTGCTTATCCTTGAATACTATACAACTAGTAAAACTATTAACTATAGAGCTTTTGAACTTCCAGCATAGTTTCATTCCAGTGAACTGTTTGTCTTCAAAAGAAGTCCTGCAGTAGGTGTTGATGCCATATGTAATGCCTTTTGGAGTAGTTTTCACAAAAACATGACATTCTTTTATTCATGTTTACTTGGAAAGCCAAGGAAAGCTATGATAAATTTGTTTTGTGTGTCAGGTTCAGAGTTTAAGAAGCTTATTATTGTTTATCTGCTATTAGAAGTCTTGGTGGTTGTTAGGTGAGGAAGTGAGAAAGCTTAGAGTATATTTTAATAACTAATGAGAAAGAATGTTTTGATAAATTGTTACTCTTTTATATTTATATATATTGCGAACTATACCTGTCACTCTAACTATAGTTTTCTTATTTTCTTGATAATTATACAGTAGCCTTTAGAGTAAAAAAGTTTCTATTTTGTGTTGCAATGCTCAACGGTTACATGATTTGGATTAGAGTCTAAGCTACTTCCTCTTTGGAGACGAGTAAGCCTTTTTAATTCACATGACTTTGACTTCACAGTTCACACAGTACATACATGTTGGGAAATATTTAATTTGCTTTAAAATCAATGCCTACATGATGTATTTCTTAACTATTTTTAATTCACTTTATACTATAGGCCTCTGCTTCGTCTAGTCAACTTGGACTATTAGCGCCTTATTCATAGGCATCTGTTGTAAAGCAAACGTTTTTTTCATTATTTTCTTTTTTTCCCAAAAGGGCCTGTCCATATTTATTGATGCTCTATTGCCTGCTTGGGGTGCTATACTAATATCAAGAACTCTCATTCTTGCCTATGGCTAGGTAATTTCTCTAGTCAGCATAATTAAGTTAATCCATTTATGTTTTTGTGCCACTTATATGCCTATATCACCCTTAATTGGTAGATCATTCACCAAGTTGTTTGTTCATAGAATGGATTGAGCATTAGTGAAAGGCTTTCACCATTAGTTTGCTAACTTCTCATTGCTGTGTTCCTTATGTCATACCCAAATTATTAAGGTAGTATATTGATAAATTTGCATGTGTGGCCGTGCCTAAAATTTTATTTGTCCTACTTGAAGAAAAAAGTAAGATACATATTGCATTGCATATAGCATATAATCTTTTCCCATTTAGTGATTTTCAAGTGTTCTGTTATACATCAATTATCTGATTTTTTTTTTTGCAGGCTTGTAAATTTCTTAATGATATTCTTTACTTTTATTTCTATATATTTGGAATTACTTTGGAGTATATTTATAAATTTTATGTTTTAAAAATTTATTTATTATATTTAAAAAAAATGATTTATTACTTGTATTTAAATGTTTTCAATGTGTTTGCTTTTTACGGTAATAGATTTTTACGCTTTCTTTCTATGTATTTTTTAGTTTTCGTTGTGTATTTTAAAAGTTAGTAGAGGTATTTTTATTCATTCTTTTATTTCCTTAGGAGTATTGACAGTATTTTTGTCTATTTTCCCTATTTATTGTGTATGTTTGTAGCTTTTTATGTGTGTGCTGGTTCTGTCTTTACTGTTCATTTTGTTTTATTTGACATTCTTTCTACGTTGAATGTTACAGAGCTGTTGAAACCATTGGTAGTGAGAGCTCCAGAGAATGACCGCGTATTTCTTGTTACAGAGCTGTTGCATGTCCGCACTTAATCAGCAAAACTTGATTTTCTTCATAAGAACGTCTTAGATACTAAAGATGATGGCATTTTCAGGTTTGTGATCTGTTTCCTGCTTGTATTAAAAACAAAATTTTCAATATAAAAGTCAAGTAAACAAATAAGTCAATACAAGAAATTCAGATAAGATGCCCTCGCTCCCATAGATAGCCTAATGCCTTCAATGATTATCAGATACCTGCTAGGAGAAAATGGTGATGTTGAACGTGATGAGAAATGAGATAAGCCAGAAACATCAGAAGTTGTTTGAACCCCAGTAAAAGTCACTCTTTCTGTACTATTGACTTTGCCATAATCGGAGCTGCTCTCTGCATGTTGTATAGTGGAGTTTGTATAATTGTGAACAACATTATTAGGTAAACCAGGGCTACTGCTATTCGTCTTTCTAGGACCATCAGTCCGATCTCCAGAATGCAAACTTGATTCAAAAGCTCCACGATGACCATCCCACTGTTCCACAGAATGAAAATTCCCAATTGTCGGTTCACCTGATTTCTGTTGATGTCACTTTCTTTATTTGGCTAAAATATTTTTTGTATAATTTCTTTCATGGAGACCTTCATTGACTTCTATTCTAGTTATGGGCAGACGAAACTCGACCAAATTATAATAAGTTCAACCAAGCGTTGAATATTGAGTTGGAACAGATATTGAGGTTTTGTCTTTATAACTTGATGTAACTTATAATGTCTCTTAACCCTTATGATTATCATCAAACACTTGATATTCTATATATGCAGGCTTGAAGAAATAAACAGGGAAGCTGATAAGAAATTAACAGGCCAGGTAAATCACCTTCTGTCATTTATGCTCTTTGATTAATGAATTTGAGTTTCTCTAAATCTTAGATGTGTTTACCGTATAGGGATAGGTTCTATGTTTGATTGGTTTATTAATCACCACTGTCAATATTCTTAGGGAGGTGTGTTGTCTGAATTTCAATGCATGCTTCTTCTTGATTATTATGTGTATTAAATCTTGTTCTGTTTTCCAAAAGATCTTGCCCTGTATTTATTGGTGCTCTTCTGCCTACATGTGCAGATGTGCTATATTAATATCAGTAACTCTTTCTCTAGTCTGCACAATATTGAGTAAATCTACTATTCCCTATGTGCCACTCATATGCATATTTCACCCTTGTTTGGTGGCATATTATTCCCGGTCTATTTGTTAATGGTATGGATTGAGCATCGATGCAAGGTTTTCGCTAATAGTTAGCTTGCTCGTCATTGTTGTTTTCCCTATCTTCTACCCAATTATTAAGGTCTTTTGATCTTTTTCATTTTCCATCTGTGTGCTTGCATATAATATTTATGGAGTTTTTCCTTCTTAAAGTTTCAAGAGTTGTTTTCTTTGTAGCTGCTATTGCAATCAATGCCAAGGTATTCAATCCATGCAATTCATCAGTGTGATGCAAAAAAAAAAAAACAAAAAACAAAAAGAAATCGAATTGAAGAAATAACTCAAAAGGTATGCTTTATCAATAAACATTTGACTGTTAGGGTGTGTTTGGAACGCAGGAAAATGACTTCTGGAAAATGTTTTCTGGAAAATGAGTTATTTTCCGGAAAATGAGTTCATTTTCCGTGTTTGGATGTACTTTAGAAAACTGTCTTTAGGTGTTTGGTTCATTTTCCGGAAAATGAGTGGAAAATGAATAGAAAAAAAAAAAAATGTTAAATAACTTCCGGATAAGAAGTCATTTTCCGGGCTTCCAAACACACCCTTAGAGTGATTTTAAGTTTATTTTTGTCCAAACGTGTTAATTATGTACTAATTTGTTGAAAAATAACTTTGGTTGTATCTATAGCAACAAATATATAGAAATTTATGATATCATAATTGTAGTACATCCCTGATTTCAAGAAAAAAAAATTGTAGTACATTCCTATAATCAAATTATAATAAATATTAAAAAAAAAAAAAAAGAAGTTAAGACAATAAGATTTAGCAAAGATGCATCTTTAATTAGTACAGACACATATATCAAAATTAGTTATTTTAGGCGTAAAGTTGACATTTTTTGAGTCTGGAGCAATAAGTATGCATATTGTCATTTACTTTGTAGTAGTGCCTTTTCTATTAAATTGATTTTAATATTTCTTTGTTACAATTTTTAGTTTCTTATTATTTTCTCTCAATTTCCTTTCATTTTTGGATTCTTTTTGTTTTTGTTTTCTTGCTTTTTTTTTTTTTTCTATTGCTAATTTCTCTCAGTTTAAGTATTTTAAATTACTTTGTGAGTTGTGTTTATTTGCATTTTTAGTATTTTTTAAGTGCTCTTTTAAGTATTTTTTCTTGCACATTATGGGTTTTTGGTGTTTTTTCTATGTATTTTTAGTTTTGATGTATGTTTTTAAAGTTTACTATTTAGCACAGATGTCTTTCAAATTACTATGTGAGGTATTTTTACATTGAAAATCGTCTAAAAATACTTTAATACCCCATGTTAACTAAACCCTAAACCATCATAGCTCCTAAACCCTAAACACTAAGCCTTGAAACAATAAACACTAACCCTAAAACGTAAACCCTAAAAAAATCCTTAACCCCAAACCCAAAACCCTAAAACGTAAACCCTAAAAAAATTCTTAACCCTAAAAATCCTAAAACGTAAACCCTAAAAAAATTCTTAACCCTAAACCGTAAAACTTAAACATTAAATCCTAAACACTAATCCTAACCATAAACCCTAAACCTAACACTGTACTAACTCTAACACTAAATCCTAAACACTAAACCCTAACTCCTAAAACCCTAAAACCTTAAAACTTGAAACCCTAAACCCTATAACCCTAAACCCTAAATCGTAAACCTTAAAATGCTAAAAAAAAATATATATATATTTGCTAAAACCTAAAACCCCAAACTCTAAACCCTAAACTCTAAACTCTAAATCCTAAAATTTAAACCCTAAACCCTAAACTCTAAACCCGAAGCCCCTGAAACCTTAAACCTTAAATCTTAAATCGTAACCCTAAAATACTAAACCTTGAACCCTAAACCCTAAGCTCCCCTAAAACACTAATCACTAACCCTAAAATGTATACCTTAAACCCTAAAACTTAAACCCTAAACCCTAAATCCTAAAACGTTTAATGCTAAACCCTAACCATAAACCTAAAACCCTAAACCCTAAAATTAAAACTAACCCTAAACCCAAAACCCTAAACCCTAATACCTAAATCCTAAACCCTAAACCCTAAAATGCTAAACTTTTAAACCCTAAATCCTAAAATTTAACCCCTAAGCCTTAGCCCTAAACCCTAAATCCTAAAACGTTTAACACTAAACCCTAACCCTAACCCTAAACCTAAAATCGTAACCCTAACCTTAAATCCCTAAACCATAAAATTAATACTAACCCTAACCTTAAAGCCTAAACTCTAATACCAAAATCCTAAACCCAAAACTCAAAAAAAAATAATAATAATAATAATAACTTAGTTCACCCTAAAACTCTAAACCCTAAATCCTAAACCCTAAACCCTAAATCCCAAAACCCT
This sequence comes from Ipomoea trifida, assembly GCA_003576665.1. Classification (NCBI taxonomy): domain Eukaryota; kingdom Viridiplantae; phylum Streptophyta; class Magnoliopsida; order Solanales; family Convolvulaceae; genus Ipomoea; species Ipomoea trifida. Next base: position 13,884,239 of record CP025656.1, on the reverse strand, counting down.
AAAATGCTAAATTTTAAAACCCTATAAACCCTAAAGCCCTAAAAACCTAAAACCCTAAACCTTAACACTAACCTTAAACCCTAAAATGCTAAACCTTAAAACCCTAAACTATAAAACCCTAAACCCTAAAACACTAACCCTAAAACCCCAACACTATTAAACCCTAAAACCCTAAACCTTAAACACTAAACTCCTAACCCTAAATCCTAAAACCCTTAACGCTAAACCCTAAAACCCTAAACCCCTCACTCCAAAACTTTCAGCTTCGCAAATATGGAAGGGATCCACTTAACGAGTTTACTGGTTCTCACAACAATTTGTAGGATTAAGTAGATCTCCACCATCCATTGAGGAGGTGAAATGTGTATAAATACCCCCATGGGGGCTCATTTGTAAACCATCCAAGAGAAGAATCCAATTGTGGATGTAATACAAGTTCCCAATAAAGCTCGAGTGTTTCCTTTAGCTTCTTGCCCAACTTATTTACGTAGCCATCTCGTGGCACGAACGAAGCTAGCTTAGCTATTTGAGGGGAAATATAGCTAAGGCCGCACGAGATGTCGTTAGGGGAAAATGAGTCTGTGACATTTGGTATCAGAACCAAGTTCGAGCCAAAATCCTAAACCCCAAAATCCTAAACACTAAACCCTAACCCCTAAAACCCTAAAACCTTAAAACCCTAAATCGTAAACCTTAAAATGCTAAAAAAAAATATTTGCTAAAACAAAAAACCCCAGACCCTAACCCTAAACCCTAAACCCTAAACCCTAAACTCTAAAGCCTAAATCCTAAAATTTAAACCCTAAACCCGAAGCCCCTGAAACCCTAAACCCTAAATCTTAAATCGTAACCCTAAAATACTAAACCCTGAAACCTTAAATTCTAACTTAAATCTTGAACCCTAAACCCTAAGCTTCCCTTAAACACTAAGCACTAACCCTAAAATGTATACCCTAAACCATAAACCCTAAACCCTAAAAAAATCCTTAACACCAAACCCAAAACCCTAAAACGTAAACCCTAAAAAATTCTTAACCCTAAACCCTAAAACTTAAACATTAAATCCTAAACACTAACCCTAACCATAAACCCTAAACCTAACACTAACTCTAACACTAAATCCTAAAACCTAAACCCAAAATCCTAAACACTAAACCCTAACTCCAAAAACCCTAAAACCTTAAAACTTGAAACCTTAAACCCTAAATCGTAAACCTTAAAATGCTAAAAAATATATATATATTTGTTAATAAAACCCCAAACCCTAACCCTAAACTCTAAACCTTAAACCATAAACTCTAAACTATAAACTCTAAATCCTAAAATTTAAACCCTAAACCCTAAACTCTAAACCCGAAGCCCCTGAAACCTTAAACCCTAAATCTTAAATCGTAACCCTAAATTACTAAACCCTGAAACCTTAAATTCTAAAACTTAAACCTTGAACCCTAAACCCTAAGCTCCCCTAAAACACTAATCACTAACCCTAAAATGTATACCCTAAACCATAAACCTTAAACCTAAACCCAAAAACTTAAACCCTAAACCCTAAACCCTAAATCCTAAAACGTTTAACGCTAAACCCTAACCATAAACCTAAAACCCTAACCTTAAAACCCTAAACCCTAAAATTAAAACTAACCCTAAACCCTAATACCTAAATCCTAAACCCTAAAATGCTAAACTTTTAAACCCTAAATCCTAAAATTTAACCCCTAAGCCTTAGCCCTAAACCCTAAAACCTAAAACTTAAACCCTAAACTCTAATACCTAAATCCTAAACCCCAAAACTCAAAAAAAAAAAAATAATAATAATAATAACTTAGTTCACCCTAAAACTCTAAACCATAAACCCTAAATCCCAAAACGCTAAAATGCTAAATTTAAAAACCCTAAGCCCTAAACCCTAAAGCCCTAAAAACCTAAAAACCTAAAAACCTAAAACCCTAAACCTTAACACTAACCTTAAACCCTAAAATGCTAAACCTTAAAACCCTAAACCCTAAAACACTAAACACTAACCCTAAAACCCCCAACACTATTAAACCCTAAAACCCTAGCTAAACCTTAAACCCTAAACCTTAAACACTAAACCCCTAACCCTAACCCTAACCCTAAATCCTAAAACCCTTAATGCTAAACCCTAAAACCCTAAACCCTTCACTCCAAAACTTTCAGCTTCGCAAATATGGAAGGGATCCACTTAACGAGTTTACTGGTTCTCACAACAATTCGTAGGATTAAGTAGATCTCCAACATGGGGGCTCATTTGTACCATCCAAGAAAGGAATTCAATAGTGGATGTAATACAAGTTCCCAATAAAGCTCGAGTGTTTCCTTTAGCTTCTTGCCCAACTTATTTCCGTAGCCATCTCATCGTTTACATAGCACCATTTTTGTGGCACGAATGAGGCTGGCTTAGCTATTTGAGGGGAAATATAGCTAAGGCCGCACGAGATGTCGTTAGGGGAAAATGAGTCTGTGACAGTTGGTATCAGAGCCAAGTTCGAGCTAAAAAAAAAAACCTAAAACCCCAAACCTTAACCTTAAACCCTAAACTCTTAACCCTAAATCCTAAAATTTAAACCCTAAACCCTAAACCCTAAAAAAGTCCTTAACCCCAAACCCAAAACTCTAAACACTAAACCCTAACTCCTAAAACCCTAAAACCTTAAAACTTGAAACCCTAAACCCTAAATCGTAAACCTTAAAATGCTAAAAAAAAATATATTTGCTAAAACCTAAAAGCCCAAACTCGTACCCTAAACCCTAAACTCTAAACTCTAAACCATATATCCTAAAATTTAAACCCTAAACCCTAAACCCTAAACCCTAAAACGTATACCCTTAAACCCTAAACCTAAAATCCTAAAACCTAAAAACCCTAAACCCTTAACCCTAACCCTAACCCTAAATCCTAAAACCCTTAGCGTTAAACCCTAGACCCTACACTCTAAAACCCTTAACCATAAACCATAAATCTTAACCCTAACTCAAACCCTTACCCTAAAACCCTAAGCCCTAAACTTAACACTCACCCTAAACCCTTAACACCAACCCTAAACCCTAAAACCCGTCACACATGCCCTCATCACACCTAACGGGTGTACCTCACGGTGAACACAAGCCCGTGAAGGTCTCCCGCTAGGCCAAATAACTCAGCATATGCTCACAAACACGAATCAAATAGTATATCAGACAACTGCTCAGACAATAAACAGACTTAGTTCTAGGAGCCAAAAATCATATGAAATCCCATAAACTCAACAACATAACAAGGATTCAAGAACGTGCAATATAGCTCAAGAACAACATAAGAAACCCTTCAAGAACAAGACATACATCAAGGAATAATCACCAAATATACATAGGGATTTCAATACCACACCAAAATCGTATTATAGAGTGAAAATAGGTTTTGTAAATCATGGGATTTACCCTTCAAGAACGAGACATACATCAAGGAATAATCACCAAATATACACAGGGATTTCAATACCACACCAAAATCGTATTATAGAGTGAAAATAGGTTTTGTAAAGCATGGGATTTACCTCTTGAACCTAGCTAATAACACCAAGACCTTCCAAAGATCACCCTAGCATGTCATCTCCACCTTGATAATCTAGGAACCCAAAAACCCCAAGACAACAATAAGGAAAAGCCATAAAGATAGTGAAAGAAGAAGATGAAGTGCAATAGAAGGAGGGTTCTCACCATATCCTAGCTTGAAGAGTCATAAAAGATAAAACTTTACTTGTCTTCTTGAAGTGGGAAGAAGATGAATTTCAATGGCTATTGGGAGTGAGTGGCCTGAGAATGAAGAGGAGAGGAGAGTGAGAGAGTGTAGGATATTAGGTTATTTTATCTTGGGTGGATAAGATATGCTAAGTGTAATCACACACACACACACCTGAGAATGAAGAGGAGAGGAGAGTGAGAGAGTGTAAGATATTAGGTTATTTTATCTTGGGTGGATAAGATATGCTAAGTGTAATCACACACACAGATATATATATATATATATATATATATATATATATATATATATATATATATATATATATATATATATATGAGCCATTATATAAATAGAAAGTGGGTTATTCCTTCTTACAGTAATAATGTTACCGGTATGTTTTGTATTATTATCTCAATGTAAGAGTACAATAATATGTTAGAGTACAATGAGTTCAGCACAGTAGTGTTTGTCTTAGTAATGTTGCATGTCCTACTCTATGAGTGTGAGTGTCTTATTATATGCCTTAGTGCAACGACTCTTTGCTTCCACTTCAATGCGCAGTAAGTGACCTCTTCAATGTTCTTCAGTAAGTGGATATTAATACTGAGGAGCCGTTGGAGTGGCTCCTCCTCTTTAATGCGTAACGGCCTCTTTCACGTCCGTTAACTGCCTTCGGGTCAGTGCTGATGATTCGGGTCGAGTGCTGATGCCCAATTATCCTGTCACCTAACCCCCCCACTCCCTAGCCAACGAGAATAGTTGAGGTGGTTTGGAAGTAATGACGTGTGTAAAAATTGTTTCTTTTTTTCGAACGGTAAGAGAATTGTAGCCGAGGCGAGGGCAAGGCTTGGCCGAGGTCAGGCCTCTGCCATGATTTTTTATTCTTTTTTTTTTTTTGTGTTTGTGTGTGTGTGTGTGTGTGTTTTTTTTTTGTGTTTTTGGGCATTCTGTGCGCGAGCTCACTTCGACCAACCGTAGGCTCGGTCAAAGGTCAGCTCTCCTGTCAAGTAGCTAGCGAGATCGGATCTCGTTCCGGCCCTAAGGGATTAGAGTGTGGTGTTTTTGAAATCAAGCCTCCGGCTTGACCCTGGAAAACACTCTCTCGTCTGGTAGCTAGCGAGATCGGATCTCGTGCCGGCCCTAAGAGAATAGAGTGTGGTGTTTTCGTAGCAAAGCCTTAAGCTTTACCTAGAAAACACCATCCCGTCAAGTAGCTAGCGAGATCGGATCTCGTGCCCACCCTAAGGGAATAAAGTTTTATTTTATTTTATTTTCACGGAATTTGAGAGGTGACGACACTTGAGGAGGTGACGCCGCTTGAGGAGGTGATGCCGCTTGAGGAAGTAACGCCGCTTGAGGAGGTGACGCCGCTTGAGGAAGTAACGCCGCTTGAGGAGGTGACGCCGCTTGAGGAGGTGACGCCGCTTGAGGAGGCGACGCCATTGAGGATGCGACGCCACTTGATGAGCAGGATATCACTGGATAAAGATGAGGCAAACGCCGCTGATGAAGAGGCGGACGCACTGTCTTGGAAGGTACCGGGGTAGCCTTCTTTTGTAATATGTAGAGCTTTGCCTGAGATTTAGCCTCAGCTCTCAATCTGGAGGAGGCAGTGGCGGTGGTGGGCCTGGCCTTGCATTCCTGCTACTAGTTGGGCCATTGTCGCCGCCGCTTGTTGAATGACTTGCGCTGCTGCTTGGAAGTCCACGGCTTGGATGGGAGCAGCGTTCACTGGGAGGGGAGCGCGGCCCCCATCGTGGTTGCTGTTTAGTTGGCTACGGAGATCACCCTCTCGGCGATGATTGTTTTTGATCTGGCTACGAAGATCACCCTCGCGGCGATCTCCCATGCGGTTACTGTTAAGCTGCTCACGAAGATCACCCGAGGGGTGACCATTGTTCACTTGACAAGAACCATGAGAGCTGCTGGACCCGGATCGCGCCATCGGATGAGATGAGCTGAGTGTTTTGTGATTTGTGAAGTTTGCCTGAGATCTGATCTCGGCTCTCAACGAAAGCACCAATGACGGTAATAATGTTACCAGTATGTTTTGTATTATTATCTCAATGTAAGAGTACAATAATATGTTAGAGTACAATGAGTTCAGCACAGTAGTGTTTGTCTTAGTAATGTTGCATGTCCTACTCTATGAGTGTGAGTGTCTTTTTATATGCCTAAGTGCAACGACTCTTTGTTTCCACTTCAATGCGCAGTAAGTGGATATTAATACTGAGGAGCCGTTGGAGTGGCTCCTCCTCTTTAATGCGTAACGGCCTCTTTAACATCCGTTCACTGCCTTTGGGTCAGTGCTAATGATTCGGGTCGAGTGCTGATGCCCAATTATCCTGTCACCTTTTAATATAGAATTTATTATTCATGGATTTGGGCCAATAAGAATTTAATACACATAAATATGCATAAGTAGAATCAAAAGCCTTAGAAGAAGTATTCTTGCATTATTTATAAGAATTGAGCTTTTAGAACAAATTACTTATATATATTCTAGGAATTTATTGATTAGTTAGATCAATAAATTGGGCTTAGTTCAAAGAATAATTTCTTAGGAAAATAATTTGGGAAAATAGTTCGGTTTAAATTTACTTGGGGTGTCACAGAATAATTTTGAAAATAAAAAAAAAAATCACGTTTTTTGAATTTTCATTTTTGTTATTTTTAATATTTAAAAGTAAATTATATATTGATATAAGAGAATAATTGTGAAGAGAAAATAATATTTATTGAGAAAAGATCATAATTTTTTAACGTGACATGAAATTGTAATAGGGAATATACAAATCCTATGTAAGGAATGAAATACATTTATCATTCTTCACCTTGAATTGTGAGCCTAGCCGAAAAAAAAAAGATAAATAAATTTAGGTTATCTACTTATTTATATCTAACCGACTCAATCTAAAAAGATCAATATGTCGCTTCTGTGTTGAATCAAACTTATAGCATTGTGGTTACCAAGTCAATAATTTAACCAGCTTAGTTGAGATTGTCCTTAATTTTTTTCAATAACTACTATTTGTTATGTTTTTCTGTTTTTGGGTGATACATGAGAAAACTTTCTATCACTATCTCAGGGTGTATATAAGTAAAATTTTGCTCATGTACAATCATTCGCAAATCAGATAACACTCGTAAACCGCTGCAACAAAGTTGGATATCATGTCACTTTCACTGTCTTCATGGCCAAAATCAGTGTCACACTCACACTCACCAAACCGCATTTTTTGCCGGCAGAAGAGTCAACGGTTGGAGATCATCGTCAGACCGTATTTATTGCAGGCCACGCCCAAGATTACATTCATTTCCAATGCATTTTGTGTGTGTTTTAATGAGGAAAGAAGCGTTTCAAGTGTGAAAAAACAAACATCCTTTTTTTTTCTTTAAAAAAAAAAATCCTTAATAACGATTACAATGTAAATGAGAGTAGTCTATTGTTTAAACAATTGTTATACCATCGCCATTGCATTGTTAACTTGGTGCAAAAATTATGTGTATGTAGACCTTGTAAATAAATTAAAGACACATAATATGTTAACTACAGACACATAATATGTTAATTATAAGTACATAATATGTTAACGATAGACACAATATAAATGTCATTTTGAACGATCATGATCCACAATACAAGATGGACCTTGATTCATGGTATAATTCACAATTATTTTACCATTAAATTAAAAATTACCCTTTTGTCTTTGAAATTGGCAATTGTACGGAAATATTAGTGGAGGATTAGCTTACTTAAATTTGACACCACCATACTAATTGAGGTAGCAATGCCATCATACTTGTTCAGGTTTACAAATTGTTGAGATTAGAGTCCCCTAAAGAATTTTTGACTCGATTATTTTTGTTGATATTATCATTTTGATATGGTCAATTTTTTGTAATTTGACTTGTTTGGTTGTTTCCCTATATAGAAAAAAAAAAAAAACTACAACTCAATTTTTTTAAAAAATACTTTCTAATATTAATTAAAATTACAATGTCAGGAACATTAAAACGAAAATAGGATGGCTCTTTTAAACAAACAGAATACATTATAATAATATATAATATTATAACGATATATTATATATTTTTTTGTAGTATATATCTGTATAATAATCTATATTTCTACAAAATCTTATTTTATTCTGCAAAATATATATGACATAAATAGTAAATGACCTTGTGGTTCAGTGGCATTAGGTTGCTCCCTCATATGGGAGTTTGTGGGTTTGAGCCTCATTGGAGACGACATTGACTCTTTTGTGCTTCAATAGGTTGAGAAAGTAATTATGAACAAATATATGATGTAAATGATTTAGCTAGCAAGAGTTAGAATTTTGCATACGGCCGGGATTTCTTTTACATTTTCATCTCATATTATACCTTCATAGAGTTCAATGTGTGTTATTCTCTTCTCCTTTTCTTACGACATGTTTGGTACGGTTTATAGAAAAGAATTGAAAATGAGTTGAATTTAAATTTTATAAAAAAGAAATTACTTGTAATATTTTTCTTGAAACACTCATGATTCTTTATAAGATAATATATGTTCTAAACTTTCTCAATCATTTTTGGAATGATAACAGGGGTGCCAAGAAATTACTTGAAATATTTATTTAGTTATTTTGTTGGTAAACAACGACTTATTGAAAATAATCTCTATTATAAAAAAGCCATAAGAAGAGCAGTTAATGCACTTGGCCAAAATTCCCGCCCATACGAAAACGGCAACGTTTCAGGATTAGGAATACAACGTTCGAAGTCTGGAAGGTAACAAAATTAATGATATTTTTTTTTTTTAGTTTTTAACGTTTTAGACGATTTACAGTTAGAGATATTTATGGCAACACTATCTAGACGAAATAATGGTGAGTTCTTTGGGAAACCGAATCGTTGTAAACGATTCGGCAATCGAGTAAAGTCCCATTACATAGCATCGGTAATTAAAAAGAATTATTGTACATCTAGAACTCTGCCAGTTTCACACTTATATTTGATATACACATTATAAATCACAGCTTCACTATCTTTGTAAAACATTCTCAAACTTCATTCTTTCGTTTCATTCGAATTTCCCTTCCATCGACTATGGGAATGTACTGTTTGGCGAATGAATTATCCACCTTCAAGAACAGATGAATTATGCACCTTCAAGAACAGAAGTGCAATGAAGGTCAGAGTCATTCGTACGGAAAGGGTCTTCCGAAATAAAGAGGTAAGTGTTCTTTCTCCCTTAATCTGAATCAACAATGGATATTTGAAAAGTGTTAACCAAGACAGTCAAATGGATATTTGGGGAGCAGCTTAGCTATACGACAAGCATATTCAGGTAAGTCAACCTATATTATTATTGTTGTTTTATCCTACAATGTAAAGGCTTTGAGTTCTGCAAAACATTACCTCAGGTTACAAAATATGAAGAAACATACAAGCTCTCATGAAACATACAAGCTCTCAGTCAGAAAAAAAGCTGAGGATAACAAAGGTATTGCTATCAACACTTTAATAGCATTCTCAAGTTCATACATGTCAAGTTCATGATACATAAATTGATTTTATGTATGCTGTAAGATTGCATTTAAATATGAAATTTGTGAATAGAAAGCATGAGTTTAAAACAAAGTCCAATAATGAATAACTAAACAATACCTTCTTTTCAAGCTTGAGTTATAGATCACAGGGGAAGATTTAACTTGTGGGAGGATGGTTATTTATTACCATTGTTGATGTGTACGATAGGAAGGAGGTAATATAACTTCTTATCGATAATTATTGCCCTTTTTATTTGGTTTAAAATGGCATCAGACTGCAAAATCATCATTTGCTACACTGATAAATTAATTGATTAGCAGGATGAGAAAGACAGCTAATGCAAAATGAATCTCGGGCAGAGAGTCAAACAGCCCATTTCAAAGCTCAGCAAACAAGTATGAAGCAGTTAAAGGGATCAATGACTATAGGGTGCAAAAGAAAGCAGTTAATAGCAGATCAAGGTATAGGGCAAATTACCTATGTAGCTATTTAACTAAGAGTAGTAAATATCTTCTACATGTGATTTGCAATGCTTTGTGTTTCATGTATTTAATTTTTATTAACCTTCCAGATAATCTGCATGCTGAAACATTGTTGGTAAGAAATTGCAGTATGCATTCAAGCAAGCAAAATTTTCACAGATCATATCAATTTTGGAATCGTAATTGTTGTAAAGGATTGCAAATGTTGTAGAAGTTATAGAATATGGTTAACTTTTTTGTCTGTTCGCATTGCAGTTAAACTTAAAATGGATTTTAGTATTTGAATATTAGTATATCATTGTTTTTAAAACGGCATACTAAACATTCCCTGCTTATGTGTATGAATTGCAATTTATAAAACTAAACTCAGAAACTTTAAAAGAGTGGAAACTCATACAGTCCAGAAAACAGCAGATGGGGCATCAACAAATGACAGCTGAGGAAGCCCAAAATCACAGAGTTTCAATTTGCGAACTGCATTAGTTAGGATGTTTCTGTCTTTAAATCTTGATGGAGCACATTTTCTGTAAAAAGAGATCGCATTAGTACATTTACAGTAGTTCTCTTAGGGCAGAATATAAAAATGTTGACTTAATTAACTTGGCAAGAAGTATTCATTTTCCAAATTTGTGTAATAGATAGTATTAACTTATTATTGTATTGTTTGTATTCTTCATCTCGAAGTATTAAGGATGAGTTATGTAAGAGTACAAAGTACTATGTAAAACACTATCTTAAAAAGCACAAGATTTGTGTTTTAAGATAGTGTTTTGCTTTGTATTTTGTACTCTTACATGACTCATAGTTTAACATTGGTGTTTTAAATAACTATGAGCATGTTTGGTTAATACCATATACGGTTAATAACTACAATCTTAACTATAATATGGCATACCTTATTAGCAATTTTAAAATTGGTGATAATAGTTTAAGTCCTTTTGAAGGCCTGACTTTCACATTAACAGATCTGCATAGGAGATGGTGGGACAGTACTGTCAGAGTCAAACTAAATCAAATAGAAGGAGGTGTTAGTACCACCATTAAGAAATAATTATAATAATAATAATTAAATAATATAAAGAGTGACACAAGAATAAGAACAATATCAGAATTACAAACTGGGATTTCATAATAAAGTATGATGGAAGCTAAATTACATCCTTCAATCATAGCTAACACCAAAAGGAGATGCAGAACCATAGAGGAGATTCCAGATTGTTATTAAATAATAAGATTTATAACCTACATCATGTCAGCCAAAGCTTGATTCTATTGTAACTACTCATTCTTTCCTAACTGGTGTGATGTTTGAGCGCGGATTGGAAAACCCACCAACTTCTGTTTTTTTGGCAGGCTAGCAGTGATTAGACAATACAAATACTAAGGCCATGTTTGGTTCGCGGAAAGTATTTGAAGGGAAGTGGAAGTGAAATTCCGTGGAAAAGTAGTTACCAGGAAGATAAATTTTGTTGTTTGGTTGGTGGAAAAGAAGTTGCTGGAAAAATAAATTCTGTTGTTTGGTTAGGTTTAAAATGATAAGGAATAATATGTAAAATGACTTATATACCCCTACTATTATTATTATTATTATTATTATTATTATTATTATTATTATTATTATTATTATTATTATTAAAAGGCTAAACCAGCAACGGCAGCAAGGCAGCAGGTCCACAACCATATTATTATTATTATTTCTATTTCTGTTTCAATTTGGGGGCCCAATTATTTCAATTAGGTTTTGTTCATTCTCCTCCATTCCCGTGTGGTTGAACCGTAGAAAGCAGTCAACATAGATTTCTACATTCTTCACTCCCTTCTCAGATTCTCTGGTCGAAGCAGTCAGCAGCAGAGCTAGAGAAGCAGAGCGCGGCGAGGCGGAGGCAGGCGGTGACTGGCGAGGTGGCGATGCGGAGGCGCATAGCTGAGGTGGCGGACTGGCGAGGCGGAGGCAGAGGCGGCCGGCAGCGACAGGCAGCGACCGGAGGCGGCACGAGCTTTCCAGTTGGTAGGGAGGAAGAAGACACGGGAGGAGGAAGAAAACAAAGGGGCAAAATAGTCTTCCCAGATCAATAATTGTTCCCAACCAATCTGGAAAATAAAATCCGAGCTCCATCCAAAGAATTTCTTTTCCTCATTTTTGAGGAACTCAGTTTCCATTGGAAAATGAGTTCCAATGAACCAAACACAAGAACTATACATTTTCCATTATTTGAAGGAAGTTGTTTTCCTCGGAAGTGATTTTCCTCCCAACCAAACATGGCCTAAGTAAATATAATAACAGACTGAGAATACTACAAATAAGAAGATTGTCAACATACTCACAAGCTAAGGGGATCAAGTTTATTAGAAGTGCAAACTACACAGTAGCACTGAGCAAACTGGACATACCTAAGTAGCACATGTAGGAAAAACTACAGCGACAAACAAGATTGAGTCTTACTTCATATAAATACGGCACACTAAAATCATAAGTGTAAAATTGCAGTAAATAAAGCATAATTTGAAATAGATTAACCTTTACTTTTTTCAAAAATTTTGTCTCATGTAAAATTCAGACTAAGAATATGACTAAATAAATAAAATAATTACCTGATCTATATGATAACTACAGAGATGTCCAACTGTCATGCATGCTCCAGATCTAAGACTACATCTATGATCTATTGCCATTTTTTTAAAACCGACATCTCTTATAACAAAATCATCTGGAAAAAAAGTACATTTAATAGAACTGTAATAGATATAAGGGAAAAAAACAATATTTTTTCAAAAAATCTAGATCTGTAAAAATAGATATATTTGTACAAAATAACTTATCTGTTCCTGCAAAATGGATTCTTCGTGAGATTTTGACTCAATCTTTCAACGTATGTCTCACCAACAACTTCGACCATCGGTTTGTATGCATTTTTTAGAAAACATAATGCAGAGATGCATAAGAGCTGTTGTGACAGAGTTGAAGTTGTTGGTGAGAATTCTTCGAGCAAAGAGGTATATAGAACTGGAGAGTGAGAGATAACCTAGCTGAGAGATGAGTGACCAGAGTGTGTTGTAGTGGAGTGGGTTGTTGGTGGGTTATAGATGATTTATAGGGTGGGTCGGGTCAGGATATTGGGCTGGCAATTTTGTTGGGCTATTAAATGGGACTTATATGTCAGTTGTATCAGAAATGGGCTTTGGTTAATATTTTGTGTTGTATTTTTACTTATATGTAAGTACATACACATATATATATGTACTGAATATGTATAAATGTATATATCTTTATTATTTTTTTAAAAGCTTTGGTTAATATTTTTTGTTGTATTTTTATTTGGTCAAAATACATTTCATTGCTATTTTATAATCGAATTTAAATTTTGTTATTAAATAACAAAATTTTATAATGAGTAATCCTCAAATTTCATTTTTATATATGAAATTTAATAACATTAATAGTTTTCTTAAAGTAGCATACTTTTAATATTTTAAATCTTTAATCCGTGCATTGCATGAGACAATTACTAGATGTACGCAGAACGTGGACCCAATGTTTTCAACACATAATGCTGATAATAGCTTTTTAGAAAGTCGTGTGATTCTAGCTCCAACATTTGTTGTGGTCAATGCTGAGTGACATACATGTTGCTGAGAGGACATACTTGAGTTGCGACATGGTATGTCAATCTGAGTCTAATGATGGTACTCTTGCAAACGTGCACACACCAGAATTCCTAAATGGTAATTGGACTTCGAGCATACCCAATCACTCATTAACATTAAAGGTTGGATCCCCTGTGATGCTATTGAGAAACATAGATCACTTCCTTGGGCTTTGTAATGGGCCAGGGACAAACGTTATCTCATGTCGGGTTGCTACTAAAAATTTCAGTATTTGTGCACGGACAGTTACATGTAGCCGCATCTAGGGTAAGTAATCCTAAGGATTTCAAATTTACGATTTGTAATGAGTTAGATAATACTTCTAATTCAACCACTAATTTAGTTTACAAAAAAGTATTTAATAATTTATAAATTTAATCTTTTAAGCATTGGACTTTATTGTTTTACTAACAATTTTTTTACAAGAAATATAACCAAAGTCATACAATATAATTGACAAACGTACATCAAATAAGTCAACAATTTTAGTTCGTGCACCGCACGGGTATAATACTAGTTAGTATAAAAACTCAAAGGCCCATACATGATAAAAATAATAATAATAATATAGGAATTCATGTCTTATCATTCCTCCATAAATGATAGAGTCTAATTGTTCTGGTGTTGATGCTCAGATGGTTGTGACTAATTTCTTAAAGAAAAAAGAAGTATGCCCAACTCTTTTCTTTGCATTTAATCTTGATGAGTTTGATCAGTTATCCAGGGTTTTTTTGCATACATATACATATGTATATATATATATATATATATATATATATATATATATATATATATATATATATATATATATGAAATGACTATTTTACCCCTTAATTTAACTTCCACTTAACCTTCATCGGACAAAAGAATTAACATTGGAAAGAATTTGAAAGTCAAGTGTCTAAATTGTTCAAATTAAAAGTCAGGGACCAATTTTAGAAAATCAATATAGTCGGAGGACCATTGCTGGAATTAACTCTAGATTTTATTATCACAAAACTCCCAAATTAAAAATGACAAAACAACCAAATCAATGGAGAACTACACAATTCTAAAACCCTATTTCTCAGTTTCAGCAACAAAACCCCATCCCTACAATTCATTCTTAAGAAACAAATAGAGAAGGGAAAGGGTGAAAACACGACGCAGCAGCAAATGGCGAACGCAGAGGCTGAGACGGTGGACTTTGAGCCGGAGGATGACGATCTGATGGACGAGGATGTGGACACGCCATCGTCCCCTAGGGCTCCGATTCCCAGGATCAAGTCGCTTGTTACCGGCGGCTCCTCCTCTGCTCCCAGAAAGACCAAAGGCCGCGGATTTCGCGAAGACGCTGCTGAGGCCGACCGGAATGCTCGGATGTCTGCGCGCTTTGACTCTCTAGATTCCGACGGCGGCCCTGGTCCCGAACGATGTCAGTTCCCTCTCTCTCTCTCTCACTTTATATTTATATATGCATGTGTGTAAACGCATCACACTTCTCCAACCGCACCCCCATGGAGTTTCATTACCGAGTTCCACTCATTTCCGTAATTGCCTGAGTGAGATTACCATTTATGCGTTTTGTGACTTGATTTGTTCTATTGTTAAAGTTACTCTTTCAGATTAATAATTATATTTTTATTACAAAATGGAAAACAAGACTGCTAATTGTTCGGATGTTGTATACATCTGCTTTCAGCTGAATATGTTGGGCAAGGGGAGTATGAAAATTTTTGCTTGCACTTGTTTGCAATGGGTATTAGGGTGCTGTGAAGCAGTATATAGTAGTGATTATAAGTAAGTACACAGAGTGGTACTGCTAAAAGCTGCTTCTGGTAATGCTTCGTTTGGTAGCCTGAAGAAAGGAGAATGTCAGTTGAATGGAAGAATATAGTGATATATGATGCTTTTTTATTTGGTTTTTTATTGCAATGGATATTAGGGTGTTGCCGGAGCTCGCCTCACCATTTTCAGGCGAGGCGAAGCCTCCAGGTGTCCTGTCTCCATCGACAGGATGCCAAGGCGTCGCCGTGATAACTATGCACAATGTTACTACTTTTGAATTCCTTTTCCATTAACCATTCCCGCATCCTGTTGTGGCTTTTGTGGATTTGAATTTGTTAGATAGATGATTGGTTTCAGTATTCCAGTCTATCACTTTGCTGATATTGGGCCTTAACTTGTCCTATGTCTAAGATCCAAGCCTCCATTTTGCAACTTAGGATTATGTTCTGTTGCTCACTAGCTTCCTTCTCTTACTAGAATATGAGGAATTCTCCAATCCCTACATAATTTTAATGTCATAATTACATTATAAGGCATAATGTAAAGACAAATTACCAAAAACTGCTTCGATCCCTATAACTATAAATATCAAAATTAAGCCAATTGTTTCTGTAAACCTGTCTAACTTCACGGCTGATCGTTTGTTACATAAATAGTTAAAGATGTCAATCCACTAAAGGCTTGAGCCCGGCATTAGATAAGATCATCTGAAATTGTGGAGATCCATCAATGAGACAGATGCCTTTGTCACTGAAGCTTGATATAGAAAATATAACACCATCTGAAATTGTGGAGTTCCATCTCAGCATGATGGGTTGGAGTGCCAAACCCATTTCCATGCAAAGATTACAAACCAAGTTGTTTGAATCTCTATATTTGATCATTCCAAATGATGGCTAGCTAAGAAGTAGACCTCCCTTTCTTCCCCCCCTCCCACCAACTAGGAATGATTTTATAGCCTTTATTTTATGTTTCAATCTGAATTTCAATTGTTAATGTTATGTAGCTTGTCTGTATGCACGCACAGGAAATTATAATATTGACACATAAAATGCATAGCTGTGCTCATGTTCTATAGTTGCCAAATTTGTAACACAGGTCTGGACAGTTTTAAGTAGTTTGAGTCCAAAGATTCATTAAAAGAACTTGGAAAAGTCTAATGTTACTAAATTTTGTGCAGCAATTGAAGGATGGATTGTGTTGGTTACTGGGGTTCATGAAGAGGCACAAGAAGATGATCTCCATAATGCATTTGGTGAATTTGGGGAGATTAGAAATTTACATCTAAATCTGGATCGTCGTACTGGATTTGTCAAGGTAAGTGAACAATAGTCCATTAACTTCGGGTGGTATTTTGATAAAAATGTCCTCCAAAGTTATGGCTTTGAATGGCCATTTACTGATCAGGGACTGAAATGGCTTGGTCAGGCAGAAATTGGGGACGCATATTGCAAAAACCTGCAATTGGAGAATGATTTGGCTATTTAACAATAAATCAATTATTGAGGGATTAAAAACGCCTCTTCCCTTCTATATAAATTTAAGTTTGAATGTAATTAATGAAACAATATATGTTATTATGAATACAAACTAAGATTTGATGTGTTAGATTCCAAGCGACCTATTTTCACCCCCATCAACACATTTTGATCTTTCAGTATACCCAACTTAACCTTTACTTTAAAGTGACTGCCAAATGGGTTGAATGATGTGAAGATTATCAAAACTTTTACACAACTTGCACCCTATCTTATGTCACCTTGTTTCTGTAAATGACCAAGGGTCAATGTTTTTTGAATTACTAATATAGTGGCTATTTGTTTTTGTTTTGGACATTCATTGAGAGTCATTGTAGCTACTATTCCTTCATCATATATCTTACAAATGTTTTACTCTAGGGCTATGCACTGATTGAATATGAGAATATTGAAGAAGCACAGAAAGCTATAGCTGAGATGGAAGGAACTCAACTCCTCACTCAAACCATTAATGTTGATTGGGCATTTAGCAAGGGTCCATTCAGGAGGAGGAATGTTAGGCGAAGGTATGATATGATTTTTGATTTTTTTTCCCCTTTTTAGGTCAATTGGAATGTGATCATCTGTGATATTGATATCTCTTGGCAATGCTAATTGTATCCAGTCCTATGTGTTTTATAAAGCAGCAACTTCTCAGCTTTATAAGATCATTACCATTTGTTGATTATTGCAAGATCTCTTGCGTAATCATCCTCCTGCCCTTCAAGGCTTGAACCAAATTGTAGATATTCTTTGGGCCACCTCTTTTATCCATTTTATTATGCCTTATCCTTTTTTGAGGTTGAAGGAGGATAGTTTTATCCCATGCTTTGTTTGTTGGGTAGTTTGAATGCAAAAAAATAGAAGTCTGATAGCAAGGAACATGGAGTTAGTTTTCGAAATGAAAATTAACAAACTGGTGGATGCTTATCATGTAAAGGTATTATCACAGTAGTTATAAACTCTGTTGGGAATGCCATACTAGTTGAAATTCTCCTTGACTGATACAGCACATAAAAAATGGGTTGACTGAATACATATGTAGTGCTGTGTGTTTAAGATATGCATATAATTAGAGTTGTACCGTTATATAGGGTATTACTTGGCAGATACTGATTGGGAAGTTGTGTGGATGTAATTAGGAAAAGTTATATGACTTTCATAAGCTTGTCCTTAGTTGTAAGAAACAAATCATCTTAAGGCATGAGATAATGCATGTCTATATTTTAATTCAAATGAATTGATTTCCATGTGTCTCTATGTCTTAATTATTTGGTTTGGAGTTTCTGAAATGACATTCCAACTCTGCTTCTGTAGATCGAAAGTTCACTAGACTTGGTTATAACTTATAAGCTATGCCATACAAGTAGTTATAATCTACTCCGAGAAGTTATAAGCTGTGCCATACAATGTTTTTACAATGGTTCCTGGAGTAGATAAGAGGCAAATTGTCTCTTTCTGAGAAGCCATAATCTAATGAAAAGCTCATTATGGAGAGACACAGACCTTTAATTGAAAATTTTAAATTCCAACATTACCGTTCATTCTAAATAATTACAAAGAAATTTATTCTAACAAATGTTTTTTTTTTTTTTTT
>CP025656.1:13836415-13865928 GCA_003576665.1 Ipomoea trifida | reverse complement strand
TTTTTTTTTTTTTTCTAAGCTCTCTTTGGAATAGCCTCTTCATCTACTTTGGCCAAATAATTACACTCAATTTAATCCTTTATTGCCCCGGTTAGAGAGGCTTAGAGACTTAGGGGCTTTGATTTTCTCAAATATAATATACACTTTCCTCATCTCTGCAGATCCCCTCGAAGTCATCGTTCTAGAAGCCCGAGAAGGAGATACTAGATTTGTCATGTGTGCACTGTTTCATGGAAGTGTGACTCGGTAGAGACAGGAGGTTTGCTAGGATGCTGGTATTTCGTTGTCATTATCTTTCTGTATGATTATTACACTACTGTATTCTTTTCCCTTCTCTTTGCATCTTTTTCTTTTGCTTCTACTGATTAGATTTGAGCAATGGTGAGAGGGTTGCTGTTAAATTTGGGTTTTGAATCCGTTTCTTGGCTGGAAAGTGAATTTTTTGAAATGCATGGTAGTCTTCCATAGCTTCATAGGTTATGTACAGTATGTTCTATTACCTGTTTGGTAATCATAGAATAGATGCCATTTTATTCAGCATAAAGGGACTGCTGAATTTTAAAATGCTCAGAAATACTTTTGGGTAAATTCTTGGTCAAATGGAGACCATGCCTAAAACCATCTACTGGTCAAATGTTAATTGCACTTTTTTTTTTCAAAGTTCAAGTGTTTAGTTGGAGATTTTTTTTAGTTCGAGTATTTAATTGTATTTTGATGAGTATTTTAAGGGTTTATTTGACCCTTATTCCTTATTTTTTTTAATACATGCGTTAATAATTGAGAGTTTAATAGAACATGTGTAAATTAATACCCCTTTTGTCCATTTTACACGTCTTATTTACTGTTTATTGGTCAAATCAATTGTTTTTTTTTTTTTGGTTATTTTCATTAGTATTTTATTATAATTTTTAAATTTGATTTTGTGTGTGTTTGATAGTACTTTTAACGTTTCTAAATATATAAAATTTACATAATTAAATTGTAGATATTTAGTCAAGTATTGTTAACTGTTTGTTGCAAAAAAAATATTTAAAATACGAAATTGTACATATGTGAAAAAGAATCCAAAAATTATGATCTAGTTAAAAAAATGGTATCATCGTGAATTAACCACAGAATTCTATAAAATACATTACATATACTGCAAACGCCCTTTTATTTGCAAGAAAAAAAAACACAACACAGTCACAGATTGCAAAAATAACTCTATATTTGTATATACACTTTGGATAAACAGAAAATATAGAATTTTCTCTTTAATTAAATTTTATACTTCAGTAAAGCAGCATTAAGTAAAGACGGCAGACACAAATAATGTAGATTTAGTACACAAATATCACCACTAATTTCTCAGACATAGGAGTTGGTTAAGGTAAATATGAAATCTTAAGTCTCTCTCTCTCATCCCTGTGATGAGTCTTCCTTCTCATCCCTAGTGATGAGCTTTTACTTCTTCACCAACTACAGATTTTCTTTTTGCTTCCTCCTGTCTGTATGATTTCTGTGGATCTTCATTCAATGACCTCAACAACTCTATTCATTACTCACCAACCTCGTACCATTTATTGAAGCATGCTTTCATCTACACAACACCAGTCTCTACACCAGCCTCTCCTCTCAAAAATCACTCCCACAATCACCCACAAGCAAACTCCCCTCACTACTCATTCCAAATACTACCATCCCATAATGGCATCCAGCAGCAAACAACCCATCGACCTTGCTACGGAATACTCGGCTATGTCCCTAGGGGATGACGAGGAAGTGGAATTCTCTATTGAAGAAGGTGACAACTCCGACTGCCCAACTGAAACTCCCTTTATCTTAGTGGGTAAGCTTCTCACAGAAAAGACAACACGCTTCAATTTCTTCCGGGACACCATGGCCACAGTATGGAGACCAAAGAAAGGCATGATGGCAAGAGAAGTCTCCACTAACCTTTTTCTTTTCTACTTCGTCCATGAGCTGGACATAAAGAAGGTACTCAATGGAGGCCCATGGTCCTTCGATCAGAGTCTCCTTCTCCTCAAACAGATTGAACCAAACACCTCCCCTCATGGTATCAATCTCAACTACGCCGACTTCTGGGTCCAAGCATACAACATCCCTCCGGGTATGCAAACTGCAAAAACAACGGAAATGATAGGTGCCTTCTTAGGAACTTTCATAATGGCAGATACTGAAAATCTTGGAGGCCTCTGGAAAGACTTCATGCGCGTTAGAGCCCGGATTGACGTCTCCAAACCACTCAAAAGAAAGATGAAAGTTAAGCCCGCAAATGGTGATCCTTTCTACATCAACTTCAAATATGAAAGACTGCCAACCTTTTGCTTTCTTTGCGGCCTGATCGGGCACAACGAGAGCTCATGCGACATCCTATTCGAGTCAAACTCAGGGAATGTTGAGCGGAATTACAGCCCAGATCTCAGGGCAAACGGTCGGAGATCTCAGTCAAACACAGCTCAAAGATGGTTGTTACCTGAGCTACCTCGCCGGCGGTCAAATGAGGAAACTCCAAAGTCACCTTTCACCTCTGATGACTACCCACAACAGACAGACATCCCTTATGAGGATTCCACTTTTCAGAATGATCAGACCAGCTCTCAGCCACCAGTTATGCAGCCTGGAGCCGCGCACAACATTAATGTTCCTGCTCCTACGCATGGCAAAAATTTAATGCAAAGTGACGTCCTGGCAACGGGCCTTTTTCCTGTCAGCATGGATTATGGACTTGTCCCCTGGACATCTACAGAATCCACCAAAGCCAACTCTGGGCTCAAGCGAAAAAAGACTAATTTCGGGCCGGTTCACGTTACAAACTTCACCATCCATCATGATGATCTCCCCTTACCGAGCGGGTCAAAAACTTGTTAGAGGCGGGTCCTGTTCAACAGGCCCGCCCAGATCAATGAGTCTCCTAGCTTGGAACTGTCGGGGGCTCGGGAACCCCGCGACAGTTCAATTCCTTGTGGATCTAATCCACCTCAAGAAGCCCATCCTTGTTTTTCTAATGGAAACCATTCTTACTTCAAGCAAAATTCATACCCTCAAATCCAAATTAGGCCTCCCAGGCTCTTTTGTGGTAGATTGTGTTGGTCACAGTGGAGGACTAGCCCTATTATGGGCTGATAGCATCTCTGTCTCCCTCCAAAGCTACTCATCAAACCATATTGACGTTCACTTATCCCTCCCAGATATTCCCAACCAATGGAGATTCACCGGTTTCTATGGCCATCCCGACAGAACAAGGAGACGAGAATCGTGGCAACTTCTTCGTGATCTCTCATCCCGTAGTCATCTACCCTGGGCTATTATGGGGGATTTCAATGACATCAGATGCCCGAGTGAAAAGATTGGTCGCCACCCTCAACCTCGCTGGCTCATGGAAGGCTTCAACAATGCTATAGAAAGCTCTGGCCTTTCTGACATGGTGATCCGTGGCCATAGATTTACCTGGGACAGGGGAAGAGGCACTCCGAACTGGGTTCAAGAGTGTCTTGACAGAGTTTTAGTTTCAGAAGCATGGCTGGACCTTTTCGAGAATGCCACTGCCGAATCACTTGTCACCCCAGTAAGCGATCATCTTCCTGTTTTCATGAAACCAATCCCTTCCTCTAGACACAGGAGACGGAAAAGATTCCGTTTCGAGAACCTCTAGATCAAAGAATCAAACTGCCGCAATCTTGTAGCAGAATCATGGGATGCTTCAAGGGGCGCAACATTAAGCTCAAGACTCGACTCTTGCAGCAAAGCTCTCTGGGACTGGGGTAGTAAGTTGACAAAAGATTTCCAGCCAAGGATTGACCGATGTTTAAGACAGATGGACGCAAACAGAAACCGGTCTGATCACAATGGCATGATGGCTTTCTCCGAAGCACAAAAAAATTGCATCCATCTTCTTCATCAACAGAACTGTTTTTGGAAACAGCGTGCCAAAGCTTTCTGGCATGAAAGTGGTGACCTCAACTCTAATTTTTTCCACAAATCTGTCTCAAAGAGAAGAAGACATAATGCCATCATTAAGCTCAAGAACTCAGCTGGTATTTGGGTTGGAAAAGGCCAGGCTTTAAACGAGGTAATGCTAAACTATTTTTCCAATCTGTTTATTTCAGACTCTGGGGACCTCAATCCTGTTCTCAACTGCATAAAGCCTAGCATAACTGATTCTCAAAATCAGTTACTGTTACGAGCCACAAATGGTGAGGAGGTAAAACGTGCGGTGTTCTCCATGCATCCCGACAAATCCCCGGGACCAGATGGTTTCAACCCTGGTTTTTATCAAGCTTTCTGGGACATTCTCGGCACAGACATAACCCAAATGTGTAATAACTTTATCGTCTCTGGTAAACTACCACAAGGCCTCAACAGCACACATATCGTTCTCATCCCCAAGAAGGCTATCCCGGAATCTATGGGTGATCTTCGTCCTATTGCGTTGTGCAATGTTGCTTACAAGATTATTGCAAAAGTTCTTGCAAACAGGTTAAAAGGATTACTGGACACGGTCATAGCTGAGAATCAAAGTGCATTCGTGCCAGGAAGATTGATATCAGACAACATAATGGTGGCCTTTGAAGCCCATCAATATCTGAAACGAAAGAGACAGGGTAGAGAGGGTTTCACTGCACTCAAGCTGGATATGTCTAAAGCTTTTGACCGTGTGGAATGGCCTTTTCTTAAAGCTATTCTACATAAGCTGGGCTTCGCTGAAAGATGGATTTCCCTGATCATGGAATGCGTCACCACCGTAGATTATCATATATCCCATGATGGTAGCCTGATTGGTCCAATTGTTCCTTCCAGAGGGATAAGACAAGGCGATCCCATTAGTCCTTATCTTTTCATTATTGTTGCTGAAGGACTTAGCGCCATGATCAAGCATGTAGAAGACAGAGGGCTCATTCACGGGATTCAAATTGCTAGGGGCGCGCCAAAAATTTCACACCTCCTCTTTGCAGACGACAGCTTCCTATTTTGCAAAGCAACTATCCCAGAAATTCATTCTGTCAAGCATATTCTGGATTCTTATGCCAAAGCATCGGGGCAGCTTATAAACTTTAATAAATCATCTCTTTTTTTCAGCCCTAATGTCTGTGACACTTTGAAGTCTTCTATCTGTAATATATTGCAGGTCGATGGAGTAGGAAATTCCAGTACGTACCTTGGTTTACCTTCCCTTATTGGCAGAAACAAAAAGGAGATCCTTGGCTTTCTCAAGAATAGAGTCCTCGCCAAAATTCGTACCTGGAACCACAAATTTCTTTCACGAGCTGGAAAAGAAGTTCTCATCAAGAGTGTCATCCAAGCCTTACCAACCTTTGCTATGAGCGTGTTCTTAATACCAAAGGACATCGTGAGGGACATTGAACGCGCCATTAACGCATTATGGTGGGGAACTGAGTATGGTAGGCGCAAGGGCATACGCTGGAAAGCATGGAATCAACTGTGCACTCCCAAGGACTGGGAGGTATTGGCTTCCGGCAATTTGATCATTTTAACACTGCTCTTCTCTGTAAGCAGGCCTGGCGCCTCATCCACAAGCCCTCTTCACTGGTTGCGAGAGTCTACCAAGCTAAGTATTACCCGGGATCTTCTTTCCTTGACGCAAAAGCTGGCAATAATCCCTCTTATATATGGAGCAGTATCCTCACCACAAGAGACACCATCAGACGCCACACACGCTGGAGAATTGGCAATGGGGACTCGATAAAAATCTGGAAAGATAAATGGCTGCCAGATATTGCTAATCCCTACATTTCCACCCCTCCTTACCCCTTCATGCAGGATGCAAATGTCTCTTCCCTATTCATCAGTAACTCTCTAAGTTGGGACATGGAGATCATCCATGAGATTTTCAACCACAGGGACGCAGCTCTCATCACAAATATTCCGCTGCCTATCTCCAACAGGGTTGACAAGCTCATTTGGATGGGTGAAGATCGTGGGCATTTCACTGTTAAAAGCTGCTACAGATTCCTTGTTGGTGAGCAACCTACACAGTCCAAAAAGAATTGGGCAGTTCTATGGAAGCAGAAAGTTCCCCCCAAGGTAAAATCTTTCATGTGGCAGGTTTGTGCTCATTGTCTCCCTACTTCAGATCTTCTCCGGGCAAGACAAGTCAATTGCAGTCCCATATGCCCTCTATGCCAATCTGCAGACGAGAGTGCTTTTCACCTCTTTGCGCAGTGCCCTTACACTGCCCAGTGCTGGAACCTGTCAAACATCCATGCTTCACCCTCAGGCGTATCTTCTATTGGCGACTGGTTCATCCAAATCACAATGCAGCTGGACAACTTCAATCGTAGCCTCATGTTAATGATCTGTTGGTACACCTGGTTCGCCCGGAACGAAAAAGTCTGGAACAACATTCACCACACGCCAAGTTCCATCGTAGAAAGAGCTAGAACTCATCTGTTGGAATGGCTCTCTTATCATGGCAAAGACAACCTCACACCCCCCCAGCCCCTAACCAGCATCACCAAATGGAAAAAACCGGTTGCTGGCCAGTTAAAGCTCAACGTTGATGCCGCCGTCAACATTACCAGGGGTCGTATGGGCTTCGGTTGGGTTTTGCGTGATGACCATGGTGAATTTATGGCAGCTGTTAGCACTCCTTGGCATGGTTTGTACACAGTTAAAGAAGCAGAGGCAATAGCAGTCCGTGAAGCGCTTAGTTGGTTAAAAGAAAATCATGTCTCTCACTGCCAACTTGAAACCGATGCTTTGCTCGTTACACAGGGCCTCTCCTCACCAACTTTAGACTCTCACTTTGATCTTATTCTACTTGATGTAAAAGATTTATTGTCATCTCTTTCCGACGTTTCTATCTCTCATGTTAAACGTTCAGCGAATCGGATTGCCCATTTGTTAGCCCGGGAATCCCTTTCTATGTCTGATCGTACGGTGTGGAATGCTTCCCCACCTTCCTTCATTGTCAGTTCTTTGTATTCTGATCTTTATTAATGAATTATTCTCAAAAAAAAAAAAAAAAGGAGTTGGTTAAGGTGGTAGACTTTATCGATGTATCTACTGGTGATTGGAATTACCATTTAATTGAACAACACTTCAACAATCGAGATGCTAGGCTTATTGAGCTGTGTCTAGGACTTATACTGACCATTAGTTCTGGAAAAATGACATGAAAGGGTTCTATTCTGTCAAGAGTGGGTATAGGATGTTAACTGGGAAAGCTTCACAACCGGAAACTTTGAAGCTTGGAATCAATTATGGAGGCTGAAAATCCCCCCAAAAATAAGAAACTTCCTTTGGCGCTGTGCAAGGAACATTCTGCCAGTTCGAAAGGCCCTTACTACCAAAAGAAATGAGGTATCAATTGACTGTCCAATATCCCAGCAAGAAATGGAGTCTAGAAGTCATTTATTTTTGAGATGAGTAGTCCTACCTGCTGTGTAATAACATGCGTTGGGCTGAGCTTCAAAAGGCTAACAATCCAACAATATTAACCCAACTTGCCTGCGAGTTAGTTCAGTCTGATTCCAGCTGTTTTTTTTTTTTTTTTTTGGTAATGTAGACGCTTCTTTCTCGGACAATTCCACCACTTTTGGAGCTATAGTTTCCTCCCAGGCAGGTGTTTTCCAAGCCACTATCTCTGGTCCTCTAAGAGCTGTGAAAGATCCACATCTCGTCGAAGCTCTCGCAATCAAAGAAGCATTATCCTGGTTAGAGTGGGAGAGATGGCGCAAAGTCTGTATACAATCAGACTGCCAACAAGTGTGTCGGCCGATAAACGACATTCCCCCGGATTGTTTATATACAAACTTTGCAGTTAGGAGTGGCGTAGGATATTGTCTAATTTCTAAGCATTTGCTGTTAGACATGTTAATAGATCAGTGAATTGGCAGGCTCATACGTTAGCTCGAGCTGCCCATTTGAATACTAATCTTTGTATCTGGGTTGACTCTTTTCCCCTACTATGTATTCTCTCAATGAATAATTGATTTGGAATTTCTCAAAAAAAAAAAAATAAATAAAGACGGCAGGGAGAAATAATGTACATTAAGTACACAAATAATGTACTTTTAGTATATTAAAAACGTACATTGTATTAATGAAAAGTATATTATTTGTGTACTGAAAGTACATTATTTTGTATAGAGTTAATTACCGATTTGGTCCATCGACTATTGGGATTTCACCACTTTGGTCCTCGACAATTTTTCTTGCCCAATTAAGTCCTCGACTTTGAAAAAATTAACCAATTTGGTCCTCCGTTTATTTTGGTGTTAAACAACCGTTAAATCAGGACTAAATTGGTGAAATCTAAATAGTCAAGGGACCATTTCGGTAATTAATTTTGACTGAAATGGTCCCTTGACTATAGTGAAATTACCAATATGGTCCCGATTTAACGGATATCAAATGGTAAAATAAACGGGAGGACCAAATTGGTTAATTTTTTCAAAGTCGAGGACTTAATTGGGCAAAAAAAATTGTCGATGACCAAAGTGGTGAAATCCCAATAGTCGAGGGACCAAATCGGTAATTAACTCTTTTGTATATTATCAAATAATGTACATTCAGTACACAAATAATATACTTTTAATATATTACCTTGAATTGTATTCACAAAAATACATTATTTCGTATACGATCAAATAATATACATTAAATACACAAATAATATGTTTGTAGTATATTAAAAATGTAACTTGTATTCATGTTACACAACAAAATTTGTCATGTTTTTAATGGTGGAATAAAAACCTCTCTTTTAAATACATAGATTGCCAAGCACATTGTGCTCAAATGGCATGTAGTGGCCTCCCTCAAATGAAAGGTCATGAGTTCGAGCCTCAATGGAGGAGATATCGAAATTGACTCGAAAAGTATAGAACAGATACTACAATGTAATAGGGTCAGTTGTATTCAAAAAAAAAAAAAAAATACATAGATTACACCAAAAATTACTTATAATACACTATTATGCTATTTGATATATTTATCACAACTATTTAATTCATAAAATAGATTTGTATTAATTCATCACATTCATGTTTAATTCATTAAATTCCACATATATGGCAATACATGTTTGATTTAATGGTAAGATGTTTAATTATTTCCTCTTTAATATGTGCAAATATTTTATTACTTTGGGATTGACTTAATTTATAAATAGTTCATTTATCCAAAAAAAATATATTTTTAACAAATATGGAATTAGTCTTTTTAATTATATTGACTAAATACATAAATAATTCAATCAATCAACAATGTATAATATGTTTCAACTGTTATATTTTTATAAAATATTTACTATAAATTAGCAGAAAAGATTTGCAGGGATTGCCTTGGGTATACAGTACACTAGTATCACTTTAATTTCTTTTTAAGGGTGTAGAAAAAAACTAAATTTTCTCAACTTATGAAGTATGAGAATTGAAGTAAAATTTCTACATTAATACGCTTTAATTTAAATAATTAAGTATCAACCTTTTAGATTATATTACACATTTAAAATAATTTATATAAAAAAATCATAACGATATAACACCTTTATATATAAATTTTATGAAAATAATAATTAATAAGAAAATATTTCATAATATTTAATTAAAATGTTAATGAAACTTTCAAAAGAAACAATTTCTCCAAATAAGTGGTCTATGTTGTGTATAAAGAGATTTTCAAAAGCAAATTAAAAATAAATAAAATTTCACTAAAGTTATACATTTCAAACTTATTACTTATTTGAATATATCTCTTAATAATATCTCCACTATAATCTTTAATATTAATATTAAATGTTAAACTTTTAAAAACAAAATTACTATTATATGATAATACATAAAACGAATGTTAATTTTTTTTTTTTTTTAAAAAAAGAAGATATATTGGACACTACAAAAAACAAAAACCATAACTAATTTTAAATAAATTAAACACCTAGAAAAAAAATTTTGCCCTCATTGTTAATGCTTTGTGAATAGAAATGCTCAAATATAATTCTAAATTTCTAATGAAGAATTACATTGACACTACTTTTGTAGTGGCAAATTTAATGCTATCAAATTAATAATTAGAGTTTAGAGACTAAATTAAAAAAAAAGTACTGTAATAAATAAAGAAGCATTGCTATGCTCGCAAGATTAGAAATGGAATTATAATAAATGCAAATATGATAAGAAGACTAATAGAGATTAATTCAGCCCCAAAAGACCAAAGTCGTTGTAGTATAGTGGTGAGTATTCCCGCCTGTCACGCGGGTGACCCGGGTTCGATCCCCGGCAACGGCGAGTGTTTTTGTTGGTTTTCTTTACGGTATTTTCTACATTAAATTTGTTTTGCTTGCATTCTCACAGTTGTCGTTGTAGTATAGTGGTGAGTATTCCCGCCTGTCACGCGGGTGACCCGGGTTCGATCCCCGGCAACGGCGAGAAGTTTTGTTGGTTTTCAATTTCTCAAATGAAATCTATCTCAAATGAGAACTTCTCACAGTCACAGAGCTGTGTTGAATTCCCTTGCATAAGTTATAGCTACAGCAATGGCAGTGAGACTGTATTATAAGTTGTAGAAGCTAGCTATATATATTTATATAGAGTTAATTCCAGCAATGGTCCTCTATGTTGATTTTCCAAAATTAATCCCCGACTTTTAATTTAGACAATTTAGGTTCCCTGACTTTCAAATTCTTTCCAATGTTGGTCCTTTCATTAAATTTTGGTTTAATTGAGGTCAAATGAAGGGGTAAAATTGTCCATTCACTTATATACTCGTATTTCTTCTGTCCTATACGCTATATATATGAATATAATATTACTCGAAGAGACATCGAATGAGATTATATGACTTCGATTGAGACTTTGACTGAGATTATATTCATATATACAGCGTATAGGATAGGAGAAATACGAGTAATAATACACTAAACATGTGAACGGACAATTTTACCCCTTCATTTGACCTCAATTTAACCAAAATTTGACGAAAGGACCAACATTGGAAAGAATTTGAAAGTCAGGGGACCTAAATTGTCCAAATTAAAAGTCGGGGACTAATTTTGGAAAATCAACATAGTCAGAGGGCCATTGTTGGAATTAACTCTATTTATATATAACGGGAAAAAGGGATTTTTTTTAATATCTTGTTTTCAATCTGACTAAACATGCAAAACTTGTACTACAAGAACAAAAAGTAAATGTTATTGGAGCGATCCAACTAAGTTGGTCAGACTGTTAACTTAGTAACTACAATGTTATAAATTTAACTTCATTTGGGAGCGACTTGCTAACTTATACCATAGTTACCTTATTATGATTTTAATTGAGAACTCAAATAAATTATATGGAAAATTGCAAAAAGGATGAAAGTTTTGAATATTTATAGAGATGTTACATAATTATATTCCACTCTTTTTTGCGAAAAACTACAAAAAATAATAGAGTTTTGCGCTTAAATATTGTAGTAGACATCACAAGTGTGGCTAGGTGTCTAGCCAGACGTGGCGACACTAGTCAATTCTTCACTCAGCTATCCGGCCATGCAACCGAACAAGAGCCGTGAGACTCGTCGTTCCTCAATTGTGTGGTTGGACGTGATGCCTATAACCTTTCTGTCCAAGTTGTGCGGGTAGACAATCCATTGTACGTCTTGACTTGATGTCTTCCTTACTTTACTCTCTGGTCGAACACTCGAGTCATACTGTGGATGTCCGGATGGACACTTGGCCATACATCTTGGACAACTTCTTTCCTTTGTGCAATCATCTTCGTTTTGCTTCAAAGTGTCTAAAAGTTTCTCCTTTTTGACTTGGATTCCCAAATTATTGGTCCTTACATGTGTAAACCAAGCAAATAAGAAACATTTTAAACAAAATAACGACCATTGAGGCACAAAAATTAGGTGTGAAAATAAGGTAAAAAACTGAACTTATCAATAATTATATCATAATTGGATGTCAAGAACAATGCAGAGAATAAAGAAAGAGATAAGTGGAATTGGAAGAGCACTAGAAATTCAAGAACTACAACTTCATTAAAAGAGAGGTTTTTATCCTACCATTAAAAAGGTGGTAAATCTTTTTCGACTACGAATACAAGGTACATTTTTAATATACTAAAATATATTATTTGTGTACTAAATATACATTATTTGATAGTATACAAAATAATGTACTTTCTATGAATACAAAGTATATTTTTAAAATATTAAAAGTACAATATTTGTATACTGAATATACATTATTTGATAGTATACAAAATAAATTACTTCCAATAATCAAATAATGTACTTCCCATTAATACATAGTCCATTTTTAATATACTAAAAATACATTATTTTGTGTACTTAAAGTACATTATTTAATAGTATATAAAATTATACGTACTTTCAATACTCAAATAATGTATTTTAACTTGAGTTGTGTGATACCCACAAGAGAGAACCTTTATGCTATACACAATTTAATATGCCTTAAAAAGACTCTTGTATATATAGTGGTGCAAATCCACTTCCCAAATCAATGTGGGACACAAGTTTCTTTAAAGCCTTTCCACCTTATTTTCCAACTCAAATGGGTTTTACTTTGAGAATCAATTTCTCATTCACCCATTATCCGTTTTGAGCGTACAATATATCAATATCTTTGTCTAACTACGAACAACCCGAATCCACTTTGGCCCGATCCAAATCAAAAGTGGACCTCACATATATTTTTACCACAAATAACTACTTTCTATGCCATTTTATGCTATTTTTCCAACACTTTATACACAAAAAAAAATGTACTGTTTATTTGTGGTCAACACAATTGTGTGGACCATGGTTCATATAATAATGGCCCTAAAAAGATAAATATGTAATTGAATAAGTTTTGTTTATTATCAAAGAATTAGATTACTAATTGATTCAAACTTTCTCAAGTCGATGTACTAGTAATGCGGGAAAAAGATTCCACGTTTTAAATTTTTTAGAAAGTTTAATTTAAACTTTCATGACTATCAAACCGCCTCTTAAGGTTAAACATTATTCACATTATCTAAATTAAAATTAGAAATCTATGTTGATTTTTAGATTTTTGATGAACTTAATAGGTTATTGGTGTGGATATTTTTAGTTACAAATTAAACCTCGAATTTTACACTCACAAACAACCACTCTCTACCACATAAGCTTAAAGATTAAAAAAAAAGTTCAAATTAAAATTAAAAGGCAAAACTTGTGTGAAACCATCTCACAAATATTTGTTCGTGAAATGGGTAGAGTCAAGATGAAAATATAATACTTATACTGAAAAATGTGATGCTAATCAAGAATAAAGTGTTTATTACTTATAAAGGAAAATGTAATACTTTTAAAAAAAAATGTAATACCTTTACATTTTGATTTAAAAGTATTACATTTTTTCTTCAAAAGTATTACATTTTTCGTTATAAGTAACAAATACTTTATTCCTAATCAATATTACATTTTTCAGTATAAATATTACAGTTCTATCTTGACCTGACCCGACCCGATTGATCGATAAGGATTTGTGAGACAATAGAGTCACTCAAATTATAAAAGAAAAACTAGTGGTTAGCATTTAGTTACATCATAGAGTGATTGTTTTGTGAGTGGATGTCAATTTTACGGAGATTAGCATTTTCCTTTTAAAATTATGTTACGTTATATCTTAACAATAAGTTTGACCTAATATTAGATATTAAAATTTCACATATATTATATTTGAAAGCTAAAATTGTGTGTGTGTGTGTTTTTAAAACTCAAATGAACATATTAAAAAAGAGTTAATACCTCCATTGGTCCTCTGTGTATTAGCAATAATATACCAGTGGTGGTCCCTGGTCTTTTAAACGACCAGGAATCGTCCTCTATCTTTTTCAAAATAACCACTTGTAGTCCTCCGTTAGGTTGGGTGTCAAGTGAACGTTAATTGTTGAGGGCAAACATGACATTTCAATTTAGTTCATCCTTAACTAAGCTGCAATGTGGAAGCTGATAGGGATGAAGATGCAGAATCGTCGGCGGCAGCAGTGGTCTTGGTCGTTTTCTGTTTCTGTTTCTTCGCCGGCGGTATCCCTATCAACGACTCGGTTGTCAAAAATGGGTGTGGAGGGGACGACGACATAGTCGTCGTCGACGAAGAGGACGAGGTGGACGACTCGGTCAGCGATGGCGAACCGCTCAGCCGAGCTCGGACGCTGGTTCTGGCGCGTTTGCTTCTAGCTTTGGTCTGGACCGGGGTACCGAAATTTCAGCCTGAACCTGGATCTTGTTTTCCAGCGGCGGGGCGGCGGCAGTTTTCCGGTGGGGTATGTTAGAGAGTAACCGGAAAACGAGTCTTCTTCCACGAAATGAGACAACCATTCAAGGCTATCCAAATCATCCGCCTATAAAAACACCACTCTTAAAAATCTCTTCATTTCACAACAAATTTGAAAACCCAAAAAAATAACTCACCGGAGCACTGAGCTCGCCGCCAGGAAAGCCAGAAAAATACTTTAATGTGCTTTCTAGGGGAGTTGAGCGGGATGGATGGAAGTTTGTTCTTCTGGCTCGCTTCTCACCTATACCCTCTTACATCATCAACTATGCACTAGCGGCAACAAGAGTCAGGTTCCTTTTGGATTTTCTTCTACCTACGGTAGTTGGCTGCCTGCCTATGCCTATGATCTTGCAGAACACTCGATTGGTAGTCTTGCTGGTGCTGTTGTGGCTTCTGCATCCGGGTCACAAAAATCTCAGGTTTGGTCTTATATCTTTCTGATTCTTGGTATCTTTTCCAGCATCCTCATTTCCTTGCGCGTTAAAAAGTATTTCTCATACGAAGCCTCCAATGGCGAAACAACTTGAAGAACTTGAGCTTAGGGTTGACAATTGGGGAAAAATGACTCTCTCAACTGGAAAATTTGAGCTTAAACATCAAATACATGGAAATGACCAGTTTGCCCTCATTTTTAACGTCAGTTTGACACCGTTTCTACAAGAGGACCATGGGTGGTTATTTTGAAAAAGATAGAGGACGAATCCTGGTCGTTTTAAAGACAAGGGACCACCACTGGTATATCGCTAATACTCGGAGGACATTGGAGGTATTAACTCTATTAAAAAATATTTTAAATATTAAGTCAAAAAAATATTTATATTATCCAAACTAAAACTATAAATTTAAATAGATTTTTAAATTTGATTCGAATATGAAATGTTAAAATCTTCTATATGTTAGACTCAAGTAAAAATTATATTTATTATGTTTAAACTAAACATATCTAAAAATATTTTAAATATAATACGGTTTCATTGGACAATATACACTTAAATATGTGAAACTGTTATTCAGTTTCATTTTATATACATTGTAG
The DNA here is from genome assembly GCA_003576665.1 of Ipomoea trifida. Lineage (NCBI taxonomy): Eukaryota > Viridiplantae > Streptophyta > Magnoliopsida > Solanales > Convolvulaceae > Ipomoea > Ipomoea trifida. The sequence goes on along the minus strand of CP025656.1, from coordinate 13,850,605 downwards.
TTTCATTACAACACAACTACAATATCATTTCAATATAACTGCAGTTTTAATTGACAATATACACTCAATATGTAAAGCATGTTATTCAATTTCTTTTTATACACACTATAGTTTCATTTAAGCGAAACTAAAATATTACGTAGTATTTATTCAATCGCGGGGTAAGACGGGCTAGCCTTTATAAGTCCACGAAAGTAGTGGAGGGCTTTAAAGCTTGGCCCTAGGCCAACTTTGATTGTACAAATCTAAACATACAAAATTTACCTCAGGGACAGGGTATATAAAAATTTTTTTTTTTTTTTTTTTTTTTTTTTTGTAAAATAAAAATAAAAATTCCTCTTTAATTACTATATTAAGATGTCCAAAAAAATTGTAATATTTCGTAAATGCAATAACTTTATTATTTCGCATGTCATGCAAAACATTCATTAAATAAGAATTAAAGGAGTGTTTGGTTCAAACATTTGAATTGGAATAAAATACTTGTTAATTGTAATGAGTTTAAATAAAAGCTAAGAAGTTGGACCTCTCACGTTACTTGGGTGGAAAACTGACCCTGGTGAAACAGACATAACCTTGCTTTGCTGGCTAAGACATTTTTGTGGGAACAACGAATGTTTGCTTTTTGACTTGGTCATTTTGGCGTATCTCGAATTTGATTGTGTAAAAGGAAAGGGTAGAACGGGTACAAATTAGGAACACTTGATTTTAACAGCATGTGAAACTCAAACTCATTTCATGTTATGATCAAGTAACACTTAACTAGCCTGCATGATCAACACCCTACTTCTTGAAACACTCACAGGTCGAATGGTGAAACCGATTTTTACTTAAAAACCATATTCCTAGCCAGAGTATTCAAGAATGGTAACTCTTTCATGCTGCTACCAATGGGTAGAAACTAGGAACGCATGATTTTCGTAGCGTTCCCCACATACGGCGCCAATGATGGTTTTATTAGGACCATGTCCACCATAAATCGGGTATAGAGGTACATAATGAGGGGTAGGAAGAAAGTAACTTTATTACCCGGGGCGCTAGCCCAGAATAGCATGCACAAAGTCCGAGATATTGGCCCAAAACGACGGCCCAAAGAATACATAAATAATAAATACTATAGCCCTAATGAATTGAATAGAGCCCAAAATGGCGGCCCGATAATAAATAAATGACACAAGCTAAAGGGCTAACAAATAAAACAAAACTAAATATATTACTAGCAAGACTCGAACCCTAGCGTGCTAGCGAGAGAGAGAAGACTCAGACCACTGGACCAGAAGGCATTTAGTGAGCCAAGAGATGCTCTTTAAAGGGAGGGAAGGCTGCTTAGTTATATTGTTAAAGGACTCACGGATGATTGACAAATGAACGACATCTAACAGCCTTCATTCTTGGCCGTCCCCCCACTACTTTGCATCCAGTGAACTCCATGCATAAGTAAAGCTTTCTACCCTTTAGTACACAAGATCTTGATAGCTTGGGTAGTTTATCCTTGTGTTGTTATGTGGGAGGTTATGGCTTCAAACCCCTATGATTAGCATATTTTCGAACAATGACTTGTTGTTGCGAACAGAAATAAATTGGTAGAGTGTATGTATGAAGAAAAATAATTTTTTGAATACAGCTCCTTAAAGATGGGAACTTGAAAGGGTTGATGGTAACATCTTCTACCTATTGTAAATTATTAGAATTTATATATGAATTTTGAAAGCATCATCCAATTGTGGACGTGCCGGAGTGGTTATCGGGCATGACTAGAAATCATGTGGGCTTTGCTCCCTGCCGTCCACGTTGTTTTATTTTGCCTTGCTAGTTGTTCATGTGTTATGAAGATCAGAAAGTTTACTACCACAGTAACAATTGGTGGATGTGTTAAAGTGGTTTTTGGGCATGCCTTGAAATCATGGAGTTTTGTTTTGTTTTGTTTTTTTTTTGTGCAAACTTTGTAAATGGAGTTATAAACATATATTTATCAATAACTCTACATCAAATTATTCTATCACCACGTACCATACCTCCAAATTTGGTGTCTGCCTCATAGCTCTTCAAATTTATGGAGTCAATGATATGATTATTCCGTGAGCGAAAACAATCAACGCCAAGCTATACCTCCAACATTGTGTGCAATAGGCTATGTTGGCTACTTGGCTTTGTTAGAGTCTTGCCCCTCTTCTTCTTTAGTACTTGAGCTAATGGAAGATTTAAACTTGCTGAGCCTTCTAATTTGCTCCTGAGGTGGTCCTTCTGGTCCCATTCTTTTTCCCAGTAGTAGGACTCTTGAAAAGATATTTAAAAGTTCTTACTTCTTGTGGTTTAGTTGGACACTAGTATATGCCTGATTTGCAATTATACAAATCCATTTAGGCAAGTGCACCCAATTTTGCCCTTCACATTAAAAGTTATGTATTATTTTAGTACCATAACTATTGATTTTGTAACTAATTTAGTCATCTGTTAGGAAAACGTTAAATGACTATTAAATTTGAAGGTAAAATAAAAATTTCAATAGTTGAGAGACCATTTCATGCATTATTTTAATAGTCAAGGTAAAATAAGAATTTTAATAGTTGAGAGACCACTTCCGGTGACATGCGAGAATCTATTTTTTGGCCTAGCTGAGATGTAAGTTTACTTTTCAGGGACTCAAATTAAATAAGGGCAACTAACGTACAATTGAGTGACATAATAATGACAAAGGGATTTAATTGACGAAATTTAAAACAGTTCTAGAGGATCAAATTAAATTCATTCAAATTGAAAAGTAGAGAATAATTTACAGTTGAAAAACAATTGATGGTGCAAAATAGGGGTGGGCACTTCGGTTCGGTAAAACCGAACCGAACCGTACCGAACCGAAAACCGTTCGGTTTTTTAAATATATATAATAAATAATAATAATAATTAATATTGATTCGTGATGAGGGGATGATGAATGAACAAAATATTACTTTACAATTTGGATTGCTATGTTAAATTTGTGTTTGAATTGTTTTGTTTTTATTTAATATTTATATTTTAGACTTTGGATTATGAGAATATGTATTGTTTGGCAGTGTGTTGTTTGAAAAATTAGTAAATGTTGAAAATTGAACATCCTAAATCGAACCGAAATAATGCCGAACCGAAACCGAACCGTTTCATACCGAACCGAACTTTATCGTAATATATGTACCGTTTTTGAAAATTGATGGACAACATTTACACCGCTAATAATTCAGGAGTGACATTGATAATTGGCATATTATAGAGAGGCATAAATTACAATTTTTCCTTAATTTTTAAATATACATTATTTTTAGGAGTTTCCTAGGCTAGCTTACCATAGCCTATGGGGGCCTTATTCGGCAAATTTTACTGTGGACAAAGGATTGTGGACCATGGTTCAAAACGGTGTCCTTTCTTTTAATGAAAAGAAACGGCACCCGTTATGCGTTATAAGCTCGTCTTGTATAACATATTCAATTTCATTTTAAATACATTGTAGTTTCATTTCAGTACAACTATAGTTTCATTTTGTTTCAACTATAGTTTCATTCGACATTATACATACGATAGTCTTATTACAGTAAGACATGTAATTGAATTTCATTTTATACACATTGTAGTCTTATTACAACGTCACTAAATTATAATTCTAATTAAATTACTAAGGTCTGAAAAATCATTTAGAATTAGACTTGTGTTAATTTTATAATGCTATATTAAAAAATAAGTGCTAATAAACAACTTTTCTAAACATAAAATAGAGAACAGAAAATAAGCGAATGAAAATTGAAAAAACTAGAAAATAGAGAATAAAAAAGTAAAACAAATAAAATCTAAACTTTTGGTTTCTAAGTCACAAGTTAATCCTAAGTAGCTTATAGCTCAATGACACTTCTGTGGCTCGCTTAATTGGGAGTGACTCATTGTGCTTCAATAGGTTGAGAAAATATGTATGCATATATACTATATTGTAATAGAGTTAGTAGTATTGATGACATGGTGTTTAGTAAAAATTTATTTTGTTTGAAAATAACCCCCCACCCCAACAAAAAAAACTGGAAAAAAAAAAATCATAAAAGCCCCAATTTATGTTCTGAATACGTAAAAAATACAACCTTGAAGAGCTGCTTCATCTCCATCAGTACTCCGAGCAAGTGAGTCGAAGAAGAAGAAAATGGCAGCAATGAGTGATCTATGTGTAATCTCTTTCTCTCCATAGTCACATTTTTCAATTTCTATTTTATGCTCAATTTCTCTCGTCTCCCGATTTCCAGTTTTGGATTCTAGTGCATGCGACCTTTAGCTTATTATAGACATGTTTCAAATCTTATAGACATAGAATGATAATGATTTATTGATATTATATTTTGTCAACGCTTTTACATCTTCCCTGACATTATATAAGCAAGGAAGTTCAAAGTTTAAGATATACGGAGTATATTTAAACTTAAATGGTCTGTTGGGAATGCAACTAACTTAAAGTAGAAGATGGGTATGAGAAGATGAATCTGAAGAAAGAAGTCGAAGATGAAGAACAGACTGATAGGGTTTGCTTGGTTTTAATTTATATCCTTAATAAATTTCATGTCAACAACCTTTTATTTAATTAAATTTCCATGTTGTCTTAATATGGACTACTGACAATCTGATGTAACCTAGAAAATATGGTAAATGCAAGAATTTTAAGAAGTTTGTGTATCAAATTGGATATTGTTTTAGACCAAGAGATTAATTGAGTACTTGTGAGTAGTAGATGAGCTTATTTGACACTTCCCTTAACTTTTATATTATTAGTGTCAATAAATAACTTTTTTTTTAGTGATTGTCTTAAGATTTTCTATTATTTTGTAGAAACCCTAGTTGATTGGATTTAGCTAGTAATGAAATTTCACATTCTATTTATCTCTTTTATAGGTTGCACTTCAAAATTGGTTTAAAAAATTAAATAATGAAAACTTTAAAAACATCAATGTAATGTAAGTTTGCAGTTTTAGTCACTAATTTGTGGAATTTTTGAACAACAATTTTGGTGATAAAAAGAAGAAGAGAATGATGTGAAATTTCATTAGCTATTTTAACTGATTAGGGTTTATAAAGAATATGGAGGAGATTGAAAATGCTACTTTGAAAACAAAAAAATGTGATGACCTTATAATATAAGGATTAAATTTGTTATTATTATATAATTTGAGGATTGACAATGTAATTTTATTTTTAAAAAGCACGGGTATTAGAAGTGGAATTGACATTTCAAGAAGATGATAATTAAGCATGTATGTAATGTGTGCAAGAATCTTTTTAGATATTTATGATTGTGAACTATCCTAATAAGGATCCGACCCATTGATGGATGGGAGGATATTCATAGTGAATAGTGAATATTACCTCATTGCTAAATGGTGAGATCCGACCCGACCATTCACCATCGCTCGTAAAACTTATCCACAAAAGACAAAACTCTCTCACCCTTAAGGTCAGCACACTCCAGCCTGATATGATAGTAGAAAGTTAAATCACGGTGACTTAGCGGTCCATTAAGTGGGAATACTAGTACACCACTCATCTTTTAGACCTAGGTCTGGACTCAGCAGCCCATTAGGGGTATGAATATGATTGAACTTTAATTTTTATTTTTTACCAAGTCAAACCAAATTTATAAAGAACCTATTATATTGGGTGTGACTCTCACACTACTACATCACTCATAAAACTTGATTCATGGAAGTCGACTGCCCAAGTGGGAGTAAATATCGTATGACTTTGTCACTTGCCCTTCATAGCATTATGCTTTACCTGCTTGTAACCTATGGTATCAAAAGTTAAGCAATAATTTCAAATAGAACTTATTCTATTTATGATTTATTCATTAGTTATATTTTCATTTTAGATATTTGCATTTGATTTATTCCACTTTTAATACCTTTTTACGATTTTTTTAAAGTAAAATTTGTAATTTTGGGTACTTTTGATACCATAGCATAGGTTACCCAAGATGTAAATGGCTCGAACTCACTCTCATCATCCATGTGTGAATGTAAACTGGGACACCGGGTGCCACTAGACTACAAAGTCTTTGGCTCCAATAACTTTAATTTGTTCATTAATTTCCTTGAACGAAAAGGTAAAAACTTACTGTACAAATATGCAGAGAAATAATTTTTATTGTCCAATATATTCTTGCGATATATATATATATATATATATATATATATATATATATATATATACAAGTCCGTAGGAGAAAAATATAATTTTCTTACTTACACTTTCCTTTTGAAAAATCATACAAATTTATAATTTTATACATATACATATATTTTAACTAAGGTGTAATATTAGACCCTTTTAAAACTTGCAATTAGACCCTCAAACATGTCAAAATAAGGCAACGAAGCCCACGAACAGGTAATTGACCTGTTATAACAGGTCATTTGGATTTTCCGGCGACCGGCCACACTTTCCGGCCACCGGCGACAAAGTCCGGCGACCGGCGACGACCGAATCGTTGCCGGTCGCCGTCTTCTCCGTGGAGAAGGCGACCAAACTCTGGTCGCCTTCTCCGCGGAGAAGGCGACCAGATCTGGCCGCCTTCTCCGCGGAGAAGGCGACCAGAACTGCGACCAGAACTCTGGCCGCCTTCTCCACGGAGAAGGCGACCAGATCTGGCAGCCTTCTTCGCGGAGAAGGCGGCCAGAACTGCGACCAGAACTCTGGTCGCCTTCTCCGCGGAGAAGGAGGCCAGACGCCGGAGACGGCGACCGGCGACGATTCGGTCGTCGCCGGTCGCCGGACTTTGTCGCCGCTGGCCTAGAAGTGTCGCCGGTCGCCGGAAAATCTAAATGACCTGTTATAACAGGTCAATTACCTGTTCGTGGGCTTCGTTGCCTTATTTTGACATGTTTGAGGGTCTAATTGCAAGTTTTAAAAGTTCGTGGACCTAATTGACTCCTTATGAAATGTTCGAGGGCCTATTTGACCCTTTTCCCTTTTACTAATAATCTTGTGGTCTAGTGACACAAATTGACCATCCCAAGTACGAGTTTATGGTTTCTGTTATGGGTTCGAGTCCCAATGAAGGTAGAAAATTATTGTGTGGACCACGGTTCAAAATATCATCGTGAATTTCATGTGTTAGAATACTATACATTATGTTTTAAAATAATTCACATTACGTGTTAGAATAATGAAACATTTGAGCTAATATAATGTAAATTATATTTTAAAATATTATACATTATGTTTTAGAATAATCTAGCGCACGAAAAAATAAAACTAAGCAAAATGACGTCGATTTTGGACCATGGTCCACACAATAACCTTCCAATGAAGGTGGTATTGACTCTTCAATCTTTACATTATAATGTATCAAAATAATAATTATTTATTAACATAATTGTATACAAGGACGTTTTTCAAAATTTGTAGAAATTTGACCTTATTATAATTTATAATTGTTATTAACTTTCTTATCTTTTTTACTTTCTCACACAAATTTACAAGAGTAGTAATGAAATTCCTTATGTTTTGATTCCAAGTATTTTTAATTCCAGAGTACTACCTAATTTATTTTTTCCTTTTGAAACATTTTTATTTTACAAAAAATTATGTAAATCATATATGGGAACAAAACAGTTCTAAATCAAGTGATTTAATTTCAATTTTCTTTCACAGCCGCTTGTTAAAATTATTTCCCTTTTTTCCCTTATTTATTTTTGTAATAATATCATTGTCTAAATCATACTACGATTTTTCCAAAATAATTGCAGACAATCGAGTCATATATTATTCAATTAATTGGTGATACTTTTGTACTAATCTTATAATCAAATAAATATAAACTTTCAAATATAAAAATTATTTATAATTTCATCTTCAATTTTATTATCTAAATATATAATAATAAAAAATTATCCGTGCATCATACAGATAATTTACTAGTTGAAATAAAAATAATAATACAATCGAAAAATATGCTATTTATTTTAGACTAACTTTTTGTATCAATTATTGTATCAAATGGGGTGATTTTAGTGACTGGTACAAAAATTTCAATCATTATATCGTGGATATGATCTACATTTCAAAGTATAGCATTGATATAAAAGTTCATTTTTAATATACTGATAATTCATTTTTAGTGTATTGCAACATTATTTTTAATATATTAACTAAAAAGCAACCTTATAATACATTACAAATGAATTTTTCAGTATATTAAACATTAATATTTATGAGTGGCCCAGCTCGTAACATGAACCATTGTTCATAATAATATATATAATTTGTCCAAAAATGGACATATAAATAAAATTGAAAATATAAGGGTAATGTTATTTGCACAAATCATGTACCATTAGTATTATTTAACGTAAATTCGTCTAAATAACTTGTAACAAAGGCGTCTAATTCATATATTTTTAATAAATATGAACAATTTTTTACACTCATTGTGTGTCACATTTGATTGTGCAAATTGTACAAAATATCAAGTCAAATTCTATCGTCATAGACCCTTTTTGGTAACATATATAATTAGCTTATCATCCCATTTTGATTTATTTGACTCTATTAGCTGTTTGACTTGGTTAAACATTCAATACAAGTGTTTAATTAATTAATTTTTTTTTTATAACAACTTATTGCTCCAAAATTTTAAAATAAAAAAAGCTGCTCAAAGCAGCTCTTTCGATCAATTTTTTGAGAAAGTCATTTTGCATGTAATCCGTTATCAGTTAACAACTAATTTATCAAACATGTTTCTACAATCAGTTAATGTTATTAACAAGTCAAACCCACTAACTCAATCATCTAACAACTAATAATTATTTACCAAACACCACATAGTTTAGCTTTAATTTATATATTTTTTCTTTTAAAATTCCTGTTTGCCCTTTTACTTACATTCATTTATTTATTTTGCAATAAAGTCCTTTTGACTCTTCTTTTTCTTCTTTTATTATTCTTTCTTTTTGGTCCATATTCCCCTCCCCTTCATCTTCATCATCTTCAAAATATCTTTTCCCTAAATTCTGCTGGAGGATGTGTTCAATTATTAACCAACTTTCTCTAATCAGGTTGGTCTCTAGAACCAGAATATCTCAGTCCTTGTAATTAATTACTTAATTTCCTTATTTTATCTTTTAACCTAAATTAAATGAACTTCTCCCAAAGTTGGGGAAAATATTCTACCTTATCCTCTTATTGCCTCGCACGTCTAAAAGCGCAAATTATATCGTGGACCGTGGTCCACAATGCATTGTGGACCGCGGTCCCAAAACGACGTCGTTTTGATTAATGAAATAGACGGATGAATTCGCGCCACTCACTTTCTTTTCATATATACTGCAGTTTCTTTTCATATATACTGCAGTTTCTTTTCATATGTACTGCAGTTTCTTTTCATATATACTGCAGTTTCTTTTCATATAAAACTACAGTTGTATATTATCGAATGAAACTATAGTTATATCCAAAAGTAACTGCAGTTGTGTTGAAAGGAAACTGCAGTTATGTTGAAAAGAAAGTGCAGTATATATGAAAAGAAACTGCAGTATATATGAAAAGAAACTGCAGTATATTTGAAAAGAAACTGAGTGGTATATATAGAAAAGAAACTGCAGTATATATGAAAAGAAACTGCAGTATATATGAAAAGAAACTGTAGTATATATGAAAAGAAAGTGAGTGACGCGAATTCATCCGTATGTTTCATTAATCAAAACGACGTCGTTTTGGGGATCCGCGGTCCACAATGCATTGTGGACCGCGGTCCACGATATAAGAACTGGTCTAAAAGCATAATTTTCGACCCTATAAAAATAATAATAAGATTAATGTTAATTTCAATTTTAACCCATAACTATTTGTTTTTTGTTTTTTGTTTTTTGTTTTTTTTTTTTAACTTTTACTCCCAACTTCAACATTGACCGAATCTAATACTTCACACTTTTAGTCCTGAATATATATAGTCAGATAACAAGTATGGACTAATGCAGGACGTCAATATATGATTATCATCAACATCTCTAATGTAAAAAATGAAAAATATATAGCGACAATTTGATAAGTATTACAAACTTTTAAACGTTAAAATTACACCGTGCAAAATTGAAAAACTATATATCTTGAGTGTACTTTTATATATCTCCATTAACACTTTTAGAGTTGTACATTTTAAATATAGTTTTATATATATCATTGAATCTACTTTGTAGTTTTGCACTATACGCGTTTACACTTTAGATAACAAGATATACCTTCAATTAAACCAACCTCTATAACGGAAGGTGTATATATAAAAGGTGCAATCATGGTTATGGATCTCAAGAGCATAACGGAAAGTATATATATATATATATATATATATATATATATATAAAGGTAGACGATGACTTGTGAAAAAGTTGACATTTCTTTAGAGTAGAGAATCAATGGGTGGGTATTAGTAGTGTGATACTATACATTAATGAGAAGCACCAGATTCTGTTTTGTGCATTTCTAAAAAATATTCTACAATTTAATTTATTTTATTATTAGTCCAATCAATTTTATCAAAATCCCTGTGCCTAAGCATATATGTACACTTTAATATGTATATTGATGTGGATGATTGGAATTGGTCAAGAGCCTTGGGTGGGTGTGGGTTCAATAGTACATGATGAGGAAGCATGGACGGATTTAAAAATTCTTATTGAATAATTGATATTTTCCTTAATTCTTAGGTTACTTCTTAAATTCATCATCTGAGATAATAATAATAAAATGCACTATATGTTTAATGACATCTACCAGTACAATATGTTGAATAACATTCATTATGTATTATGTTTATAATATTTGTCATATATGTTAATAACCAATGCCTTAATAAACACTATATATCTACTATATTAATAAGAGCCAATGAAAGTTAGACTTATAAGAGGTAGAAAAAATGACGGTCAAATTATTAAATTAAATGGATGGTTCAGATTGTTTGGATTTATTATTATTATTATTATTATTATTATTATTATTATTATTATTATTATTATTATTATTATGTTAGGATAGTTAATCAGCATCTTGGGTGCTAATAATAAAAAGGTTAAGAATTAGAAAAATTGAAATAATATAAGAAAATACAAGAGTGATAAAAATGTTGGGACAAAAGTACGGCTAGGGAGAAAATATTACAAGGGGAGATAAAAAAAAAAATGTAATGAAGTTGATGATGTAATTACCTTACATAAACCTATTTATACACAAAGAAAATGTGAAAAGGACGGCTAAGCATAGAGAATAGGCATAGTAGAAAAAAATAATTTTCTTGACCTTCCGTTAAACATTAGAAAATTAAATTATTTTCTAAAAAATGGGTGACGATGTTTTGAAAATCAATTTTTAAAACATATTTTTTAAATTTCCAAACATACTCTAAAATTAAAATACAATAATATTAAATTTATAATAAAACATTTTACTTGACACTTGATGTTGATGGTGTCATCATGCGTGTGATGACATTATCAAGTCACATAAAATGAGAATAATATACTTAGGAATACTTTGTGTATTTGTGAAAGTCTAACGCTACTAAAATTGTAGTCATTTTCATTTTGGTCCAATGAATATTACGCTCTGTGTATCAAATTTTTGGTGTCAATAAATTTTATTTTTAATTTAATATGATAAGTGTCATTATTCTTTATATTTATTAGTTATTTCTGAACTAACTTATCATAGTGACTCTCATATATGGGAGGTCATGAGATCGAGCCTCAGTAGAGGTATTGTTGACTCTTTGTGCTTCATTTGGTTGAGAAAGTAGAGATGAACATTTACTACAGTGTAATAGAGTTAGTAGCATTCAAACAAATAAAAAAATTACAACGAGGTACCGTCAAACTTATAATTTATATTTATACAACAAAGTTAATATAAATAATGTTACTAAAATTATAAAAGCTGGGGTTACAATTTACAAATACCCATATTTCATTATCAAACAATATTCTTAGTTATATATTATTAAGGAATCAAGCTAAGCCCACGGACCCAATCAAAAGAACAGACCATATATATCATACATTTCATTTTCGTAAGATAATTGTTATGCTTATATGCGTATACAATTTAAGATTTACACTTTTTCTTTTTGATTGACTGATTTATTCCGATAAGGATGAAATAATATTTGTATTTTATAAATTACATGATTCATATGCATCATTAACACATAGCCTTTATAATTTTATGCTCATCAATCTTAGTCGCAAGTCAAATTATTCGATATATAAGTACAAACTTTTACGAGTAAATACCAGTGGAGATCCTCCGACTTTGATGACACCGCGCTACTTTTAGTTCTCAACTTTTAAATTAACCACTTTTAGTCCTCTAACTTTGATGGCACTGTCACTCTTAGTCCTCAACTTTTAAATCAACCACTTTTAGTGTAACACCCCGGCTCGGCTATCCCGTACATCCGGAGTGGTTACCGCCACACCTAGACTGAACCCAATCAAATCCAGAAAGAGTCCACTCTAGATGCACAGGCTAAAGAAGGAGAACTGTTTCACACGCTTTCTACTTGACAAAAGCTTTGCGTATATATTGCAGCGGAAAGAAAGGAAGGTAGCTAGGTTAGCTACTACTATATATACAAGGGTCGACCCATTGGGTCCAAGAACATGAAAGTTTGAGTTGTTCGCAACTTGTTAGCCATACTAGGCTACAAAAGATATTCACACAACAAAAGGAAGGAGTTGTTCTAAACAGTATTCTTCGAAGAGGGCGGAGCAGGAGGAGCAGGAGTCATCATCAAGCAGGATCTGCACACAGTCATCATAGTCCAACACTGGAAACGCAACTTAGATGAGCTCTCAGCGCTCATCGGGCTACTAGAGCCCACGCTAGACAACATCTGATAAGATACACGGTAAAGTGTAGTTAGCGCGACGGCTAAGTAAGGACATCCATGGGTTATTCAAAACTAAATAAAGGTTTTGTAAAAATTGTTACATAAAAAACCCTATACCTTACTCATCTGCAAAGATTCTACCTGCAACAGTTATAAAGAGCAACTTGCATACACTATGAGCAAGCACCGCCGCACTGCACCACCTCTAGAAACGCAGCCGGGGCCTACATGGCCAGCCCACCATTCCTTCAATCCTTAACCATGCACCTCCTTTGGACCTGCACTGCCCAACAAGGCAAATTATTGCATGGACCATGGTCCACACAGCTGTGTGGACCAAAAATAAAAGGTACAATTTTTATACTGAGGTACATTATTTTTGTACTGTAGGTACATTATTGACAGTATATATCAAATAATGTACCTTCAGTACAAAAATAATGTACCCTAAATAATTACCTACGCACCGCCGCACTGCACCACCTCTAGAAACGCAGCCGTGGGCCTACATGGCCAGCCCACCATTCCTTCAATTCCTTAACCATGCACCTCCTTTGGACCTGCACTGCCCAACAAGGCAAATTATTGCATGGACCATGGTCCACACAGCTGTGTGGACCAAAAATAAAAGGTACAATTTTTATACTGAGGTACATTATTTTTGTACTGTAGGTACATTATTGACAGTATATATCAAATAATGTACCTTCAGTACAAAAATAATGTACCCTAAATAATTACCTACGCACCGCCGCACTGCACCACCTCTAGAAACGCAGCCGTGGGCCTACATGGCCAGCCCACCATTCCTTCAATCCTTAACCATGCACCTCCTTTGACCTGCACTGCCCAACAAGGCAAATTATTGCATGGACCATGGTCCACACAGCTGTGTGGACCAAAAATAAAAGGTACAATTTTTATACTGAGGTACATTATTTTTGTACTGTAGGTACATTATTGACAGTATATATCAAATAATGTACCTTCAGTACAAAAATAATGTACCCTAAATAATTACCTACGCACCGCCGCACTGCACCACCTCTAGAAACGCAGCCGGGCCTACATGGCCAGCCCACCATTCCTTCAATCCTTAACCATGCACCTCCTTTGGACCTGCACTGCCCAACAAGGCAAATTATTGCATGGACCATGGTCCACACAGCTGTGTGGACCAAAAATAAAAGGTACAATTTTTATACTGAGGTACATTATTTTTGTACTGTAGGTACATTATTGACAGTATATATCAAATAATGTACCTTCAGTACAAAAATAATGTACCCTAAATAATTACCTAC
>CP025656.1:13815770-13836390 GCA_003576665.1 Ipomoea trifida | reverse complement strand
GACGAAGGGGTCGGTGCCGCCAGCCGCTAGTGGCTGATCGGGGTGCTGACCCTTGTGGGACGATGCATGCCTCGCGCCCCCGACGCGGCACCGAGTGCCCAGCCCGTGCCCCCATTTTTGGAGGTGGCACGGTGTGGTAGGGGGTGGTGCGGTGTGCTGGTTGGTTGGGGTGGTCCAGCAGGTGTGGTAATGCAACGCGTCATGGTGCGTGGACGTGGGATTGTGAGTATGGGGTACATGGATGGTGGTGAGAAAGGCAAATCAAGAGCCGTACACGTGGACAATTCAGTGTTTGGGGATTCTGCTATAAATAGGGGTGCCTTGTCTCTCCTAGGAACATCAATGTCTGAACACTATAAGCACCCTGACTTAGCGGTTTCTAGTCTGCACTCTCAACCCAATCACCTGGATTCGACTCTTGTTAGTTACATTATTATTTCTAGCCCTTCTTAGGGTCACAGTCTTTGTATTTTGATTGCCATTTTGGGCCAGTATCTCGAGCTTTGTATGCACTTTTTTGGGCCTAACGCCTCGAGTAATAATACTATTATTTTCTTACCCTTCTATTTTGTACTTACATACCCGGTTTATGGTGGACGCAGTCCCGAAAAAATAGGAAGTGTCAATTTTATAAATATTGCTAATTGAAAGTTTGCAATAATTATAAAATTAACATTGTATTTTTTTTTTACTAAAACACTTGACCAATTGTTTTCATTTTGGGCATTAATTTAATCGCGCAATGCACACATTATAACTAGTAATAATAATAAGTGGTGTGGTGGTGGTATTAATAATAATTCGAAAACTAACTTGAAAAGAGATGCGAAAGAGAAGATAATAAAGACAGGAAAATAAAGAATCCGAAAAATATCTTCCGACTAAAAAGTCTAGGAAGACATTTATTGGTCATTTTTTCATGTTACTTTATATTCTGAAATATATCTTCTGAAAAATATCTTCCGAATATAAAGTCTAGGAAGGTATGGTGGTGGTATTACCCCATATCTTTCGGAATGAATATTTTCCTCTGACTTTATTTTCCTTGTATACCCAAACACATAAAAATACGAAAAAAAAAATACAATACATACATACATACATATATATATATATATATATATATATATATATATATATATATATATATATATATATATATATATATATATATATATCTTTGTATTAATTACAACTAATAAGAAGTTTTAACATCTTTGATGAATTTCTCATTCTTTATATATATAATAAGGAGAAGTATATAGTTATATAAAAATATGAAGAAGACTTATACTAATACCAAATTATACAAGTAACATTTTGTCAAATTATAAATTGTTTTATTAATATGGAGTTAATACCTGTTTTCGTCCCTCGACTATGAAGTATTATTTAATTTACTCCTTAACTCTGAAAACTATCCAATTTGGTACTCTGACTTTTAAAATCACACAGTGGATTGGCCAATTTTCCCTTCAACTTAATTAACGAGCTTTGGACGAATTTTCTAACAGATGATCAACTTGAGTGCGATTTTAAAAGTCAAAGGACCAAATTAGATAACATTTAAAGTACTAAATTAAGTAATATTCCATAGTCGAGGGATCAAAATGAGTATTAAACTCTTTCTGGTAAATATGCATGATTTACATAAATGTTACCATTTTTTTTTCTTTCTAAAGTTCAAATCTTCATCCATTCATTTTTGTTATGTACAAACATGATTTGTTCTATTTTTTTTTTTTTCATAGGAACAACTATTTTCACATGATCATTTCTCCATATCCAAGTAGGTTAAAATAAATAAATAAATAAATAAATAAAATAGCCCCCACTAACCCCTATTGTGTAGACTTTGATGAGATTTTACTCTCTATTGGGGTACGTGATAATATGGGTAACTCATTGGTTATTAGGTACGATTACAATTGATATCCCTAGTTAATTAATGTGCGTGTACATTAACTTTAAAATTGATAATTTCTAATTTTCAACTATTGTATTTGTGCTACTTTTGATCTTCCATCTAATTTTCTGATAATTATTTGTTATTATGGAGGATAAAACAATAATTTTTCAAATTTTTAATTTACATTAATTTGCCCTCTCTTTTATTTTTTCCTCCAATTTTTGTTAGATATTTAAGAACTTTAACTCAAAGAAGCTAAAACATTCTCAAACCTTTTTTCCTTTACATTTCAAAAATTCATCCTTGTTGAGTGAATTTTCACTTGTTAGACCAAAATTGGAGAAAATAATGGTAAGTTATAAGTGAAATTTTAGAAATTACCATTTTATTTTTGACGATAATGAAAACAACTACTAAAAATCAAACAAAGGTTTGAGAGTTACACGAACATAATAGTAGTGGCCTAAAAATAATAACTTTTGAAGTTGAGAACGTAATTGAACATACACGAAAGAAAAAAAGATAGTTCAAGGATCAAAAGTTGGATATATTGCAGTTTTATTGTATTATTGTGCATTTATAGCTCTACAATTGAGTTATGTTCTTATTGTATCTAGTAACAGTAATTATCTCTCACCAAAAAAAAAAAGTAACAGTAATTATCTCAATGAAAAAGGTCATGGTGCATCATTGTGCATGTGTTTTAGAAAAAAATAATAAAGAAAAAGAAAAAGAAAAAGAAGGTAATCAAGGATTATAAAAAGACATACTAGATATATTTATTATACACAATATCTATATCGATAGAGAGCATACCTTTTTCAACCTATTGAAGCATAAAGATTTAATACCGATTCCACTGGAATTCGAATCTATGACTTTATTTTTGAAAGAGCCACTTTATGCCACAATTGTGCCACTGTCACTGGACCACGAGGTCTGGCACCAACATTTAAATTAATTGTGGAAAAATAAAATATTAAAATAAGGGATTAACTGCATTGGAATCTTAAATAACCTAACAACTACGAAGGAATCACTTCTTTTTTTTTTTTCAAAATACAATGTGGAGGGTATGTTATATTTTTTCGAAAAAAAAAATATTCCCATGAAAAAACCATGGTTGAAAAATTGCTAGGTGCTCGGGGGACACCTAGTGCCAAGGCGGGGATTAATCTGTGCTTAGGCACCCGTTTATTTTTTATTTTTTAAAATTTTGTTTAAATTTTTTAAAAATTTTTTAAGACTTAATAATTATAAACTATTTAATACTTTAATAGTTAACACTAAAATATTAAATATTAACATAAAAAAACATCTAGAGTTTGAACAATTTATGATTATTTAGCTAAAAAAGATGTCTTTTTATTGAAATAACCAATTTAAATAAAGAAGGGAACAATGGCTAAGCGATGCCTATGCGGCCTAGTCAGTGCCTGAGAGACCTAGGAGGCCTGAGCAGCACTTAGGCAGCCTAGTTGGCCGCCTAGCCGGCCGACCGTTTAGACCACCGATTATGGTGATACGCTAGGCGGTCGGCATGCGCCTAGCGCCTAGGCGCCGATTAATCGGTGTCTAGGCGGGATTTTTGCAACCAAATACCTGTAAAGAAACTCTGACAGGATAACCTAAATTAAATGTATAAATGTGACATTCCAAAGCTCATATTTCCTTAGTTATATTATATAACTCCAACCAAACACCTGTAAATTAAAGGACATCTGACAGGATATCGTGCGTACATATGTGATAGGATTGCGATACATTAAAGTTGGAACGTCTCCAAAATGATTATATATTTAGTGGTATTAGTTTTGAGTTGTAATGATTGAGAACACTCATTATATTTTGTCTGAAGACTCAAGTACTGTACTATATATAGTCGTCACTGAAAACATTATGGTTCAATTCTTGGTCTATAGACAGTTGTCGTGACTATGAATATGCTGTCAAAATGGTATTGGGAAGAAAGTATTTCAAGAATGTTCTTATTAAATATAATGGTTAAAAGTGAAATCACATTTTGATATCTTTTGATGAATAGTTTAGACTCAAATAGTTAGTAATAATATTTATTTATCTAGTGTTCATCCATAGTTCCTAATAACAATGAGAATGTTATCCCATTTTTCCCAATTTCAAACAATGTTGTCATATAATCACAATGAAGGGTTAAGATTAATTCACATTTTTTACAATGAGACAAAATCTTATATATATATATGATCAAATGAGACCATTTTTTCATGTGATTCCATGAGATTCTTTATGAATGTACACAATTTAATACACATACAAATACATGTAAATTAGATTGTGTGTAATTTGTCTGACATGAATACACATAATTTACCTTGGAGTAGTTTGTGCGCGTTTGTGTAGTAAATTGTGTGTATTCGTGAAGAGTCTCACGAATTCACGAGAAGAGGTGCTCTCACTAGAACATTAGCATATATACTTTTAACTTTAATATGCATATTTTGGTAGGTACTAAAGCAAATGAAATGTTTTGATTTCATATCTTATTTGCTATTCATTGTTGAAATATTTTTGTGTGATAATGTAAAATAATGAATGTGAAACACATATTTCAATAGATATTTGTCATGTTGTGTGATATCATTGTATCTAGAAACTTCACATCATGCTTGCACAATCAAATCCAAATTATATAACGCTTTGACTTCTTATTAGTCAATATTTAACATGATTATAAAATTCCAGAAAGCCATGAGACTAGAAAAAAAATTCCAAATTTATTAGCATTAAACACGTACATATATAATCTGTCAAGCCTCAGTGGAGTCAATATTTTGACTCTGACTCTTGTGCTTCAATAGATTGAGAAAGTAGTTATGAACGGATATTGCATTCTAATAGAGTTAGTCGTATTCAAAAAAAAAAAAAAGATAGTCAAATTATATGATTTGAGTAAATAAACAAATACATAAATCTTATAACTATTAAAAAAATGATATTTTAAATTTTGATAATAAGAAAGATTATTTTATCTCATAAGTTTTTAAAGAGTAACTCTCTTGTGAGCATTGCAGTCTAGTGACACAAAGTGACTCTCCCAAACGGAAAGTCATGGGTTTGAGCCCAAGTGAGGGGCAGTATTGACACTTTGTACTTCAATAGGTAGAGAAAGTAGTTATGAACAAATACTACATTATAGCAAAGTCAGTAGCACATAAAAAAAAATCGAATAATTCAACATACTATACAATAAACTTTTTTTTTATTGTCAAACAATAAACTTAAATATGAAATTAGTAGGTCTACACTAAAGTAAAGATTAATTCATAGTGGTATTTTGTTTTGTTTAGTTTTTTTGTTTTTTATTTTTATTTTTGGTTGTTTTTGTTGCAACGGAGGGGCCTAGATTATCTAACCTACCTAGCCGGCATACTTTGCGCATCCTAGACTAAGAGGTCTTGAGCTCATCCGGAGGTTCCTCGATCCTAGTTGTCCCCAAGGTGCTAACATGACCCAAATTTCTCAAGAAAATAACAACCCCATTCCCCTGCCTCAAGATGTGGGTCACCCGGGTGCTTTCGACTTGTCTAAGCAGCACTCTACAATATAATCCAAGAGTAACGATCCTGCTACCGGATCCACATAAAAAAATCCTTGTCATTACCACTTTGACCACTACTTCCGAGTCCAACTCGACTTCAATCCATTTTCACCATTTTTCTCTGACCAACCTAAGCCCTTCCCTAAGGCCCCACAACTCTGCCACAAAGGTAGTGACTGTCCCAATCTTCGTTGTGAACCCACTTAATATGTGGAGGTTATGTCATTACTCTGCTAATTGCCATCAATAGGGTAAACTCAAAGATTTTGTGTGACAGGTTTGACCAAGAGCATATTAGTAAATTTGTGACTTTTAACTATGAGAATTATACTTCACCCACTTGACTATTCTTTTAGGGACATGTAAGAGAATATTTTAATTTTTATGGCAAATAAAGAAGCATTATTAAAACGTACGTAATTGTTTTTGGAGTAAGTTGGATTCTAAAACGTAACGTTAAATTTGCTGGTCAAATTTAACATTTTAATTTGACACGTTTTAGTGAAGGTTGAGATGCCACTTAGAATTTTTAGCCCCATCCCTTCTCTATTGTAAGTGTTGTGTATGTACCACTAAAAAATAATAAATAAATAAATAAATTGTGCTGAGTGTTGGAAAAATAGCACTAAAATGGCATTTAAGTGGCTATTTTGTGGTATAAATATATGTAGGGTCTACATCCGATTTGGGTCGGGTCAAAGTGGATTCGGATTCTTCGTAGTGAGACGAAGAGATCGATATATTATACGCTCAAAATGGATAATGGGTGAATGAGAAATTGGCTCTCAAAGTAGACCCATTTGAGATGGAATTTTAAGTGAGGAAAAGCTTATTAGCTTTGTCCCACATTGGTTGGGAATGAAGATTTGCCCCACTATAAATACAAGGGTCTTTTAAGGCTAATTAACTTGTATAGCATAGATGCTCTCTCTCGCGCGCAGGGGGGGGGGGGTGTGCAAATCAAATCCAAAAATGAGTTCGAAAGGCTTGAACTTGTGTGCACCTGCGGGCACGAATGTCGTCCGGAAAAGCCAAAATTCCGAACGAGTTTTCCATCTCAGACCACGTATGGTCGAGACATCAAAACGAACTGACCTATCGAGAGGTAGTTCGATGTCTCGAACTTCAGCGGAGTCGACCTCTCGAAGGTTGTTCGCGTGTGAGTGCGATGTCGCGCGGCCCGGGCTGGCGCGCGCGTCTGATGTCTCGCGGACCAGTGCGAAGTCTCGCTGCCGGCATGATGTCTCGAAGCATGTACTTCTCGACGTCTCGCGGCACGGCGATGTCTCGATGGTTCACACTCCGAATCATGTCTCGCACTGCGATTCCGGTAACCTCTCGAACGCGACGTTTCACCTACTGTGTCCGTTCAAAAATGACTCTTGATATTACGGAATTAATTTGATTAATTCCAATCTTTATTCTCAGAGTTATTTCATGAATAATGGGACTTGTTAGTGGGTATAAATGTTGGTTAGTGGCAGAATTAAATTTCTGCTAGTGGGAGGAGGTTACTAAGGGATGATCAATGCCATAATTAATGCTATGATCCATTCTCCTCTACTATATATTCGTTGTGAGCAGCAGGTTTGAAAAAACACGAACAACACCAAGAACACACGGCAAACACTGTTTTCCTCCTCAAAACTCTGCTCACATTTCCTTCTAGCCACCTGCGTTGAACCCACGTTCCTAGTTCGCCGGATCCAAGTTCGTGTGCTCGAACGATTGGATCGTAGTACGTTTTATCCTGGGAAACCTAGACCGCAACGCTCCAGCACCCCGGGAGGCGGTAAATAAGGTTTTAAGGAGAGTGGCAACACGACTCGTGCTTCCAACTACCCGAGTTCGTCCGGATTTCATCCTCAACCGTAGTTCAGGTTTTCAACCTTTTGTAGGTTGTTTTAATTTTCTGTAATATTATCCTTCGTGGATATTTTCTGTTGTATTTCCATTATTTTCCTGTATTTTCGAGATCAACCCTGTAACACTGAGTTCATTTATGCCAAAGAATCAAATCTAAGCAGATGAAATCTAAAATCTCTATCTCAGATTCTCTGAATTTTTCATGATTTTAATTAGTTTGGGCATTCTAGACGAATAAATACAACACTAATGAATTGAAATAATAATCTCTTTTCTATATATTAGTCTCAACACTTAATTATATATAAAGATTATGATATTAATTTTTAAGTATGATGTGATTTGCCATAAGATATTTTAACATACAACATACATTATTGTGCTAGAAGTCAAGATCAGAGTATCTTGATTACGTTATATATGAAAATTAAACTAGATCTACTCACTTAGCTTGTATCTTTTTTCATAAAAAAAAAATAAAAAAATCCAACACGTATAATATAAGTGCGTAGATGTAGAGCTTGGGAACCGTTGAACATGGTGGAACTAGCTAGGCAGATGATGGCGGCATTAGATTTGATAGTGTATGTGAAGTGAAAATGAGAGAGAGAGAGAGAGAGATGATTTGGCCTGGGGTAATTGGATTTGCCAAATTTTGGAGTTTGGGAGTTGTTGGAGTTAGTGGACGTAAATGATTTGGCCTGGAGTCATTGGATTTGCCAAAGTTTGGAGTTTGGGAGTTGTTGGAATTAGTGGACGTAGAAACAACTTTACAATTAATTTCAATTTTGGTCATAGATTTATAAGTGAGTAGTTCATTTTTAGTTCTTTTTTATCCAAACATTCACATTTAATCTTAGTATTATTATAGCACTGTGGCCGTCATTTTCAAAGAAGGTGACTGACAACTGTTTGTGATCATCGTTGCTATTTTTTTTTTTTTTCAATTGTTACCAATGGCGGCGGTTAACGACGGCTTGCATACCGGTAACCGATGATTACCCGTAAATTAAATTTATTTGAGTAATTTTAATAAATTGGAGAGTTTAATTAAAATTACACTTTCGCTTGAAGTTGGAGAGCCTATTTGATTATTTCTAAAAAAGAAAATATTATATCAATCAAGATCATAAAAAAGATATTAAGATTATTGAATCTCAAAGTAATATAGATTATATTGATAATTGAGAGACACTTAAAAAAAAAAAAAAAAAAAACCTTATTAGTTTGACTTTGGAGTGGGTTACTATATCATGAAGTGCATCTCCATATTCAATGAAAACATTTGAAATGAGTTTGATATTGACCGCACAATTTATAATAGCTAAATCTTACTCCGATAGTATTCATAATTTTTTTTTGAAAGGATAGTATTCATAATTTGATACAAGATTCCAATACTACTCATATCATAAGTTGCCAGTATGATGTAACCATTTTCAGATCAGCTTTCTTTTACTCAACTTTGTTAAGGTGATAAAATAATTCAATACGATAAGGTGTGATACTTGATACTTCAAACGCATATATGTGTTATTATAACAATCATTAAATAGTTTTTTCTAGTGTGATTGTATCAGTTTAAATTTTTAATTGAGACAAAATATTATTGTTGAGCATAACATATATATAATTATATACATAAATAATAAACATGTAAATCAAACTCTTAGTTTACACTTTTAATAAAGACGGAACATATAATCCAAAATCAACCCTAAGAGCATTATCGACTGAGAAAGTTTTTTCTTGGTTTTTGTCATGCCACATGGATGGAGAGGCGAGAGAAAAAGATCGAATTAAAAAAAAAAAAAAAAAAAAAAAAAAAAAAAAAAAAAAAAAAAGAAGAGATGGAAACGCATGGTGTGCCTAACGCGCAAAGGGAGAATTTTTTTTTTTTTTTTTCCCGCTAGCCTTACCAAAAACTAGATTACTACAAATGCATTTTCATTTCTCTCCTCCCTCTTACCTCCAGGTAAGAGAAAAAACAAAGAAAAAACACTTGTTAGATTGGTTCACGGAATGTTATATTACTTTAGGAAATGTTAGATTCATGTGTTCGATTTAAAACTGAGGTATGTAATATAAATATGTTTGGTTGAAGAATTAATTTTCTTATGTTATGATAATTATTTTACTTGAATACCGTTAACCTAGTTTTATGTATTTTAGTAAATTTCAAAATTAAAATACATAAATAAATAGGCAATGGTAAAATATAGAAGTATTAATTAACTAAGAGTTGAACAATAACTAACTAAGGCAATGAATTAAAATGACAAAATTAACAATAAAACAATGGAATGCATGTGAGAATACCTAAGAAAGAGGAGAGTATCTCACATTTCCTTACAATAGCTAAAAACCTTATGTGAAGGTTATGTTACATTTCCGGGAGAAATTGCATAACTTGAACCAAATAATCTTATATTCCTATGCAAGTATATAACATTAGTTATCTTATATAACTTAAACCAAACGCCCCCTTATGGTGTTGCTCTAAGCATAAGGCCGGTTATGTTGTGGCCCATCAAAAAATAATTGGTCCACTCCCGTGAAACAAATTATACCATGGACAAGGGTCCACAATGCCCTAGTCCAAAATAAGTGTCTGCAGTTAACATATTATGCGTCTTCTGTTAATAGATTATGTGCATGTAAATAAATCGAAGACACATAATACATGATATGCAAATTGCATATTATGTGCATCCATTTAACATATTATATGTATGTTATTTACAAATATTATGTATCTTAAATATATTTACAGACACAATTTATTAACTAAAAACACATAATTTTTGGACCAAGATCCACAATTCAAGATAGATACGCGTCCATGGTATAACATTTGTGTGAGGGTGCTGGACGTCATCATATATAAAAATAATAAACATATAATTCAATTATTACTTTAAATTTTTAATTAGTTGAGATAAAATAAATAATTTTATTGTCTTACGTTTGACTACATACATGATTGAAAAAATCTCAATTCTCAATCTGTTGTTTAACCCATCAAAAATATTTGACTAATAAAATTGAGACGAAACACATTATTCTGTAACGCTAACCATACCCAATCTAGTTAGCTTTAACTTTTGTGGTGTAGAACTGAACATTAGATTTCCTTCTCACCTATCTTAGCTTGTTCCACAAAGAGAAAAAGTGAGTTGGGAAAGGAAGAACATAGAACATAGAACAATAAAACAGGCACCATATACCAAGCACATTTTCCAAAATGGACTACTGATTGAACCAACCCCATACCAGGAAAGGCAAGTGGTGAGGATTCTTTCATCTACTCCCAATAACAATATGATTTATTGAGTCTTGTCCCATTTCTCCTCAAAGTCAATTATATAAATATTGCACAATAATCCGTAGTTCTTTTGGGGTCTAATTCCTAAAAATGGAATTCATTATTTAGCTGTATATAATTAATTATTGTATTTTCACTCCCTAACCAAAACAATTGGGAGAAATGCAACCACTCAAAATAACAAATTTAGAAAATTGACTTTCTTTAATGGATAACAACGTACTAGTCTTTCTAGTTTCTATATTTATAAATATAATCCTCAATAATGTCACAATATTTAACAATAGTTTCTATATTTTTGTGTTGTGCGAACCATAATAAAAAAATACATTTTTAATACATTAAAAATACATTATTCGTGTATTGAATGTATATTACACAAAATAATGTACATTATATTCAGTACTCGAATAATGTACTTTTCCTATTTTTAATATATTAAAAGTACATTATTTATGTACTGAATGTACATTATTTGATAGTATGGTCTAGGCAACCGTGTGGACCATAATGACCGGGATCACTCTAATTAGCAATCATTACAGTACAAAAATAATGTACCTTCAGTACAAAAATAATGTACTTTTTATTTTTAGTCCACACAGCTGCGTGGACCATGGTCCATACAATAATTTGTCCTCCTCTAATTAGGCTCAAGGTATAATTTGTGTTAGATTCAGATTTTTTTTTAGCCTTTTGTAAAATGGTTTTCTGAAATTGAAGTGGGCAGGCCCAAAGAGGATCAACAATGTGAAAAAGAAATGAAGAATTTTCAGGTTGTGTGCTGCTGAGGTGCATTGTGATAAAAATGGTTCCTCACCAAAAAGTCATAATGATGGGCCCACAATAATTTTTTTGGTCCTCCAACTAATATTATTCCCATCAATGATATATGCATTGTGGTACTTAGGTTTTGTGTTGTGCAATTTAAATTCCCTGCAAAGAAATTCCCCATTACCTTTTGCTTTTTTTGCCTTGTTTTTTTGTCCTTTTTTGCTGCACAAATTCTTTCATCCATCTTGCTTTTCCTTTTCTCTTTTGCTGTTAAATTCTCTCCATTGCTCTCATACACTCATCTATCCGGCCTATTCCTTTTCTCACTCACCCAATTTCATGAAATTTATCACAAATATTTCTTTCAATTTTAATTTTAGATTTTAAAGTTTGTTTGAAATAGGCATGTTGCATTTTTTTATGTA
Organism: Ipomoea trifida; assembly: GCA_003576665.1. Lineage (NCBI taxonomy): Eukaryota > Viridiplantae > Streptophyta > Magnoliopsida > Solanales > Convolvulaceae > Ipomoea > Ipomoea trifida. Next base: position 13,824,511 of record CP025656.1, on the reverse strand, counting down.
ATCGGTTAGGATCAAGCGTTTACCACTCATGTCCAGTGTTGCAAAAATCCCGCTTAAGCACCGATTAATTGGCGCTTAGGCGCTCACCGGCTGACTAGCGTATCACCATAATCGATGGTCTAGGTGGCCGAATAGGCCGCCTAAGCGTCGTTTAGGCCTCCTAGGCACCGACTAGGTCGCCTAGTCGGTCGATTAGCTATTGTCCCTTCTTTTTTAAATAGGTTATTTCATTAAAAGCGACATCGTTTTGAGCGATATAACCATTAATTGTTCAAATTCTAGATATTTTTTTATGTTAATATTTAATATTTTAGTATTAAATATTAAATTATTAAATAGTTTATAATTATCAAGTCTAATTTTTTTAAAAAAATTAAATAATTTTTTTAAAAAAAATAAATAAATTTATGGGCGCCTAGGCGGCTTAGGCACTAAGCACCCCGAGCGCCTAGCGATTTTTCCAAGCATGCTCACACCAAAAGCTATAGCTAGTAGCGGATGCGCAACTTATTTCCTTATAGACCGCCACACCGGGTACTAGACATGGCTTGCCCAACAATTCCTGTTCTGATACCACTTATTAGGATCAAGCGCTTACCACGCACGCCAAAAGCTATAGCTAGTAGCGAAGACATAACTTATTTCCATACTTATAGACCGTCATCACATTTTTCGAGACAGACTGGGTGCTAAACTTAGCCGTTAGGGGCTTTACCGGCATCCACCCTACAATCCCCCAACCACCAGGTACTAGACATAGCCCCTTTATCGCCTTTCCCAACATAATCAAATACAGTATTATTTTTCTCAATTTTTTTTAAAAAGCATTTATTACCTCTAGCATTTTTGCTGTTTAACTTTAAAAATAACGTTGATGCATGTATTGTATTATGGTCATTTTCAACTGTTGTTGCATATATTTGGTGGCCAGATTTAACCCATGTAATCTAATTCCCTTTTAGTGGTGGCTAATCATTCTTTCCAAGCACAATTGGATAATTTAATTTGTTTTTAAATCCTTGTTAACATCAAGCTAAGAATAATTTGATGAATTTGGATGCTTTCGAGATTGACCCCATAGAGTTAAGTCGTAGTTTAAAATTATTTGTGTGGTAACTGTTCATTTCAATTTCTTCTATTTCTCGTTAATTCACTTTTTAAAAATATTTTTAATGTATCAAAAAAATTATATCAAGAATACTTATTTGAAATTCCTAGTAATAAATCATAAGGGGTGTTTGGTAAATAATTGTTAGCTGATTGGGTTAGTGAATTTGACTAATTGATAGAATTATTAGCTAATTGTAGAAAGATGTTTGGTAACTTAATTGATAGCTGATTACATGCAAAATAACTTTCTCAAAAAGCTACGCAAAAAAAAATGCTTTAAGCAACTTTTCAAATTTTAGCGTTTTAGAGCAATAAGCTGTTACAAAAAGCTAATATTAGTGAAACAGGGCTATAATCTTTTGTACAAGAGTATTTGCCATGCATATTCTTTGCACCATCTGTTATGACCATTCTTTGATTGAGTTTTCATGAATTGGGGAGTTAGGTATTGCATGAAAAGATTTGAAGAATTAGTGAATGCATAACCACATATGTAATCATAATTAATTCTCTTAAACCTGTAGATATTATTCTTTTAATTAAAAACTAAACTAAAACAGTCTATTTGAGTTGGGTAAAACAGTTGCCTAATAGGTCATTGTCATTCTAGATCACATTATTAGAAGGAAGGCTCATTTTTATTTTGTAATATAATATCCCTCTTAGGTACGTATGTGGTGAATAGAATTTTTTATCATGCATTAAAGATAAATTCCATCATTCCCACTTATCACTTCATTAAAAGGAAAATTGAAAAAGTAAACTCAGAAAATTACTCTACTTAACTCACGTACTTTATTAATCCGACTATAAAAACACACTAAATTACATATCGATTAAATACTTATTACTTAAATAGTTACGTATTTTGTTAATATTCCTATGACTATTGGTAAATTAAATGCCTATGGACTTCATTGAACTACCAACAAATAATTTTGTTAATAAATTTAATTTTTCTTACACTCCGTATTATATAGTGTGAATCAATAAACAAAAGTTTAGTTTAACTATTTAGAAATTAAATTAGTTGTTGTGTTAAAAAATATTTCTTTATCTCATTTTACTTGTCTTGTGTACTATTCATTGATAAATATAATTCTTATTTCTTTAATTATTTTATTTAACATTTTCTTATTATTTTTAAATCCAATCCTTTGTTTTTAATAGTACTTTTGATATATATACTTTTTCTAAATATATAAATTTTATGTATTAACAATAAATTAAATATTACAAAAAATTAAATTATAAATAACTTTTGTCAAACCTGATTAACTGAATCAACTACATAAAATATGGTGGAGGTAGAAAAATTTATGTATTTAGAATTATATATATTTAAAATTCTACTAATAAACAAAGCTCAAAGTTTAAAATCATAAGAAAATGTTAAAAAAATAAATAATCCTTTCATTTTATTTTTATTTGTCCTACTTTTATTTAATCCGTTCCAAAATAACATTTATTACTTTTAAAATTTAAATGGCACTTACATTTTATTTTTACTCGATTTTTCCTTTATTCCTTTTAACCTTTCAGAATAATTTGACATGATGGTTTGATTTGATTTAAGCTTACAAATAAAAACATGTATGTGTGAACTTGAAAAAGTAAATGATGTTTTTTTTTTGAGTTAATACCACAAATGATCCTCTGACTATTGGGGTAGTACTCCTTTTAGTCCTCAACTTTCAATTCGACCACAAATGGTCCTCTGACTTTCATTTTTGACCACAAATAGTCCTCTGTTAAAATTTCTGTTAAATATGTGTTAAATCTAGGGGTAATATTGTCAAATTGATTAATATTATTATGATTACTTCTTTTTTAAAATTATATGACAACATAATTAATTTCAAACATTAATAAACATTAAGTTAATAATTATAAAAACAAAATGGACGTGACAAATTACATAAATGAACAAATTAATTAAAAATCCATGATTAATGTTCGCAATTTGTACTTGATTAATTATATTAATTCAGCGGTGACAGCCTTCATTTATGTCCCAAACAAAATGTTTGATCAACTAATGAAAAATGAAAACTATTAATCAGCCATATACGAACAATCATGAAAATGAAGGAAGCAAGGTTTATTTTAAAAAAATTATTCCATTTTAATCTGTTGGTTAAATTAAAAAAGATAGCACTAATATTAAATCTTCATTTTGTACGCATAATTACGAGAAAAAGGTGTATTGTCTTTTTATTTAGGAGTATTTATATTTGTTAATTGTTTCAATTATGCTTGTTGGTGAAAAATTATAAACATTTTTATTTTATGACCATTAGATATATCAATTTGACGATAATACCCCTAGATTTAACACCTATTTAACAGAAATTTTAACAGAGGACTATTTGTGGTCAAAAATGAAAGTCAGAGGACCATTTGTGGTCGAATTGAAAGTCGAGGACTAAAATGAGTACTACCCAATAGTCAGAGGACCATTTGTGGTATTAACTCTTTTTTTTGTTTGTTTGAAATGTAAATGATGGTTTTTAATTAACCAAATACATCGTAAAATCATGTTAAATCAGAGAACAATGAGGAAAAATAATAATATACTAACAAGGGTCTAAACCTTTAAATCATTGAAAATAGACTACAAGTAGATGAACAAGACAATAAAATATTGTAGGTCAGACTAATTGACCCACTTGGAAGCTAGTCGGGGTACGTGCCAATCACTATGCCATATCAACTAGCTAGACCACCCAGCTAGACCAATTAGCAAGACCACTTAAACCAACGCTAGACTAGGTAAATATGTCAAGTTGATCTGAAGATATTGATGTCTGGGAAGCACATGACCCCCTGTCTCCCCTTTTATACTACCAGTAATAGTAAACCCCAGGCATCCACATACATGTCCCTCTTAGTCGCCAAGTTTATCACCAAGCCGCCAAGTCGCAAACAAACTTGAAAGGTCGTCAATTGTCAACTCCCCTCACACTCTCGTCCGCCCATGCTCACCACCTACATCCAACCAAGTTGTGGTCCAACTAAAGCCTTGGTAGGGAGTTAAATGACGAAAGAAGAGATAATAATCAATCAATTAAGGGGTGAGGCCGCCAATTGTTGCCTCGCTCTTGCTCATGGCTTACAGTCGCTAGTGTAGGCAAGCCATGGTCTTGGCCAACTGGCTATTGTTCGTCACCCCTTGATCAAACAAGCAATTGGAGTTGGGGGTGCCGGTCGGCGAAGAGCCTAACCACTCCCCCCTCCTTTGTTGTTTTCTTGTATTGCTCAATTTTTGTGTTTGCTAAACGTGTCCCTAAATTTAAAGCTCATAGGCACCCTCACTCAAAGGTTGGCCGCAATTAGCAACTACGGAGTACTATCCGCCTCCACAACTAATTACGAAGATGCAGACTGACACCTCTACCATCAAGGCGGGGTGAAAAACTTGTTCCACCATCTTGTCCACCAACATTAACTCTATTTCTTCTCTTATTTTCCAAATAGTCGCCAATCATATTCTCCTTAGGCTATCCGCTTTGGTGCCTTACTGCATTTTGACCCTTAAACTTTTCTCTTTCTTCACTTTGTACCCATCCCTCAAATCTATACACCTTGAGTTCCTATACTTTTCACCGTATCCTGCTTTAAGCCCCATCTATTTAGTATTTACACATCTGCCTCATAACTTTACTTTTCATTCTAATTTGCACCCCTAACTTTCTTTACTTTAGCCGCAAAACCTTGTCATGGGCTCCAATTATTTCTTAAACCCAATTAACACTTGGATCTTCTCCCTTCCAAGCCGAATTAACCTTGGCTCATAATGTCCCACAGCTAGATCAGTAAAAAATAAAATGGCATACATTTTGTTTGTTTGTTTAAAATTCGTGCTAAGCATAATTATTTCTTGTACTTTGAAAAGGATGAAATAAAGAAAAGTACATTATATTATAATAATAAACCTGAAAGGTAAAGTAAAATAGGTAATAAAGTAAATAGGAAGGTAAAGTTTATAAATAAAAGAGACAAATAAGTTCCTAAATTTATTTCGAAAAAATAATTAGACCCTTGAATTTTAAAAAGTTACAATTAAACACTCTAACTTATTAAAATCTGTCAAATAAGTCCTATTTAACAATAATTGATTACCAATAAAATTTCGATGACGTGGTATTTAGGCCTTCGTTGACTGCTGCAAGCCACCAATGATCGTCGTTGTTTACAATAAAAAGGTGACCCAGAAAGCGACCGCACTAATCACCTTCACTGAAGAAGGTGATAAGACTGGTCGCTTTCTTCGATCGATGAAGGCTACCAACCAATCGCCTTCTTGAAGAAAAAGACGACTAGTGGTCAACTTCTCAGGTAGAGAAGGTGACCGGACTGGGAGCCTTCTCCAGTAGAGAGGGCGACCAGACAGGTCACCTTCTTCAAATCGATGAAGGTGAAAGGCGACCGGCGGTGATTGCCTTGCCGATCACCGATTTCATCGTTTGAACCTTAATGATCAATTATTTTAGATGTGGATAATCTGTTATTGAGTTCAGATGTATCACAATAACAAATTAGAGTGTTTAATTACAACTTTTTAAAAATTCAAGGTTAATTGATTTCTGTTGAAAGGTATATTTGACTTTTTTCTTTTCCCAAAAAAATGAAAAAGTGGAGTTGCTAATAATTAAGGCATCATTGCTTAGGTTAATAGAGTTAAGTTAATTGTTGTTTAATGCTTCACTAGTTAATGATTAAGCTTAAAGAAGAGTTAAGCTTAAGCTTAAGCTTAATCATTAATTAGTGAAGCATTAAACAACAATTAATTTGTTTTATTTCCAAGAAGAAGTGAATATGGTGAGTTTAGTAGGGCCAGTTTTATTATAATTTTTGTTTTGCTCTCATTATATACTTTGTATTTATACATCCCCTTTTTGGAAGTGGCCAGCGGCCAAATGCCAACATAGGAGACATGAAGAACTTGGAAAAGTCCTTTTGCACATTGCATGCACTTGGAAGTGACGGTACCTCAGGTAGGACAGATAATACAAAAGTGCAACTTCTTTTAAATTAAAAATCTTCCCTAATTTCCTTCGTGTAAGAGTCGGGCAATTCAGTGTTATAAAAATCCCGCCAAAGTACCGATTAATCGATACCTAAGTGCTAGACGTTCACTGACCGCCTAGCGTATCACCATAATCGGTGGTTTAAGCGGTCGCCGGCCAGTTAGGTGGTCATTTAGATCGTCTAGTCGGCCGATTAACTATTGTTCTTATTTTTTTTTAAATGAGTTATTTCACTCATCAAAACACTATCATTTTGTGCAAAATAACCCTAAATTGTTAAAAATTGATTTTTTTAGGTTAATTTTTAATATTTTAATATTAACTTTTAAAGTATTAAATAATTTATAATTATCAAGTCTTAAAAAATTTAAAACTTTTAGAAAAATTTAAAAATTTTAGAAAAATTTTAAAAAATAAAAAATAAAATAAAAAAAATACACAGGCACCTAGGCGCTTATTAATCCCCGCCTAGGCCCTGATTAATCCCCGCCTAGGCACTAAGAGCCCCATGACGCCCAAGAATCGTCTTAGCGATTTTTTCAACCATAATACAATTCGAGTTGAATCCAGATTAGTCTCACACCTAGTGTCAAAAAAAAATCTTACATAATTTCTTTTTGTTTGAAACACGAAATGCATCGGTGTAAGTGGTTTTATTTATTTATTAAATTTCACTTTTTATAAATTAAAAACTGCAAATTTCTCTTCTTTCTTTTAATTGCTCTCTCGTTGTGTTAGTTTAGCTCGAAACTATTCTACGCAGTGAGGCATACAGTGCTCCATAACATGTCTAGAGGATCAGAAACAGGTAACATGAATGGAATTGTTATTCAATTCACAATAATTGTGCAATATATAACATATAGAACAGAATAACAATTTTCTTTTTAAAAAAATGGAATAATGATATTTATATTATTATAATCACATTTACAATAATGCTACTTTAAATATCCAAAACTATTATTCTCTGCAACATGAAGTCCAATACTGTGGCATTTCAATAACAAGTACAAATTCCTTTATCCAACAAACTAAATATCACTTCTGGAGTATCTCACTCAAATAAAAAAAAAGTTGGACATCACTAACAAAATAACCAGGAATAAATCTTTTTTTGCCTGTCAATTATACATCATTAGTCATTTTTGTCTATCACTTTAAAAGCGACAGAATGTTACTCTCTTTCTCATTTTACATATCATTTGATTTTTACTATTCGGTCAAATCAACTTTTTTTTTTCTACGTTTATTTTCTTTAACAGTTCCTTATAATTTTAATATTCAATTTTCTATTTAGTTGTAATAGTACTTCGAATGTAGTTTTTAAATATATAAATTTTATATACTAACATTAAATTAAATATTACAAAAAATTAAATTGTAAATAATTTGAGTCAAGTCTCGCTAACTAAAATAAACACATAAAATTAGACCGAATGAAGAAATGTAATTTTTGTCCCTTGACGACAAAACCATCAATTTTTGTTGAGATTATATTTTATATGTGCATTTAATTTTCTTTCAATAATAATAATAATAATAATAATTTATGTTGCCATACATAATTTCCTTGAAGGTTTATCCTAAAACATGAAAGTATCGATTATAAGCCATTACAAGTGCGATAAGAAATATTCCAAAATTTATACAAAGGAAATCCCCTAATCCATAAATGTGAAACGTTTTTTATAATATATGAATGATTGATTGTTGGTGGCATATCATAATGAGGGAATAAAACTCTAAGGATAGATTCCAAAAAGATTTGTTAAGGCTTTGATACTTCAAAAGATCAGAAAAAAGATATTTTTTTTTAAAAAACAAGATCAAACCTACTCTTGTTCTTGAATGCTAGATGTGTAGTAAAAGATTACAGTTTACAATTAAGAGCATTAGTGCAAGGCTTCTCTTGTCCATTTATAGTAAAGTTATACCTAACTAGCACAAGAATTATAGTATACTTAATTTGCTTGTCAACACATTAAACACGCGCTTACCCGACAGATTAAGAGAAGTTCACTATTCAATTCTTATTCATGTATTTACATGCATGCTTCTACCACCAAAGTGCAACCTAGTAGAAAGTGTAGGATTTTTTTTTTTTTTACAAAAATTCGAAATGCAACCTAGTATAAGGTTTGTAATAGTCAAACCTTTCTTAAAATTGATATACTTCCTCCCGAGGGTGCTAGGGCCTAGGAGCATTGAAGTATTAGCTTACCAAGATATCTACAATGAATTACAACACTATATTTGAACACTCAAGATATAATATTTTCTGTGAACTTGAACAAAGGGAACACTTGGAAAACTTTTAAAAGTGTTGGCGGAATTTTAGAGAGCTTTTCGATTCAAAGTGTAAAAACTTTTTGCATAACACAGGTATATATATAAGAAAGCTTGAAGTAATTAGCACAAATGGCTTTGAATTTGAATTTTAAAATTCAAACCGTAACCCCCACTTTTATCTAAAATAACACGAGTATTGACGAGAATTAATCACCCCAGTTAATTAAATCATGGGAAAATGACACTTTTTCCCCCTATGTTATATGCATATAGTATTTTTCCCCCCTATGTTATTAAAGTGGCAATTTC
>CP025656.1:13752707-13815757 GCA_003576665.1 Ipomoea trifida | reverse complement strand
GTTAGATCGACATTTTTACACTTAAAAATAACTATTATATATATATTTTTTCTCCAACAAATTATTACTTATATTTATGGATGATCACGATTTGGTTCGAACCTAACCAAACACTGTAGCAATCATACCGAAATAGTAAGGACGGTTTTAGTTACGATTCAGAACCGAAAAAAAAATAAAAATAAAAAATTGTTTAACCGTGAATCGGAACTAAACCTCAGTCATATATAGTGAAAATGATCAAACACTTATTTTGATAAATCGGTACGGTTCGGTTCTAATTTCGATTTTGAACCGTCAATCAAAATAGTCCTCCGACTATGTTGATTTTCCAAAATTAGTCCCCGACTTTTAATTTGGACAATTTAGGTCCCTTAACTTTCAAATTCTTTCCAATGTTGGTCCTTTCGTCAAATTTTGGTTAAATTAAGGTCAAATGAAGGGGTAAAATTGTCCGTTCACTTGTATATTCGTATTTCTTCTGTGTTATACGATATATATATGAATATAATATCAGTCGAAAAGACATCGACTGAGATTATATGGCTTCGATTGAGACTTCGACTGAGATTATATTTATATATACAGCGTATTATACATGAGAAATACGAGTAGTAATACACTAAACAGGTGAACAGACAATTTTACCCCTTCATTTGACCTCAATTTAAACAAAATTTGACGCAAGGACCAACATTGGAAAGAATTTGAAAGTCAAGGGACCTAAATTGTCCAAATTAAAAGTCGGGGACTAATTTTGGAAAATCAACATAGTCGGAGGACCATTGCTGGAATTAACTCTTTTATTTCTTATTTAAAAATAGTCTAAATTCAACAATTATTTTATTTTATTTTTTCGGTTCTGAATCGTAACCGTAATCGTAACCGTCCATACTATTTAAGCTCAATTGTTACAGTGTTCGATTAGATTCGTATCAAACCGTGATCTTGTATACATATTAGTAATAATTGGTTGAGAATAAAAATAATTGAAATAGTTATTTTTAAGGGCAAAAATGTCAATTTAACATTATAGGGGAGAAAACTACTACTTTTAAAATAATTGAGAGGAAAAAACTATCACTTTAATAACACAGGGGGGAAAAGTGCTATATGCACATAACATAGGGGGAAAAAGTGTCATTTTTCCTTAAATCATTTTACAAAATAGAAGAGGTTAACCTAAAGGAGAACCCAAATCCACTTTGACCCAATCCAAATTTAAAGTGAACCCCACTCAAAACATAGCACCTCAAAATGACTACTTACATGTCATTTTAACTCCTTTTTTTTTTCGATCTAACAATTCTCACATGAATGAAAATTGATGGGATTGTAAATAGACACAATCATGTTCACTTAACAATCACTGCATAGGGTAGGTAGGTGTAATCGGTTGAACTCTCCATTGTAAAGATGTATTTAGTTCACTAGTTGTCTATTAGAACACAATAATCTTTTTGAATTGTACTATCGTTTGTGTAAACGATGATGTATCTTACAGAAGAATCTCACAACTGTTGTGCAGTTCTCATAGGTGTGTCCATTTTGTCCATGAAACACTGTACCTAGTTCTACAATAGTTTCTAAAGAATTGAGGCAATACAATTATGCTTTGAAATAGTCTCACTTTTCTCACACATATGTGATTCTTTTCACGATTATCTCGCATACTCCTCTCATGTAAACCGATATTTAGGATCATTAAAGCATGTATGCAAGCTAATTAACCTCATGCCAGAGACACTGTTCCAGTGATGAGTGGGCTGGAGTATGATTCCTCCATAGTGACCAGCCACATTATGATGTTCCCCGAAGGATTTCCATTCAAGTCTAGAGGGGGAATGGTGGATAGACTTGTACTATTTTATAACCTTTTTCGAAATAAGATAACTTGAGCATCCGCTATCTGCATACCAAACAGCCATGTTGACCTGAAATCAAAAATTAATTTAACTTGTACTCATACATTCATAGCTCCTTGCTAGTTAGTGACTTTTGGCATCTATTTGTACCTGCACCCATTATTCCAAGTCTATGTGGAATGTAACAATTGAAAAGTGTTATAATCGTAAGGGATATTTTCAAAAATTTTAGGCTTTTTAGGTGCATATATTTTTTAAAATTCGGGTTGAATCACATTGCTATGCACCCTAGAATAGAATTGTTGCTTATGCCTATCAAACCTTTCAAATTGTACTTTCGGCATTGGTTCATGGACCATAAGCCAATCCTCATCAGAAGAATACAGGTTTCTAGCACCTCTCATTGGTCTTCTAGTAAACCTCTAGAGTTTGTTGAACCTTTCAGGCTTACCATTCGAAGAACGACTTGATCTTCTTCTCGAATGGTTACCCTTCGAGTTGTTGTTTGGTTTACCTCTCTAATGGTTGTTCTTCTTAGGTTGACCATTCGGTCTACAACTACTTGGTTCATTCTATGTAGTACTCGAAGTACTTCTTAGGTTACCTTTCGAAGATGTAACTTTCGGAGGTTCCACAACCTTTTGAATAGTTTCACTTTTCGATTGACTATTCATTTGTGGTGTTTTGCCTTTGTCAACCACTCTTGTAGGTTCAGGCATTATATCTTGACCTTTAACAAATACAGATTTTAAGGATCTATTGGTTGAATGGTCTAGTGGATTGGTCAACATAACTTTAAATGTGAGGGAGAGCTGGGATCGAAACAAAGTCCAGCTTTATCACCAATTGGTCTTTTGCTCACCTACCATTTTATTCTATCATCTTGGATGAATTAGTAAAGGTAGCTATAAACTCATGCAATTTTAGCTCTAATAACTCTCTTTGCTTTACACTCTTCTTTAAGTTTGGAAACTAATGTCTCAATCTGACTTAGTTTACAAATCATTTCAGAATTTTTGTCTAAAATATTTTTGATTGATTCGTGTTTAGCTATGAGTCGAGAGTTTTCCTCCTTAAGTTTTGAATGAGTGTTTTTCACATTTTTGAAGTTCTTCATCAGTTTAACAACCGAATCCATAAGATCCACACTCGAGCTAGAATTAGAGTCCCATTCGGATGAAGATTTAGAGTTTACATCCTCATCCTTACCCATTGCGCACATTTCTTCTTCTAATTCTTCTTGTATGGGTAGGCAGATGAGTCCATTCTCATCTCCTGAGCTTTCATCACTCGAGCTGGAAGAGCTTGACGCTTCGATTGTCTTCTCGGTTGACTATTCATTCACAAGAGCCTTTCTTCTCCAGTCGCCTTTCAAATGATTATTTGAATTACCATTTAAAATTTTTCCACTGGTTTCACTAGGAGTATTCCTTGTCTCATCTCGGTTGGCACTTCTCGACTGTTCCTAATATTTTCCCACAATGGGGTATGGGTAATCCGCTTTGAAGTGGTCAGGTTTTCGGCAGTTGTAGTGTCTTTGGTTTGAGGAAGATGGAGTGGATGTGATTCCTTGAATGTTGTTATTCCTCATGAACCTTTTAAATTCTTTGACAAACATAGCAAACTTCTTGTCAGTTAAAAAGTCAGTAGGGTTAGAGTTTGCCTTGATGACATGGATGGATGTTTGTCAGCAACCATGCCAGTACTCTTCGGTTCAACATTTTCACATTTCGGTTCCCTCTCGAATTCGTAGGCTTTTAGATCACTGAATATTTGTAAAGTATGGATAGCCTCGTGATAACCTTCATTTCCCAATATTTGGGTAGCTCTCGGAGAACCTTCTAAGTCAGCACATTCCCTAGGTCTGCTATTTCGCTCAACAACTTCATGAATCTGCTTCCCATCTCGATTAAGGTTTTGCGAACCAATTATATATATATATATATATATATATATATATATATATATATATATATATATATATAACACAATTACAAGTCTTTTAAGAGTTAATTAATTTCATTTTTAATTTAGTCATAACTTTATAGGTGACATTGCACTTTTAGTCTTTTTCTTGTTTTACATAACATTATATTCTCTATTAGTCCTAGTATTATTCTAACATGACTGATGACTATTTTTTATCCTTTATCAAAAAACCTATTTAAATAGCATTAAATATAAGGATATTTAAGTCTATTTAGCTCTAACTGTATGTTAATTTCTTTTTTGCTCCTACATTTATATGTGTCATTTCACTACTGCAGAGGCTCAAATTGTGGAGGCTTTGGTGCGAAGGCGCGGATTCCAATTTAAGAACACATGTGACTCTAGTGGTGAATTAGGAATTTTTATAATTAAAAAAAAAAGTAAAAAAAAAAATAGCGTGTCAACCTATTTTGTATTTTTAAAAATACCAAAATGTCCTCGTATTTAACATGATTTAAACAAGTTTACTGATGGGAATAAAAAATGATCATGTCACAATAATACTAAGACCAACAAGAAATGTTCTAATAAAAATGACTAAATGTGAAATCATGTCTATAAATCTAAAACTAAATTAACTCATTTTTTTAAAACTAAATTAACTCATTTTTTAATATTGCACAGGTAGTGACGGAGTAATTGATTTTTTTTGAATTGAATTTAAAAAAAAAAAAAAAAAGAGAGAGAGAGATAAGTTTTGATATTTTAATTGAAGGATTAAATTGTAATAATCCCTTTCCCTTGGGTTCTTTCTGATACAACAAAAAATGGAAGGACTAAATTAAAAATTAGAATTTTTTATATTCCACGGAGTAGGTCAATAGTATATTCGCACGAGTTGGATTATAACCAAAAAAAAAAAAAAAAAAAAAAAAAAAAAAAAAGGAAAAAAGCAAAGGACAAAATCGTCAGAATGATATAATCAGGGGCAAAAAAGATATTTCGACAGGCGCCTAATTATTTTATTATAATTTTATTTTTCTTTTGTAGAGTTAAATGCTGGGCCTAAGGCTTTGCAAGTTGACACATGCCGTGAAGCGCTGCTTCACTATAAATACCCCTTCAATGTCCCCTTCACTGTAATACAACTTCACCACAAAATCCTCTCACTACACTTTGTATGTATAGATAGATACAAACGTCCTTTTAAGAGCGAGAAACTAAGAATCTTTTGAAAGAGAGAGAACAATGGAGAACGGTGCCATGAAAACAAAACAAAACAACAAATCCTCTCTGCAAGTCCACCAAGCAGCGGCGCCGCCGCCGCAGACGCGGCTGTGGAAGATCATAATGGTGGCGGCGATCGCCGCCGGCGTCCAATTCGGGTGGGCCATCCAGCTCTCCCTCCTCACCCCTTATGTCCAGCTCTTGGGCATTAAGCACCAATACGCGCCTTTAATTTGGCTCTGCGGCCCTATTTCCGGCATGATTGTTCAGCCTATGGTGGGTTATTACAGCGATAACTGCACCTCCCGCTTTGGCCGGCGCCGCCCCTTCATCGCCGCCGGAGCCTCGCTCGTCACCATTGCTGTTTTCCTCATTGGCTTTGCCGCCGACATCGGCCACGCCTCCGGCGACCCCGTCGGCAAAGTCATTAAGCCACGCGCCATTGCTGTCTTTGTCGTTGGGTTCTGGATTCTCGACGTCGCAAATAACATGTTACAGGTATCATTTATGCATGCATATTTTAAATTCTATATAATGCCCCCGTGGTCCCTTACACCTTTTTGTTTCTCCTTTTAACGTTAGCTTTAATTTAAGCCCATAAATACTCTTCTACCCCATTTTTACCTATTATATTTACTATCTTATTAGTCAAACAAACAATTTCATCTTTCTATGTTTTCTTTAATATTTTTAAACTTTTTTGTATTTAATAATCATTTTAATGTAATTTCTGAATATATAAACTTTATATATTATTATTTTAGAAAAATTGAATTGGAAATAACTCCGGTTAAACATGAATCAGAAACACATAGAGGGTGTTTGGTAGGATGAAATTGTAATTCTGTTCGTAATTTCATGGTAAATTACTATTTTGCCCTTATTGATATTATACTATTATTATTATACAAGGACATTTTAGTCTTTATCCATCATTTTCTTTTCAGTTTCCTATTATTCTGTTCTTGTTTGTCATACAATTACAATTCTTTTCTCTCCTAATTCTTAAAAATAAAAAATAATATTTTACTGGTTTTGTAGGGCCCATGTAGAGCATTACTGGCGGATCTGTCCGGCGGGAGAGCGAAGAGGATGAGAACGGCGAACTCATTCTTCTCCTTCTTCATGGCGATCGGAAACATCCTGGGTTACGCCGCCGGCTCCTGGTCCAGCCTCCACAAAGTGTTTCCGTTCTCAAACACCAAAGCCTGCGACGTTTACTGCGCCAACCTGAAGAGCTGTTTCTTCATCTCCGCGGCTCTGCTACTGTCCGTGACTACCCTGGCCTTGAGCACGGTCAGCGAGCAAGAGTTGTCGAAGGAGGTGGACGAGGCGGACGACCCGGACGACGAGAAGTTGCCGACCGAGAAGTCAAAGTTGCCGTTCTTCGGGGAAATATTCGGGGCTCTGAGGGACCTGCCGAGGTCCATGTGGATCTTATTACTAGTCACGTGCCTCAACTGGATTGCATGGTTCCCTTTTTTCCTCTTCGACACGGACTGGATGGGCAAGGAGGTGTACGGCGGGAACCCCGATGGGTCAGCCAATGATAACCGGCTCTACGAGCAGGGCGTCCAGGCCGGCTCCCTAGGGCTCATGCTTAACTCCGTAGTGCTGGGCGTCATGTCCCTCGGCGTCGAGCTAATCGCGCGGCGATTCGGCGGCGTCAAGAAGCTCTGGGCCGGCGTCAACTTCATCTTGGCCGCTTGCTTGGCCCTTACCATTATGGTCAGCAAAATGGCCGACAAATCACGCCGGTTTGCCCCCAACGGTGATCTCATGCCACCCTCCGCCGGAGCCCGGGCCGGAGCTTTAACTCTCTTTTCCGTTCTCGGTATCCCTCTTGCGGTACGTAATTCCTTTTTATCTTTCCGTTTTTTCTCGATAGTTGACTGGTATAGTAGTAATTTTTCGTAGTTTCTGTTCAATATAATTATGTTAATATCCCGAATTGGATGAGTTTGGAATGGTGACAGACAACAGGGTACTTAGGTATAGTAGTAATATAATTATTATAAAATTAATTTTGACAAATTTGGATAAGAAAATGGTCCTCACTTTTTCATTTAATATTTTTTTAAAGAAATATTTGATCATATCATAAATGGCATTTTCAATAAGGTTTTTGCTGACAAGATAGTTTTGTGTTATTTTCGTGAGACACGAGAATTAGAGGAAAATTAATGCTACTTTACCTCTAAACTTTGGGTCTATCTTATTTTGACACAAAATAATTGTCATGTCTTAAAATATTATTATTTTCAAAAAATATACTAAATAATTCCTTTTTTTTTTTAACTATCAACTTCTAACATAAGGTCAAAAAGGTCTAATAAATTATCCATATTTTATATGCAAAAGAAAGAAAATATAATAAAACTCAAAAAATTAGAATATTGTTATGAATTTGAAGAATAATTGGCAGTGAGGATTCAATGTTCCTTGCGTATTTTATTAGGGTTTGGCGGTGTTTTTGGCACATTAGTTACTATTTATGGAATATAATCCCTCTTAATCTTACACTAGGATGAGGAATATTTTCCCTATTATGACCTTTATCAAGTGCAAGTTTATAACAATCTTTGAAAATATAATTTATTTATAGGATTCCTCATTAATCATACGATAGGATAAGGAATATATTCCCGACCTATTCATTGCCTTTATTAGGCATAGTTTATTACATATAGTAAAAATATAACATAATTTTCGCAAAACGTAACTTTTAGTACTGTTTGAAGTTTACTTCTCATATTCTTTCTTTAATACATTGAATGAAATGGATAAGATTATATTATATTATATTATATTATATTATATTACTATAAACAATATGTAGAGAGGGTGACTTGCTAATGTAAAAGTTTCCATTAGAACATAAGTTTTATCCATCGGACAACCTTTGATTCTGTCGTTTGTTTCTTTGTTTTAATCTTTCACAAAAATTAGTTTGAAGCTCTATTTTGTCTTCTTGCTGTATAATTTATTTATTTATTCATTTATTTTCCGTATCCAAAAAATATGCTACAGTTTATAGTAGAAGCTAATTTAATGAACACCGAAAGGCGTGAATGACAATACTTTGATGATCTGATACAAAGATTCGGAAACGTGTGCAGTGACCTAATCTCATTTATTTCTTCATGCCTAAATCACACTAAAATTCAATCTAATTAAATTCATATATATAGGCTTTCCAAAAAAAATTAATTAAATTCCTATATTTCTCTATATTTTTTATTTTTTATTTTAAATATTTTGTGGTGTCCGATGTGCAGGTGACTTACAGTATTCCATTCGCCCTTGCTTCTATCTTTTCCAGTAGCACCGGCTCCGGCCAAGGTAAATTTACTTGTCTATTTTTGTTAATTTTTATCTAGTCAAATTTGTTAACGTAAAAAAGTAATTAAATTTTGAAAAATCTTAAATGGATTGACTGAACAACTCTATTTATATACGGTTAAAATGATAGGATTTTCTTAATTTCTATATAATTAAGAGATTAAATTGACCAATCAATGGACAAAAAATGCTATTCTTTCTAATAAAACTTAGGTATTTTATATATATATATATATATATATATATATATATATATATATATATATATTATGTAGGGAGTATATATTAAAAATAATAAAATTGGAGAAAATGTTGGTTGATGAGCTCAACATAATGCGATTGCTACTTTGAATATTGTGCAGGTCTTTCTCTAGGAGTTCTCAACCTTGGGATTGTCGTGCCACAGGTACACTTTTATTATTTATTTATTTATTTTGGTTTCTTTCATCAATTATTTGCAATAATAAATTATGACCGTTATTTAACATTATTGTGTTATAATTGGAAATAAATTCCATGTCGCCTTCACTCTATAGTAATATTAAAATATTATACCAATAAGCATATATTTATAATAAAAAAAAAAAAAAAAGAAAACGAAATTTTTTTTTCATAAATTTACAAGAATCAGTGATATCAGATAGAGACTTAATAGGTTCAATTAATTATTGCTCCTAAATCTCAAGCTTATGGTCATATTAGTTCCCTAATTAACCTAATTTTATTGGTGGTATCCCTAATTAACCTAATTAGTACTAAAATAAATCATGATAGTGGCCTTTCCTTGTATATTAAAGTCACATGTCTGTGATCTTAATAACAAAACAGTAAGTGGAGAGGCTGTCAATTAATGTTAGTGCCTAACTTGGAAAACACGTGGGGAGTTATTACACGCAGGTTCACGCATAGGCAAGAAGTCACAGTCATTGAAAAAATATATTTTTTTTAAACAAAATATTAGTTTACACATTCTAAGTATTTGATGATGTCTTCATAGGACCACAAATGGCTACTGTTTTTTACTTCTTACATTCATAGATTAGAATTTCTGTGTCATCTAATAAAAAGAATTACGGTCCACGTGTTGCTTAGAGTCCGTCAAAAGTAATCAGTTCGCACACGTAAGGGGGGCGTGTTGAGTATATAATAAATATAAATATAAATATGCAACCCAACTAACAGTTTAGACTTTTAACTGGGATATAACACGAAAACGAAAACGAAAAAGAATTTGCACCTACCATCAATTGGGAGATGCTTGTAAGATTGTAATGGATTCATATATTAGTGATGTTAACTAAGGTGATGTTGGAATAGTGACAAATTGACATGTGTATTAATTCAAAAGAGTTAGTTATTCAAATTAAACTTTTTTTATATGAAATAATGATTTTTAATAATGACAAGTATTACATATACTTTTTATACAGATGTTCGTATCATTAGTGGGTGGACCTTGGGACCAGTTGTTTGGGGGTGGGAATTTGCCAGCATTTATAGTAGGGGCAATTTCGGCAGCACTGAGTGGGATATTCGCCATCACATTGCTTCCATCTCCTCCACCTGATGCCAAGGCTGGGGTCCCTGTGGCTGCTTTCCATTGATGAGAGGATCCCAGTTTGGAAAATTATGAATGTTTCCTTTATTGTCCTTTTGGGTTTTTTTTCTCCTCTCTTTTATTACTTTTTTTTTTTTGGGGCTTTCTAGTGTAGTCATCATAAATACCATATAAATGGGGTGATGTTTAGTCAAGTTCAATGTTATTGCTAATTACCCTCAAGCCGGTACTTGTTCCCATCAAGGATGTGGCCAGCTTGACTGGTGGGTGAGATGTTAACTTATTTCAAGCAAAGCATA
Source organism: Ipomoea trifida (assembly GCA_003576665.1). Classification (NCBI taxonomy): domain Eukaryota; kingdom Viridiplantae; phylum Streptophyta; class Magnoliopsida; order Solanales; family Convolvulaceae; genus Ipomoea; species Ipomoea trifida. The sequence continues at coordinate 13,805,537 of CP025656.1, read as the reverse complement.
TCTCACAAGCAAACAATTTTAATGTTACAAAAAACTTTAATATATACAGCATTTTAGGCCTTTAATTTCTTCGTCTTTATTATCCTCTCTTTCATCTAAGTTATTTATTATAGTGTTAATCTATCGAATCACACTTCAGCATTACAAACACCGAAACGAAATATAGAATAGAAGTAAGCATAGTAAAAAGTAAAAACATTGGTTTTCGTTTTGTATAAGTACTCTGTATTTTAAATAAAATAATCTATTAGATTGAAAATAGTGGATACATAATTAATTGTTCAAATTCTTAAATTCATATATATTAGACTATTAGAGGCATATTTTGTTTTGAGAAAATTATATGAAGACATTACCAAAATAAATAAACAAATTACTTGCAAACGAAACTTAAGAACTATCTAAAGCTCTTATGTATTCAAATCAAGATTATTATTCTTTAATCTTATTATATTCCTTTTTCATGCAGTAGTGTTTAAAATATTATACAATATTACATTTTTTATGGACAAAACTATCATCATAACATTATACCACCATTAACTAATATTGCAAATGAGAAATAGATTAATTATATCAAAATATTAATTTGACACCCTATATTTTGTTGTCCAAACAGTTTTTTCATATCATATGTATATATATGTACGTAGGGGCCTGGTTCATATGTTGTCAATTCTTCCCATGCAGTCATGCGACCTGGCGCATTTATATATCTTGGTGAAACATCCATTCTTAATGCACTACAAGACACTCATAGGTACAACGCAGATCACTCATAAGTGCACCACACCCCTGTACTTAGTGCACCATCGAAAATATGATGCATGAAATTATCAAAATGTCACTACATTTTTTTCCATTAGTACACCACAAACCAGCATTTCATGGTACATCACAGTCCACAGTTCACTGAAAAGTACACTACAAAAGACTCATAAGTATACTATACCCAACAGTTAGTGTACCACTGAAATATACCTGGTGTAAGAAATTACTACTGGAATAAATTAAATATTCTTGCAAATTTTGTTTTAAAGTTAGTCATAAAATTCCGCGCATTGCGCCTAGAAATGGATAGTTATATACATAGGCATCATGCATGTAAATGTTATTTAAGTTAGTCAACAAGTAATAAAGAAAAAGAGCAATAAAATCACTAAAGTCCCACCCCAAAAGGAGAGGGAAGTGAAGCTGCTGGGAAGGTATTGACAAAGCACATGGAGGAGAGTGAAGTGTTGACAAGTGTAAAACACACATAACAACGTAATCCTGTCTTTGTTTTCCTTTATCCCTGGGTGAAGGGAAAAGAGGCAAAGAGGCAAAGTTTGATGATACGCTTTGGTGGTGTTGGATATGATTAGTACACCATGACACAACATCTAATTGTTATACTGCAGAATAGGGTCCACCATATATTATCAATCTCAGTCCAAAAGAAATTATGTGTTTGTGATTAACATATTATATGCCTTTTGTTAATAAATTATATATATGTTTGTAAATAAATTGAAGACACATATTAACTGCATATTATGTGTCTGCAGCTAGCATATTATGTGTTTTCAATTTATTTACAATCACATCATATATTATATGGGTGTCAATTTCCTCCGTCGCCCCTAGTGGGGATCCTCGATCCCTGCCCCAACAAAAACAGGGATGGGAAATGGTTTCAATTCCTCGTTGAGAACGGGGATAGAGATACCCTCCTCGCCTTGCCTAGTCCCCGATTTTTTAAATGTAATAATAATAATAACAATAATAATAATAATAATAATAATAATAATAATATTGTTATCGTTATCGTTATTATTATTATTATTAAGGTTATAGATAGGTTGTTTTGTATTTGGATATTAGATGCGTTATATTTTGTATGAAAATTATTTAAATAATATATTTGACATGCATTTTGATTGTTATTGAGAAATAATGAAGATTTAAGTATTCTAAGATTAAAAATTTAATATTTAAATTTTTTTACGTAAATATTGTCATTCGTACTAGTTTGACTATTAATTAAACAAAAAAAAAACAACTAATTTCATTAAATTTTTTATCGAGGACGGCCGGACGGGGATTCCTATCCCTGAAAATCCCATGTGGGGATGAAAATGAATATAGATTTCTCATCCTTGGCAAAGATGGGGAAACGAATATTGAAGTGGGGTTTCGGGGATGAGGATGATGTATATTCATGTTCCCTCCCATTGACATCCTTAATTTGTTAACTGAAAACACATAATAACGAACTAAAAACAAATAATTTGAATATAATTTTAGACCAAGGTCCACATTATGTGGACCCTGGTCTATAGTATAATTTGGGCAGAACATCATGCATCCACTTCAGTTGAATCCAATATATATGTGGTGGAGTTGACATGTACTAACTGCGCAATCTTCTCCGCTTTTGACTTTATATGCATTTTGTTGGCAGCTTATGGTTGGTATGCGCTGCCACCCACTGTGGCATTGCAGTAGGAGAAACTATGTGTGATTTGGACACTTAGCCTCATCTCCCCCATTACTTTTACTTTTATTTCTTTCTTCCAACCGATCGATCCAGCGGTCCCTTTTCTGGAAATATCGAACCACGCACGCCACCATACTTTACTCACTCGATCTCCTAGCCTGCTTCCCAGAAATTGAGTTCAAATTACATCCTTACATCCATAGCCAATAACCTTATGCTATCTGTATTTTTCAAAATGATTTTTACTTTTATAAGTTAATGCTTGTATCAATTCATCATATATCATTATTTTATCTACAACTTAGGCTATTTGCATCCATGAAATTTCTCTTACTCTCAAAAATAGATATTTCTATTCGCAAATTATATTGTGGACCATGGCCCACAATGCATTGTGGGCCATGGTCATGACTGATACTGCAGTTGTGTTGAACAGATACTGCAGTTGTGTTGAACAGATACTGCAGTTGAAAGGGAACTGCAGTTGCGCGGAACAGAGGCCGTTTCATCTGTTCAACACAATTGCAGTTCCAGACGGATGAAACGGCCTCTATTCCGCGCAACTGGAATTTCCTTTCAACACAACTGCAGTATTAGTTCAACACAACTGCATATCAGCCATGACCATGGTCCACAATGCATGGCCCACGGTATAACGACTGACCTTAAAAAAATATTTTTTTTATTAATAATTTTTTTTTACAATTAATCTCTGTTATCAAAATATAAATAAATACTCCCTCTGTCCCATTTTACCTGTCATATTTACTAAGATATATATTGAAATTAATTATCTCGAACTATATTGGATGTGGGTAGGGGTGGGAATAGGTCAGGCTCCTTGTAGGGGCCTATGTCCAGGCCTAGCTCGTTTAGTAGAAAGGTCATGCTTGAACCAATTCAAAAGCCTATTTAACTAAACTGGTCAGGCCTATATATAACAGGCTCGGCCTTCAGGCCTACAAGCCTGACCTCTATATATATATATATATATATATATATAGGGTCATGTTCAAGTGTGGCCGCGTCTTAACGTGTGAACAGTGCGGCCTCACCACTATGTATACAGATATACACCACTCAGTGTTAGAAAATGCACCACACAAATATGCATCGTTAGGGACGCATCACCAAAAAACACACCACTAGGTATGCAAATATACACCACACAGTATTAGCAAATGCACCATTAGGGACATGGGAGTTATGGTGCATTATTTTGGGTGTGTGGTGTGTTTTATGGTGTTTTTGTATATTTTCATTGTGGTGTGTTTCTTAACATTGAGTGGTGTATTTCGTAACATTGAGTGGTGTGTGACCGCACGGCCACACCTAAGAGCACGGCCACATTTGATTAATATTCTATATATATATATATATATATATATATATATATATATATATATATATATATATATATATATATATATATATATATATATATTTACAATACAATCCCAAGTATGTATATAATTACGCACTCTAACCCTCCACCTCCAAAATCTCATTCTAAATTATGATTCAACTACAAACATTGCTGCTAATCCTGTTGTATGTATCCTTATTGTTTTTTTATTAACTGTTCTTACTGTCATAATACTTAATGAAATATTGCAACTTAATTATGTGAATTGATTGTTTATTATTTATGATATTATATAGGATAATAAATAATAATACAATTGAACTTAGATATTTTTTGTAAATCTTTCACAGTTATACTTTAAAAGGCTTAAAAATGGAGGCCTTAAATAGGGCTCAAAGCCTATTTATGGTCTATTTTGAAGCCTTTTTAAAAGCCTATATATAGGCTTTTAAAAAGGCTTCAGGCTCAGACTTGAGCTTAAAAAAAAACCTACATATACAGGCCCAGGCCCAGGCTTAGGGTTTAGATTTCCATAGCAGGCCCATGCCTAAATTTCTAAAGTTCGGCTCGGTCTAACCTATTTCCATCCCTAGATGTGGGTAGCTAGAGTTTAGTTTTGGGTGCAGCTCTCTTTTTTCATTAAAAAAAATCAATATTGAAATTATTGATAATGATTGAGAAAACGAAAATAGGTCATGCATGAAAGTAGAGTGAAAGCTATTAATTACCAAATATCATTGAACAGTAGCTTAATTCTAATTCTAATGGTATTAGAAATGAGTAAATAAATGGTTTAGTCACTTTCGAATGTTTCAATTTTAGTATCAAAAGTGGCTTATTAAACACGGGATTTACTCAGTCCATTATATAGAGTATATGTGCAAATTTTACTGTAGATTATGATCCATGTAATAGGTAGACCATATGGTATAGTTTTGTTTTAATTTTTTTTTTTTCACATGTACTAGTTTTTATTATAGTATATCTTTTACTATGTCATTTATGATAATTTCTTTTGATATAAATAATAGATTAAAATTGTCAAATTATCAAATTGTTTCAACAATGAAAACCAATTGGTTATCATACTATCAGATGACCAAATGTGACAATGTCAAAAAAATCAAGGAACTAATATAATCATATTAAAAGCCAATAACTAATAAATGTGACGATATCACAGTAATTGCGAGATTAAAGGTAAAATTTTCTCTTTTATTTATTTATTTTTTTGAAATACTCATGATTCTTTACAACTTACAAGTTGGTATCAATTCTATATTTTTTCAAAAATTTTCAGCCCAAAGAATCTAAGCCCTAACCACCTGAGTTCAAACCGATGACCACTTATTTAAAATGGTAATCGAGATTCCATTTTCTCTCCTTTTTTTTTGATTATGTTAATATGATATTTATTGAGTATTATAAAATTTTTAAAAAATATTATGTGTTGTTTGTGCTTTACTACAATTGGGAGCAGCACAAACCTCCAGCCAGGATTAACCACAAATCTTTTCATTCCTAATTTAATGGCTAGCCCCTACTATACATTGAACAAGGTCCCAGTTCACACCTACTTTTGGGTGTTATCCAAATTGAGGATGCATGACCTTAATGCTTTTTCTCAATGTTCACACCAGAGAGAGACAGATCAACCGAAACATATTATATATATAATTTTATGTAATTAATGTTGCAAGTCCAATTACTCAATCGCAACAACTTAAATTATTTATACCAGTCAAAGAGCTTTTGTACTTGGCAATCCATGAGGAGTCCACACAAATTAAGTTTGTTAGCTTCAATTCATATTCATTAGAATATCTTAAATTTTGATCGCATTTATTGAAGTAGTCAAGCTCAACTAGTAAATATGTAGTTCTCAATATGAAACGCTTATCAATTATCATTGTATATCTAAACAAATATAATGGATAATGAATACATAATTTTATTTTATTTAATTCACACTTATTTATTATCATTCAGTGTTGATGTAGCAAAAATGAGCGATGGTAAGTGTATGGGTGTGAAATGTCGTTCTTAGGGAATTGAGAGTTATGGCGTGTAATATGTAATCACAAGCAACTATGTACTAGCATAAGGAAATACATAAGAAGCTAAGCAAACAACAACAAATAGCCAAGAATTCAAACGTGAACGCACGCAGGTATCCTAGCCTAAAGCCAATTCCGTGTGCAAATATACAGAATTAGAACAAGGAGTTGTCTCACTCTTGTGGTGTAACAATTCCAAGTCCATCAAGCACACAAAGCATCTTAAACCCCCAATTTTCCCCTATTTTTTCGTAGAAGCAAATTGGGTTTATGCAAGGGGTGGCTCAAATCCTTGACCCAATTCATTATCATTGTAGCCAAGAATTCTCCAAATATATGCTAATGAATGTGTACATCAAACATTAACAAGATATAAATACAAAATCTTTACAAACACATGAACCCTAGGTTAGAGTTCTTCACTTTTTTGCAATAATCACAAATTTAAGCATCAAGATAGATAATACAACCCTAATTCAATTTCAAAAACTAACTACTCATAATTAAATAGCATAAAGAACACAAAAACACAAGTAATAAACATAAATCTTACAAAAGAAAGAGATAAGGTAAAGAAAACTTCTCTAGTGAAATGGATGGTAAATCTTGGAATCCAAATGTTGAATCCTTGATTACAAGTTTCAAATATATTCATGAACAAAAATTTAAGCTTAATCTAACCTAAAAATATGAAAGGAAGCGAAAGAAAATGACTAGGCCTGGTTCGAATGGGAGTCGGAATTGTGTAAAAGTGAGTGAAAATGAGCTTAAATATGAACAGGGAGTGGGTGGCAATACCGTGCCACTGGCCATGCCTAAATAAGCCCAAAAATGAAGTGCACACTGCCTCGGGTTGGCACGGTCGTGCCCTTGGCCGTGTACCTCCTGCAAGCAGAATCCTATGCAACTGCTTTGACTTCTAGGCTAGTTTTCGCCCCAAAACCTTTTCATTGGCTTTTGTGGTCTCCAAAGAGGTTATAGTCCTTCAAGTTGGCTTTCCAATGGCACAAAAATCACTTCATTTATACGTTCCTAGGCTGAGATATGGTCGAAATGAGCGAAATTGCAATATACGATTTTGTTAATGGAGAACCAAAAATAGTCATTCCACGATATATAATACTAGGACCAAATATAAATGTTGTGAAAAAAGAACGATTGAAAATGAATTGCCACATTTAAATCTAGGAACGAAAATGAAATTAACTCAAATGAAAAATATTCGTTTGTAAAATTTTCTAATTGGAGAAAATAGAAAAAAAAAATAAAGAAATAAAAAGAAAACAGTCGACCAAAACTTGAGTAAATAATTCAGACATTTTTCACCCATATTTTGAATTTTCTAACGGGATGTATTCAAACTTATCTTTCATAAATTCTTAAAACCTAATATATTTTTAATAAATTTTTATTAACTTTTCTAGAGTCGTTTTAAACTTTTGTAAACTTTGTGAGTTTATAAAAGTTTAAATAAAAAACATTCATAGACTTTTATTAACTTTTATGATTTTTTTAACAAAAATGATCATTTCATTTCTATTCTTTAAACCAACTATATACTAAAATTTAATTGTTAAATGATTATTCCATTTCTATTCTTTAAACCAACTATATACTAAAATTTAATTGTTAAATTTTGTTCTTAATTAAACAATATAATGAGTCAAAATATAATTGCTATTCTATTATTTGTCTATTGCGTTACCGATAAAATATAATTCTTTTTGTTCAAAATTGATTTCATGAAACAACAATAATGTTGTTACAAAAGCCAAAGACTTGTTTAAAGTCAAATTATAGCTATGGAATAATCCATGAATCATAGGCAGAAATTTGTCATCTTTTTAGTAATCTCAAAGTGGTCCAAATTCTTACAGAAATTCAAGTGTTGTGTTGTCGTATATCCGAGTACAACAAAAGAAAGGCGCGTGCGTGATTCTTTTATTTTGTTGTAATTTTCTTCTTTTTTTTTTTTTTTTTTTTTTTGAGTACTTGTATTTTTCTTCTTCGTTTTCAATAAATATATAATATTTATGTTATTTTTTAATAAGTTATTGAACTAGACATGAAGATATAATTAGATCAAAAGTTTTTTAAAAAGTTATTATTTGTAAATGCACGGTTAAGCGTTTAATGACAAATCACAAACAACATGCTTTGAATCAAAGCACAGAATAAATAACAATGGTTATAGCACGGACTATGGTTCATATTGCATATTGTGGATTTTGGTAAAAAAATTATGTATCTAAAGTTGATATATTTTGTACTTGCAATTAACATTTTATGTGTCTCTAAATAAATTGAAAACACATAACACGTTAACTATAGACACATAATATGTTAATTACATGTATAAAATATGTTAACTGCAGACACATAATAAATATATTTCTAAACATATTATGTGTTTGCAGTTAACATATTATGTACATATAGTTAACAGTTTATATGCGTATAGCGATTGCTATTTTGGACCAGAATTTGTAAGGTAAGATAGATCATGGAACATGGTATAATTTGCCATATAATAGAACACGGACAAACATATATATGTACAAAGTTGAATTTGTTGCAAACGTAAAATTGGCAGGATTAAAATTTAAAAAGACTGGACAGCCCATCAGAATTAATGGGCCAATGTCCCCTTGAAACCGTCCAAATAAAGAAGGTTTGTTTTGATTGTGCAGAAAAGAGATTGGGGAAAATTCAGTTAACGACGGTGGGCAGAGAATAAATCGCACACGCGAATCTCACACAACAGGACAACATTTTACTGCCGGACAACACTTACCAACTTGCATTTTCGATACTAACGGAGCGTTTGGTTGGAGGAAATAACAATTAATTTCGATACTAACAGAACGTTTGGTTGGAGGAAATAACAATTCTATTCCTACTTAGTTCTCACATAATTTTGAAGGCAGACAAATTTTTTCGTTTAATGTGAGAGAATTGTAATTCTGCGAAATTTAAATTCTCTCATTTTCACAGAATTAGAATCTCATGCTTCCTTTGGTATTTCAATTCTAATGGATTTTAGGAAGAAAAAAAATAGTTTTGAGACATAATTACCTATCTTTTTTAAAAAAAAAAAAAAACATAAAATTGATGTTTGATCTCTTTTTTTCCTTTATAGTGTGCATTATTTTTATACTGTCAACACAGAATGTCAATCAGTAATCCAGCCTCAAACAAATATATTTTATTCAAAACTCCTTTATCTATTTGATTGTTTTCGTTATGCAATTTTAGAGTTTATTTACAGCGTGTTATATAAATTTTCAACTACAAAATTTAAATTTGGTCATTTTTAATAATTATGATGATGGTGAGTATTTTGGACTTTATACTATTTATTCCATTTCAATTCTCATGCATACCAAACATTAAAATTGAAACTCTATTCTATTCCTGCAAATCAAACACTGGAATTTAAATTACTAATTTATTCTCACATTATTCATCCCTAATGGAATTGCAATATCTTTTCATTCTAATTCCCTCCCTCCAACCAAACGCTCCGTAATAATAAAAATAAAATTTCAATTAGAATGAACGATAAGATGTCGATATGTCGAACAATAAGATGTCGATATGTCGAAGTGTCGAACAATCAAAAACATAAATGAACGATGGACTAGATGATTGACCTACTCAATTAATTACCAAAATAATTCAATATAAATAATAAAAAAAATTATAGCTCTATCTAGTCCATGAAATATAAGACAAGTGTACTGTTCATCCATAACTAATATGACATTACAATAGTAATATAAATAATAGAAAAAATTATGCTCTAGTCCATCAGTTATTAGACAAGTGTACTGTTCGTTCATAAGATATGACATTACAATAGTATCCCATAATTAGCCACCAAGATGTCATATTTAATATTTTTTTTATGTTATTTTGAACGAAAAATTCACATGTTTTTGGCAATCTGACATGAGCTGTAATCAATGGATATTTAGTAAATTTTAATACCATAAATGTTTAATTTAACTATTAATAATCTTAATTGTCACATTCCAAATACACTAAATTAAACCCCAACAAATGATCTATTTTCCATCCAAAATCAACTTATTCATCCACAAAAATTAGCTCTAATGTGTACTAAGAATTTGTTGAGTATATGTTAGGTTTTTGTCCAAAAAAGTTAAATGGAGTAATAAAAATACAATTTTACCATTTCTATATTAGTATTGTTTATTTATTCATAAATAATAACTTCATCCATCAAAATAAAGACTAAATAAGCTACTTTAATAGCTAATTAGAAGTTTTAATGGGTGGTCATAGAATCGAATCCCGGTGGTGATGGCATTAATTCTTTGAGTGAGAAAGATTAAGAAAGTATAGAACAAATAAAACCTTGTAAAGAGTTATAAGTATTTCAAAAAATATTGGATATACAATTACATTTACTTTATAATTCATGAAGTGTGGCCATATCAACCAGTTGAAGCCAAAGAATGAAGAAGATCAAGTAAAGTGGTGGTTGGCTTGATTGTTTCAATTGCATGGTTACTAGACAACTTATTGTGAGATATTGATTGAAAGACGTTAGCTGATCGAGTTTATGAGTTTGAAAATGTTGGGTGTTTTGACATACATTGGGAAGGATCTTTAGCCCAACCATTATTGCATGGACCATGGTCTACACAGCCCCACTAGGCCCTAACTACTAAAGTTATCAAAACGAATTTAATCCGTCAGGCTAGTCTATTCCACATCGCTAAAAAAATAGGACAAACTTTAAATTTAATGGACCACCAAATCGACGGGCTTTTTAGCCCACCAGGCAAAATGGGACTACTTAGACCATGGACCAATATGCTATATGACAATGTGAGTCATAAATAAATGTTTGCTTTAAATTAGTACTAATACTGAATGTATAATTTTAATGTATTCAATGTTCACCTTTTTGATATATTATACATAAAAATGAATATTCAATATACAAAAAAATTGAACCTTCAGAAAATAAAAGTTCAATGTATTATAAACGAAACTTCAATATACTAATAATGAACTTATGTCAATGGTTCATCTTGTAAGGTGGATCATGGTCTATGCTTCCATGATATAATGATTGGCCGAATCACCCATTACTACTCAAAATATTTAAACTTTTCACATTTACGATTTTCATGTAAAAATTCCCATGATCCCTTATTTTATATTATTTATTTAGAAATTTTTTTTTTTTAATGTTTTATGTTCGGTCATATCTAATAAAATCAACACATACAATTTGTTATTATTTTATTTTATTTTTTAATGATAGAAAAATAAAATTTATCCTCACTTCTTAGAAGGAACCTTTGTTTTACCATCTAATTAAACATTAAGTAACCTTACATAATTCTTTAATTTTAACCAAATAGAAATTTACAAAATTTTGTTTATTAAACTGCATTATTTTTAATATTGAAGATGAATAATTACTGAGTTGAAAGATGATTCCAAAAAAATCTTAAATGTTTTCGTATTCTATTGGCTTTTTGAATCGAAGATTGTATGGAACTTGAAAGAGTTGACAGCAATGCCATCTACCTGTTGTAATGTATTAGGATTTATATATGTTTTTGAAATTTTTTTTGTCAAAATTGTGGACGTGCCGGAGTGGTTATCGGGCATGACTAGAAATCATGTGGGCTTTGCCCGCGCAGGTTCGAATCCTGCCGTCCACGATTATTCGGTTTTCTCTTCTTTCGAGCTAATTAATGTCGTCCTGCTGCTCCCATTCTTTTCTTGTGGCTTAGTTGGACACTAATACCCGATTTGCAATTATACAAATTAAAATTCAACTTGTAACTATACACCTAATTTTGCCCTTCACATTAAAACTTATCTATTATTTTAGCACCCTAACTATTGATTTTGTATCAATCTAATTCTCTTCGTTTGTAGTAAAGCATTGTTAGTTTTCTAAGATTTATAAACATGTATCTACTTTTCTTCGGCTTCAATTTTAAATGTCAATTTGTTGGTTAGAATATTAATTTATATTTCCAAATAATTAATATATGGTGATATGTATATGTTTGGTTGTGTATTTGAACACCATAATGGGTGGTCTAGGCGGCCGACTAAGTCGCTTAGGCGTTGACCGCCTAAGCCTCCTAGACGTCAATTAGGTCTCCTAGGCCGATTAGCTATTGTTTTTTTTAAGAGTTATTTTACTCAAAATGACATCGTTTTGTGCGATAACTCTAAATTGTTCAAACTCTATATGTTTTTTACGTTAACATTTAATATTTTAGTATTTACTATTAAAGTATTAAATAATTTATAATTATTAGTCTTAAAAAAAATTAAAAATAAAAATATACACTGACACCTAGGCACCAATTAATTGCCGTCTAGGCGCTAGGTGCCCCTTGAGCGCCTAGCGATTTTTCATTCATGGTATTTCTACATATAGTGTTTTCTCATATATAGAGTTTTCTCAAATTACCTTCACTAAATCTTCATATATACTGATTGAAGGAAATTTGAGAAAACTCTATGATATGACCAATATATATATCCATCAATAATTTCGAAATTCAAAGTACACGGTTAATTTTAACTAACATAATATGTTATTGGTGGATTAAAGCTGCCACTTTATACATAATTAAATGGAGAATTTTATATAGAGTAACTGTCATTTCTTTATATATGCATACATATATTACAAAAAGAAGGCTAAAGTGTCATCCGGCACCCTGAACCATTCCCGATTATTCATGCCGCACCCTAATCTTTAAAAACGTATATTTAGATCCATAAACCATTATTTTTTTTTCGCCTAGAACTTTTTATAGGTTTTCAGGTTACCTGATGACATGGCACCGGTTTTCTGCTGATTTGGAGTCCACATAAGCTTTATTAAAAATAAAATATATGAGATGGAATCCAGCTGTATTAATTAAAAAAAAAAAATAAAGTCAGATAAAAAATTTCTCCCCACTTCAACGACTTTCCGGTGTTCGGATTTGTTCAGCAACCATGAGAAAATGGAAGATGAAAACGACGACGATAGGGCCACTATTTTCTGGTCAGTGTTGTTCTCATTCTCGTCTGACTCTTCGGAGACGTTCCTGCGGTGGAGGGCGGAGCGGATCAGGCAGCGGCGGCAGAGGGAAACGCGGAGGAGAAGGAGGCGGAGGCGGGGTGAAGTACAGCATGGCGGTGGTGGCGGTCAAGAGAAAGTGAAGCTCCGGCTTCTACAGCGACCGGTGAGGTGGTGAGGCGGAGGCGAGGTGAAGGACAGCATGGCGGTGGTGGCGGTCGAGAGAACTTTCCCTCTTTCTCTCTCTTTTTATGAACACATAGATATAATGTTCAGAGCATATATAATGTGCAACAGCATAATGAACTATATTATGTTTATGCTAATTAAATCAATTCATTGAGGTAATGGTTTGTAGTAATTTTCATAAAGAAGCTCAATATGGATGAAATCCATGATATTCATGTGCTGCGGTTGATTGTTGAAGAGAAAGAAGACTGCTATAAAGCACTGAGAGTTATCCACCAGTTATGGCATGAAGTGCCTGGAAGGTTTAAGGACTACATAATGCATCCCAAATTTAATGGGTGAGCAAGATCTTACTATGATGATGGATTACTCCTGTGAGAAGTTTATATTCGATCCTAATATACATGTTTAATTTATATGTATCAATCTCTCCACAGAGTAGTTATATATAGGTGGCGGCATGGTGCCACTTGAAGTTCAGATTCGAACAAAGAAGATGCACCTGCAAGCATCGGCGATCATCGGGTGACCGGATCCCTCCGCATGAAGCCCAAGCCCGACTCCGACCTGCGGCCATATTGGAGGACGGTATCTCCGTCCAACACCGCCATTTCCAAACCCTCCTCTTCGAGAACTCAATTAGAGCGGAGGCCAATATCCGCGACGTCGCTAAGCTAGCGCAAGTCAAGGATGATATTGAGAAAATGAAGGTTGACCGTGATGAGCTTACTGCAAAGTTGAATGAGACTGAGGATGAACAAGAAGAAAAAAGAAAAAAGATAAAAATAAAAAAATCCACGTCAGCATATTATTACCTGCAACCTGTAGTTAACCTATAAAAAGTTCTAGGCGAAAAAAAAATAATGGTTTATGGATCTAAATATACGTTTTTAAAGATTAGGGTGCGGCATGAATAATCGGGAATGGTTCACGGTGCTGGATGACACTTTAGCCCAAAAAGAAAAATTCTTAAGAACTTAAAAATAACTAATTGCAAGTAACTACAAATTAATAGAATAAGTCTTTCCTACAAATGTTATTCTTGAAAATTATAAGTTTAAACAAGAAATAAAATAATTCTAAAAATATTATTCCATTCTATATGTTCTAGAAATCGTTGGAAAAATAGCATGAAAATGATTATTTTGTGGTACAAATGTAAATGGGGTCCACTTTGAATTTGTGTTAGATCAAAGTGGATTCGATTTTTTCGTGGTAAGACGAAGAGATTGATATATTGTACGCTCAAAACGGATAATGGGTGAATGAGAAAAATTGATTGTCAAAGTAGATGCATTATTTGAATTGGAAAATCAATGTGAAAATACTTCAAAATAGTATTTGTCCCACATTAAAAAAAAGAAGGGAATTTGCACCACAATATATACAAAAGCATTTTAGAGACATGTTGAATTGTATAGCATAAATGCTCTCTCTCGCATGTAAAGGTGCAAATCAATTCTTATAATGCCTTGAACTACTGTTCGGACTATCGCTAAATGTTACAATGACTAATTTTATTATCAATTTTCTATATAAGCTTTGGATGAGCAGGTCCCTTATAGCATTAAAGGGATGTAGCAAATAATCTAGCCTTTTCTCTTCGTATTTTTTTTTTTTTTTTGTTAAGACTTCTCTTCGTATTTTTATTCTTCTTAATTTCGTAAAAATAATCTTTTTTGGTAGGATTATATTCCTAACATAAATGCTGTAAAAAAAATTTCCCATAAGAGGCTGATATACTCTACCGTCCATTTATCGCCATGGTTGTTGCTGTCAATGCCACATGTAAAAATAATGGAAGATGTCGATTTGCGTATAACTTTGTAATATAAAATTTATAAATAAAATGTGTTGTCCATTACAGATGTAACCTTTCAATTGTAACCTTCACATGATATGACAAGGTGTGGCAAAATACGGTTTACCTGTGAAGTCCCTCCGTTGTATCACTTTGACAAAGAGCTACGGAGAGGTTGAGACGTAGGACAATTTATATCAGGCCCACATAACGTTATGGATTTTGAATAAAAATAACGACCTAAAAAATTTATACTCGTAAAATACAAAATTTTATAACACAAAACGCGCACACATGTTATATATTTAATTATATTTCAAATTTAATTTAGGTACATAATTTGTGCTCATAGGTACAAAATTTCACAACATATATAAGACCATAGTTAAAAAATCGATTGGCGCTCCTCAGGCGCTCGGTGAGCGCCTAGTGCCTATGATGTCTAGGCGGGGATTAATCAGCGCCTAGGTGCCCGTGTATTTTTTTATTTTATTTTTTATTTTTTAAAAATTTGTTTAAGTATTTTTTATTTTTTAAAGACTAATAATTATAAACTATATAATACTCTATAACACTCCCACATGGATGATGAGAGTGAGTTCGAGCCTCAGTGGAGGCAACTATTGACTCTTTGTGTTTCTGTAGGTTGAGAAAGTAGCTATCGACAGATACTACATTGTAACAGAGTCAGTAGTACTCAAAAAATAAATTATATAATACTCTAATAGTGAATACTAAATATTAAAATCGCTCAAAATGATGTTGTTTTTAAATGAAATAACCCATTAAAAAAAAAGAACAATAGCTAATCTGCCGACTTGGCGGCATAGTCGGTACATAGAAGGTCTAGTTGGCGCCTAAGAGGCCTATGCAGTTAGTGCCTAAGCGGCTTAGGCAGTCGCCTAGTCGGCCAGCCATCTAGACCACCATGTAAGGTGATACGCTAGGCGGTCGACCGGCGCCTAGCGCTTAGACAGTGATTAATTGACGTCTAGACGGAATTTTTGCAACACGGCATAAAACATAAAAATTCATAACATAAAACACGATTACTAATTTATTTTACATACAAATTTCATACTCGATAAAAAATTTTATAATACAAGACATAAAAACTTTACAATATAAAACACGTATACATGTATCGGGATTCACAATGTATTTTAAACCTTGATCCATGGCATAAGGATTGGAGAAGTAGTGGGATGATTCAAACAATCAAACGTGCAGAAGATATCGATTATCAAACATGTTTTCGAACCGTGGGTCGCTTCTGTTTTTTACACTTTCACCTAGACTATTTGTATTTATATAATATTCTTACTTTTACAAGTGGAACTATAACTTATAATTATTGATGGATAAATACTACCCGGCTCTACCACGGGTCAGCTCCGGAGCGGAAATAGGGGGTCAACTCGGGCCCACACGACTGGGTCGTATTGGGCCCAAGTTGACCCCTCGAGGTCGACTTGGCCGACCCCGGTCTATGACTTGACCCCTCGGGGTCGACTCACGGGCGACCCCGGCCCATGAGTCGACCCCCAGGCTCGGCCACGGTCTCGGGTCCCGATTTGAAGCGGTCTTCCCGGCGCAAGACACGGTCTTAGGCCGTTAGACTGGTTCTCTCCGAGCGGTTGGGCCTAGGAATTAGTATAAAAACATGCAACATTGTCCTATTGAGACATCTTCATCATACTTTGTCCTAACGACATTCTTGTTTTATTATTACACAATCTTGTAATAGCTTTATCCTTTATTCATTATATAAAATACCTCTGAGGTACACTTTGATCCGTTACTTGTCATACCCCCTATAATCTTATCGGGTTTATTAATTCAGACTACCCGGGTTAATTAAATCCATCAATTATAATCATAAACACGTTGGATAGATAAGACTATGACTTAATTACACTATTTTATTGATTTATAATACCATATTGAAGCTTGTTTAGTTTAAATAACGAGTAAATTTTATTATTCTACAGATTTAATGGGTTAATTTGACACATTATTTTTAAATTTTTATTTAATTGGGAATGATATAGAAAGTGAAATTATTTATGCCATTAATTTTTTTTTTTTTGATAATCCAGATTTTTGGACTTCACTATTTAATTGATTTTTAGAAACTCGGAAAATGACTTTAGAAAGTCATTTTTCAGATTTTTGTGTGTGTGGGTATTCAATAAAAATAAAGTAAAAAAATTAGTCACTTTGATCAGTAAAAAAGGTCCAATTTGACAGAAAACATCTTTCAAAATTTTTAGTCGGAATACGTTTTATAAATTTTTTCCCGTATTTATATTCTCTCTCATCACTTTTTAACCTAGTTTTCAAATTATTATTATTACGTTCACCACCACAACAACACAATCACAACTACCAACACCACCGCCAACACTTCGACTACTACCACAACACCACTTATTATTATTATTATTATTATTATTATTATTATTATTATTATTATTATTATTATTATTATTATATTACAAATAATATATTTAATTTTAGGAAAATAAACCAACTAGAAAAATATAATTTCTTTAACTTTTGATCAAATATTATAAATTAAATTATTTTTCAAAAAATGAGTCATTTTCTGAAAATTCTTTTCTGGACAACATTTTTCAAGTTTCTAAATCAACGCTAAATGTGTATATTTTGGCACTTAACTGTTATAGCTTAATAGTATTCCTTTTGAATTGGTACATATTTTAGCTTAATTAATACTAGCTACATAGTAATACAAGCATAATAGCTTCGATATTACTTTTCAAAATAAACTTTTCTAAAGAAGTATTGCTGATTCTAAATTAGTATCTTCTTTTTTTTTTTTTTTTTTTTTTTTTTTTTGGGTTTTTGCCCAAGGTATCCCTCCAGCCGACCGCTAGAAGACTAACCTCCGTCCCAACTGTCAGCACACTAAGTGGTAGGGGACTGGCCAAATGGTTTGCTCCATTCACCTGGGTGGGGATCGAACCCCCAACCTCATGCTTAAGGGACGAGGTGCTGAACCACCACGCCAACCATGTTGGTTAGTATCTTCTTTTTTCATCTCATTTAATTTGTCTCAAAATAATGTTTACTTCTTTATTACGGAGTATATTTTAAACACATCCTACTACTTTTCAATATTATTACTATGAGATTAATTGGGTAAGCTTTTTTAAATCTAAATTAGAATTGTCAAAACGGACTAAACTTATCAAACCCAGCCTCACTTTGCAATAAGGGTGGAGTGTGTTTTGATTTTCAAGGCCACTAAAGTGGTAGGCTTGGCGGGCCGGGACTGCTTCTCTTTGTTTATATATAAAAAGAAATAGTGTATTAATACATTGTATAAATGATTTGTATGTTTTAAAAAAACTTTGTATTGCCAAGGACCTTGCGGTCTAATGACACTCGGTGTCCCTCAGTAGGTTGAAAAAGTAGCTATGAAGAGATATCACATTGTAACAGAGTCAGTAGTACTCAAAAATTAAATTAATAAAATACCAAGAACCTTGTTAAAAAAGTTAATGTATTAGTACATTGCATAAATGATTTGTAATATATGTATTTATATTAATTAGAGAAAATCATTATTTTGCTCTCTCAATTGTTTTGCAACGGTCAATTTAGTCCATAATTTTTAATTTGAACGAATTTAATCCTTGAATTGTTTTAAATTTTGTCAATTAAATCCCTTTGGTATTATTCCGTAACTCAACCGTTAGTGCCAGAAACACCTATCGGTCGTGTGATCGAGAAGTAAACATACTTTCCGGTCACAGGCAAGCGTTTACTTTTCAGACTAGCCGATATGCAAATTTACTTCTAAATTGTTCTTATTTCAAATTGTTAGTTGCCCTTATTTGAATGTGCACTTCTCGTACGTAACCGAGAAGGGCCAGCAACACCTCTCGATCGGCAATGTGGCCGAGAAGTAAACATACCTTCCGGTGACATGCGAGAATCTATTTTTTGGCCTAGCTGAGATGTAAGTTTACTTCTCAGGGACTCAAATTAAATAAGGGCAACTAACAATTGAGTGACGGAATAATGGCAAAGGGATTTAATTGACCAAATTTAAAACAATTCTAGAGGATCAAATTAAATTCGTTCAAATTGAAAAGCAGAGAATAATTTACAGTTGAAAAATAATTGATGGGCCAAAATAATGATATTTCCTATTAACTACTACATGTGTTTGAAAATTTTAAAACTTTGCATGAATTGTCTATTTATTTGAACGTATTAGTTGTTATTATGTTTACCAAATTATACTTATGTTTGTTTAAACTATCTAAACTATTTAGTATGCAATTGATACATTTTAAATTAATTTTTGAAAAAAAAATTGTAATTTATGCCCATGCATCCATAATATGCTAATTACCAATGTCACTCTTGAATTATTAGTGGTGCAAATGTTGCCCATCAATTTTAAAAAAACGGTATATATACTGCCCCTTGTAATTTATGCCCATGCATCCATAATATGCTAATTACCAATGTCACTCTTGAATTATTAGTGGTGTAAATGTTGCCCATCAATTTTCAAAAACGGTATATATACTGCCCCTCTCGCGCCAAAAGGAGGGGCAATATTTACACCACGGGAGGGGCAATATATGTACCGTTTTTTAAAATTGAGGGGTGACATTTACACCACTAATAGTTCAGGAGTGACATTGATAATTGACATATTATGGAGAGGCATAAATTATAATTTTCCCTTACTTTTTTAATTAAACATTATTTTTTAGGAGTTTCCTAGGCTAGCTTACCATAGCCTATGGGGGCCTTATTCGGCAAATTTTACTGTGAACAAAGCATTGTGGACCATGGTTCAAAATGGTGTCATTTCTTTTATTGAAAAGACACGGCAGCCGTTCTGCATTATAAGCTCGGCTTGTATAACATATTCTATTTCATTTTATATACGTTGTAGTTTCATTTCAACACAACTACAGTTTCATTTTGTTTCAACTATAGTTTCATTCGACATTATACATACGATAGTCTTATTATAGTGAGACATGTAATTGAATTTCACTTTATACACATTGTAGTCTTATTACAAAATCACTATCTAATTAAACTACGGTTTTATTGGACAATATACACTCAAATATCACTAGTACAAAAAAGCCCATAAGCTACACCTGTACAAGTGTTTTCGCTACACCTGTAGCGGTGTAGGCTATGGAAGTGACTGTAAAAGTATATACTTTTCGCTACACCTGTTGAACAGGTGTAGCGAAAAGTATATTATTATTTTTTAATTAAAAAGTTTCCGCGGCACCCGTTGAACAGGTGCCGTGGATACCTATTTTTTATTTAAAAATATATATATATATATATATATATATATATATATATATATATATATATATATATATAAACACAGGTGCACTATGATTAAAACAACTCAGAAAGAAAAGGCTACTGTATAAATTACGGGAACTCAAATTATGGTTTAAAAAATCAAAACAATTAGAAATACTGCAATTAATCTAACAATTAGCTATTAATGCACACAAATTTCAACCAAATACTTCACATTCAGCTCACAATCCTCTTCTGCCACCTCTTGCCTCCTTCATCCTCCTTCAAAAGCCACAACTGTTCAGCCCAATACTCCACTTTTTTCCTAAACCAAACCAAACATGTCACTCAAAAATTCAAAGCCACTATCTGTGAAGAATTCAGAGTGTTGAGATCAAATTTGAAGCCACAAGAAGACTACTTACATTTCACTTGAAATGCTATTTCTGAAAAATATAAGCATGGTTCTAAGGCAAATATTAGAAGAAAAACTGAAGCTGAAATGGATTAGTCGTATGCCTTCAATCCTGAGAAAATAGAAAAAGAAAACAAAACTGAGAATCTAGAATGCTTGTCCTTAGGACAACCAGTTGATGATGAAACTAAGAAGAGGAATTCCAATGAGAATTCAAACCTTCCATGTTGTGTTAGCTCCTTTGTGGTAGGCACGTGATCCTGAGGAAGTCCAGCCATAGATAAAAACTCCCTGATATCATTGCAGATATCAACATTGCTCTTCACTGGCCTTCTAACCTTGCAAAACACAAAAAGAAGGAATCTTTTTACAACATCGGCAACAAGAAATCAATAATCAAACAGATGCCTTCACATTCATCCATTCTTACTGCAAATAGCCACAAAATTGTTATAAAGATTCAAAGTTTACAAAACACCAAAGTGAATAGAAATTGAAACGAAGCACAAGAACAGTGACAAACATATTAGAATGCAGTATACAACCTAGTAATAACCAACTAGATGCACGGGTCACATTTTCCCTCCATCTTTAATACCACTCGGTGTTTCCACTCAATCTCTCCCTTTCGTCTCCTGAGAAATTAATATAGTCTATAACATACTCATTCTTTTCCTTCTAATTCTTCTTCCTGCGCAATTTTGCAAAGACTGGCATCATTATAAAGTTGACATACAAAAAATTCTCAACATCACCACAAGTTGGCTCAGCAGCTGTTCC
Organism: Ipomoea trifida; assembly: GCA_003576665.1. Taxonomy (NCBI): domain Eukaryota; kingdom Viridiplantae; phylum Streptophyta; class Magnoliopsida; order Solanales; family Convolvulaceae; genus Ipomoea; species Ipomoea trifida. Next base: position 13,784,059 of record CP025656.1, on the reverse strand, counting down.
TTGGTATAGCTAAAGGGATAAGTATTCTGATCTTCTCACTTTTAGCCTGGAAATATGAATTCCAGCATTTCTGCAAGGACTAAATGATGCTCAGGCAGGACTAAATGTTTTTAGGAAAGAAAAACAGTTGAATACAACTTAGGCAACACCAATGTTATTTTTTTCTCTTCTTTACATTGTTTGTAATTTCCAGAATTAGGAAAAATAATAGCTTGTGGAATTATAGAATGGAGGATATGATGGGATGAATGAAAATAGAACAAAAGTGCTTCCAGAGTTTATTGAAATTTTAAATTTCAGCTTATTCCATCTACCTTTATGCCATCCATCTTTTCAAGAGGCAGGCTCATCAGCTCCTCTACATCCTAATATTGCAACCAAAACATAATAACAAAATCTGAATAAGTTTAACACATTCAACAAAAGGAAACAAATTATTAGAGTGAAAGTACCTCATTTTCAGCGGTTCCTTCAATTCCTTTATGATTTCAGAAATTCTAGTGATGTATGAGTGTAAAAATAGGCCAACAAACATTTCTAGAAGAATGCTCAAACAGTTTAGGTGATATCAACACAGACTGCCAAATAATGAAAGGTTAAAATTGCAACTTACAGGAGAGGAAATTTACCTAGTTATACTCCTAGTTCCACCATTTGATTTCCTAGTGCCCTATAATTAGAAACATTTCATCAAGAAATGTATAGAAAACACAACAGAATAAACTAAAAAAAAAAATTGCAGTGACTCAATCTAAATAGCATCAAACCAATAAATAAGAAGAGAACAAATGCAATTTCAAGCTCAAAATAAAATAAGAAGAGAGCAAATACGTAGATCTGGAACTGGAGTCTCCAAAACAAATAAAATAAATTTGACATACTACAGAAGGTGTCTTATCAGTAAATCTGAAAAGGAATACAAACTACAAAGAATCATATAAATGCATATTCATATCCAACTTCGAACACATCTTTATGTTTCTTTACTTCAAAATTTAAAAATAAAAAATAAATAAATCAATTATACAATACTAATTCGAAATAAATAAATATAAAATAAATAACGAAAAATTACCAGGCAAATCGGCAGCGGTGGAGGTGGGGTTTGGCGTCGGCAATCGAGGAGAGGCGGTGACGGCTGAACGCGAGACGAGGCCGGAAATGGCGGGCGCCGGCGGCTGAACGCGAGACGAGGCCGGAAATGGCGGGTGCCAGCGGCTGAACGCGAGAGGGAGGCAATGGCTGGTGGCGGTAGTCGAACGGAGAGGAGGGAATGGCGGGTGGTGGGTGGTGGTCGGCCGCTGAACGGAGAGGAAGGTTCGCGATTGGGGAGGAAGTTTTTTTCTTTTGCGATTTGGGGTTACTGCGCAGATCTGGTTCGCGATTGGAGGAGGAAGGGTTTTTTGGGATGTGGGGGTGCTGCGCAGATCGGGTAAGCCACCCGGGGGTATTATTTTGGTTGATTTTCCGTGGCACCATCAAAGGGCGGTGCCGCGGAAAGTTTTATATTATTTTAATATATAACTTTTCTCGGCACCTGCGGGATGTGGGTGCCGCTGAAGGTTTAATATTAAAATAATATTTAATTTTTCGCTGCACCTTCTTTTTATAGCTGTAGTGTATTCTTATGTATATATTTACATTATTGCCACCATTTTGTTTTTTACTACTTTTCCCTACACCTATATCAAGAGGTGTAGTGTAAACCTATGCTTATATGATCATTTTTGTAGTAGTGTATGTGAAACTGTTATTCAGTTTCATTTTATATACATTGTAGTTTCATTACAACACAACTACAATATCGTTTCAATATAACTGCAGTTTCATTTGACAATATACACTCAATATGTAAAACATGTTATTCAAATTTTTTTTATACATACTATAGTTTCATTTAAGCGAAACTAAAATATCATTTCTATTCAACCGCGGATAAGACGGGATAGCCTTTTCTAAGCCCACGAAAGTAGTGGAGGGCTTTAAAGCCTGGCCCCTAGGCCAACTTTGATTGTACAAATCTAAACATACAAAATTTGCATCAGGGTATATAAAAGTTTTCCTCTTCAATTACTATATTAAGATGTCCAAAAAATTGTTACATTTCATAAATGCAATAACTTTATTATTTCGCATGTCATGCAAAACATTCATTAAATAAGAATTAAAGGAGTGTTTGGTTAAAACATTTGAATTGGAATAAAATACTTGTTAATTGTAATGAGTTTAAATAAAAGCTAAGAAGTTGGATCTCTCACGTTACTTGAGTGAAAAACCGACCCTGGTGAAACAGACATAACCTTGCTTTGCTGGCTAAGACATTTTTGCGGGAACGACGAATGTTCGCTTTTTGCTTGGTCATTTTGGCGTATCTCGAGTTTGATTGTGTAAAAGGAAAGGGTAGAACGGGTACAAACTAGGAACACATGATTTTAACAGCATGTGAAACTTAAACTCATTTCATGTTATGATCAAGTGGCACTTAACTAGCCCGCATGATCAACACCCTACTTCTTGAAACACTTCCAAGTCGAATGGTGAAACCGATGTTTACTTAAAAACCATATTCCTAGCCAGAGCATTAAAAAATGGTGACTCTTTCATGCTCCTACCAACGGATAGAAACTAGGAACGCATGCTTTTCGTAGCGTTCTCCACAAACGGCGCCAATGATGGTTTTATTGGGACCATGTCCATCATAAATCAGGTATAGAGGTACATAATTGGGGGGAGGGTAGGAAGAAAGCAACTTTATTACCCGGAATGCTAGGCCCAAAATAGCACGCACAAAGCCCGAGATATTGACCAAAAACGACGGCCGAAAGAAAACATAAATAATAAATATTATAGCCCTAATGAATTGAATATAGCCCAAAATGACGGCCTGATAATAAATAAATGACACAAGCTAAAGGATTAACAAATAAAACAAAACTAAATATGTTACTAGCGAGACTTGAACCCTGGTGTGCTAGCAAGAGAGAGAAGACTCAAACTACTAAACTTGAAGCCTGGAACTTGAAAGGGTTGATGGTAACATCTTCAAGCTGTTGTAAATTATTAGGATTTATATAAGAATTTTGAAAACATCAACCAATTGTGGACGTGCCGGAGTGGTTATCGGGCATGACTAGAAATCATGTGGGCTTTGCCCGCGCAGGTTCGAATCCTGCCGTCCACGTTTTATTCTGCCTTGCTAGTTAAACATGTGTTATGAACATAAAAAGTGTTTACTACCATAGTAACAATTGGTGGATGTGCTAAAGTGGTTTTTGGGCATACCTTGGAAATATAGGCTTACGGCCACACGATTCCCGCTGTCGGCCACACTTAATACTCCCTCTGGCCCATTTACTATTCATTGGTCAAACCAACTCTTATAATGTAATTTTTAAATATATAAATTTTATATATTAATACTAAACTTAATATTATGAAAAATTGAATTAAAAATTACTTCAGCCAAACATCGTTAAACGAACCAGACAATCATACTCTTATAATGTAGTTTTTAAATATATAAATTTTATATATTAATACTAAACTTAATATTATGAAAAATTGAATTAAAAATTACTTCAGTCAAACATCGTTAAACGAATCAGACAATCATTTTGAGACAGAGGTAGTATATGTTTACCTTGTCATTAAATGATAAATCTTCACATTGTAAATGGAGTTATATTAATAATTGAGTTAATTCCAGCAATGGTCCCCTGACTATGTTGATTTTCCAAAATTGGTCCTTGTCTTTTAATTTGGACGAAAAAGACACTTGACTATTGATTTTGTTCCGGCATTAATCCTTCCGTTAGTGTGGCGTTAAGTCTTGGGGTAAAAAGGTATTTTCCCTTCTTCTTCCTCTTGTTCAGTATATGTTTCTTCTTCCTTCCGCATCAGGCTCGCGTACATTCCTCCTCCAGTGGTTGGACAACCTTCCTCCTCAAGGAGCTATTACTTTGTGGGTGGCAGGTTATCAGGTTGTCTGCTGCTACACAGGAGCTTCCGAGATCAGCTATCTGCAATGTCCATGGAGTGAACCCCAAGTTTCTTGACGTTGGCGTGAAAAAGGAGGAGCAGCAGAATGGCAATCAAGCCTTCACCAAAGACGCCTACTACATTGGAAAGAAGTTGTGGAGAAAAGGCTACAAGGAACTACTAAAACTTCTAAGCAACCATTAAGGTTTATCCTGGACGTGATCATGCTGATCCTATATTCCAACTTCTTGGCAGCGCAGCTCCAATGTTTTATATGACATTATTTCTCCCTTTCATATGGTCAACTTCATTTAAGCCACACATTTTATAGTCTCTCTATTACTCTATACAGTCACTTAAAATGCTCCTAGCCAAGTCTTCTTTGCTTCTTTCTTCTGTTAATTCACATCTGACCTAACAAACCTCATTGGTGTGTGTTCGATTGCACACAGCAGTGATAACAAGAAGAACAAAATGGATTAATAGATGGATTACAGAGCTTAGGAAGTACAGAACGAATTAATGAGAAGCTAGCTATCAGGATGTATAGTATATATACGGGAGAGATCGAATGCAGTTACAATAGACTATCACCCTTCTCACTTGTCACCTTTCATCCTCCAACAATGTGAGTCGGAAAAAGTATCACACTTTAGATGAAAGGAGCCAATTGGTAATGCTTTTTGGACTGGTAATGTAGTATTGGATCTGCCATCGTATTATCATGGTGACGTCAGCCTCTTTTCTCGAGAAGACGAGAAACAGTGCTATTGGAATACATATACTTGAACCGAGAACTTATAATTGAGCAAATTTAATTTATTAGTTTACTACTATGTTGCTTGTGGATTTTGTTGATTCTATAATCATTTCCATGACTGTTTTCTTTCTCTCTTCTGCTTGTTTTAGCTATGAAGTGCTCCTGAATCCAATCACAACAGGCGTCGTTTGTACAACTACAACAGAAGCATTAGCGATGGGCAAAATCGTAGTATGTGCCAATCATCCCTCGAAAGAATTCTTTGTGCAGTTCCCAAACTGCCGCACATACAATGATGGAAACGGCTTTGTTAAAGCTACTCATGAGGCATTGTCCGAGCAACCTCCTCCCCTGAGCGACGAGCAAAGGCACAAGCTTTCGTGGGAGGCAGCAACCGAGATGTTTCTGAAAGCAGCCGAGCTGGAGAACATACCAAAGCGGGAACTGTCAATGAAGAAAAGCTCAAAGCCTACTCTCTCCACATCCATGAGCCTAAAAGACAATCTTGAAGATGCATCTGCGTTCATACACAATGTGGGAACTGGGTTTCTGAATTCGCCACCAAACGAAGAGCAATGTAAAGAGCTCGGCCTCGTACGTATTTAAGTACGCGAGCCCTGATGCGGAAGGAAGAAGAAACATATACTGAACAAGAGGAAGAAGAAGGGAAAAGACCTTTTTATCCCAAGACTTAACGCCATACTAACTGATTATAAACGGAAGGACTAATGCCGGAACAAAATCAATAGTCAAGTGTCTTTTTCGTCCAAATTAAAAGACAAGGACCAATTTTGGAAAATCAACATAGTCGGGGGACCATTGCTGGAATTAACTCTTAATAATTCTACATCAAATTATTCTATCACCACTCTTCACATTGTAAATGGAGTTATATCAATAACTCTACATTAAATTATTCTATCACCACGTACCACACCTAGTACTGCCAAAGTGGGCTGGCCCGCTCCACCGCGGACTTTTATGGGTCGTCCCGTTAGACCCGCGGCCTAGGAATCCAATCATTATTGGATGCACCAAAAATAAAAAGTACATTATTTTTGTACTGTAGGTACATTATTTTAGGGTACATTATTTTAGGGTACATTATTTTTGTACTGAAGGTACATTATTTGATATATACTATCAAATAATGTACGTACAGTACAAAAATAATGTACATTCAATACAAAAATAATGTACTTTTTATTTTTGGTCCACATAGCTGTGTGGACCATGGTCCATGCACTAATTTGTCCTAGGAATCATGTAACCCTAACCTGCCTCACGCGGGTTGGCGGGCCAGCCTGTGAACTTTTTTTTTTTTCCTCCTTTCTTTAATTTCAATGTTCAAAATATAGCTAAAGTTTAGAAATACTAACATTGCGAATTTACAATCCAAATTTTAAAAATTAAACCTAACAAAAATTAATATTAATTCAAAATTAAAATAGAATAAGTAAAGTCCACAAATTATATTTTTTATGTTAAACAATTACATTACTTTTAATTATATATATATATATATATATATAAAAGTTACACAGCAAGGCAGTGTACTGCCTTGGTGTGTAACATATATAATTATTTGTTTTTTTTTAATAGGGCGGGCATTATCGGGTCACGCCCGTTAGGCCCGCATTTTCATGGGCCTATTTTTCTATAACCCTAATCCGTCCCATTGTGGGGCGGGTGTGGGCCAGCCCGCGGGTTTCTGCCCATTTTGACATTTTTATAGGGCGGACCCGCGGGTCAGGCTGCGGGCCTTACCGGGTCACGCCCGTTATGCCCGCATTTTCACGGGCCTATTATTCTATAACCCTAACCCGCTCCATTGTGGGGCGGGTGCAGGCCAGCCCGCGGGTTTCTGCCCATTTTGACAGTACTACGCACACCTCCAAATTTGGTGTCTGCAGCTCATAGCTCTTCAAATTTATGGAGTCAATGATACGATTATTGTTCCGTGAACAAAAACAATCAACTAACATCAAGCTATACCTCCAACATTGTGTGCAATAGGCTGTGTTGGCTACTTGGCTTAGTTAGAGTCTTGCCTTGCCCCTCTTCTTCTTGTTTAGTACTTGAGCTAATGGAAGATTCAAACTTGCTGAGCCTTCTGATCTGCTCCTGAGGTGGTCCTGCTGCTCCCATTCTTTTTCCCCAGTGGTAGGACTCTTGATGAAAAGACATTTAAAAGTTCCCACTTGTGGCTTAATTAGACACTAATATATACCTGATTTGCAATTATACAGATCCATGTAGGCAAGTGCACCCAATTTTGCCCTTCACACGGAAAGTTGTCTATTATTTTAGTACCATAACTATTGATTTTGTAACTAATTTAGTCCTCTGTTAGGAAAACCGTTAAATGACTATTAAATTTGAAGGTAAAATAAAAATTTCAATAGTTGAGAGACCATTTCCTGCACTATTTGATATTTCAATAGTCGAGGGACCAATTTGAGAAGTCACTATTTTGTGAATATTGTTATATCTGAAAATTTTTCTTTATAATTTGTGAACCATAGTAAAGGAATCACAGCATGATCAAACACTAATTGTGTGTCAAACTTACACCTTTTTCAATATCAAGATTTTAACTTGGATGGAAATATATATATATATATATATATATATATATATATATATATATATATATATATATATATAGTGTGTGTGTGCGCGCGCGCGCTCGCGTTGTTTCATTTAAACTTTTGTTCATTCATAAGTTTTACTGGCTAGCATGCTTAAGTTTTAGTATATCGACGTGAACTTATAACTTGTGGTGTTCCACCATAAACCGATTAACATACATATAAATAAAGAAATATGAAATCACTTTAATCTATGTCATGTTTTTAATGAGCTAGCTTGTTCAAAATTGGGTGAGACTATATAAGAGTAATAAAGTTGTTGGAATATATATTAAAAAAGAGTAAATAGACACGTAATCGTATTGTTGATAGTTTGAGTACAAGATTTCGAGCGTTTCAATTCCTTACCTGTCACAGGGGCCTAGTAATTATGCTAGACATGGCTAATAAGTACAAAGTCTACAATAATAATTATAACAACCTTCTAATAGCTGTAGTGCTCTCATTCAACTCATATATAAGTGCGATGACCCTCCATAACTTATGCTCCTTAATAAGGTGAAGCTCTAATAAGTAGAATGACCATGCATTAAGTGTCTAGATTACCATTACGTTTGGTCACCTTTAATTTAGTACTCTACTCTCGGGTCTGGATCGGGTTTAGTAATTTTTTTTTAAAATTCATTCATTTTCTTTCTTGCTTATTTATTTATTATTTTTTGTCTAGGATGTTCAATGATATTTGTTTCCTATTTCCTTTTACCTTTTAAAATTTTTTTTTTTCCAAATTTCCTTTTAGATATCTAATCCCTTTAAAATTCTAATGAGTATATTGTTCTTCTTCCACCAATTCTTTATAGCTTCATACTGCTTCTTCTTTAGATGATTCAGGTCGAAAGCTCTTCACTAGATTTCTTTGCATACTTGGATTGAGAAATAAACCGTCCTGACTTAAAACTCTCAAACCCTCAAAACCTTTAAAGTTTAAACCCTTAAATCCCTCGAAACACTCAAAGCCCCAAATCCTTGACGAAATTTTACATTTTTACAATGGAATTCATTCCGTAGACTCCAGGCTAAGCTTGTCCTATTGCATTTCTCGAATAAAATAATCCGTCACAAGTGGTGGCGACGGAAAATGGCAACGAAATTTTACCTCAAAACCTTCAAAACTCTCAAAACACTTAAATCCTTCAAAACCCATAAAACCCCTCTCATCCTCGCATCCTTTTTCTTTTTTCTTTTTTCTTTTTTCCTAACCAGCCAAGGCCAAGCCTCAGCTGGGGTTTTCAATGGACCGGAACTGACTGAGGTTTTTATAGATTGGCCAAGGCTTGGTTTCGGCTGGTCTGACCGTAGCATAGCCTTGACTGAATACCGACAAAGGCCTAACCTTGGCTAGATAATTTTGGACAAGTTACTAGACCAGACCTTGACTCGAGAGTAGAGCACCAAAGGAGATACGGAGTAAAACATAATGGTCACTTAGACACTTAATGTAACGTCTTTATACTTATTAGAGCACTGCCTCAGGAGCAGCAGTTATGAAGGGTCATGACACTTATGAAGGTGAACGCTGCAATCATCAAAAAGTCATTGTACTTATTATTATTATAGTTGTTGTGCTTATTAGCCATGCTCAATATAAATACTAGGTCCTTGTGATAGACAAGGATATGCTCGAAATCTTGTACTCAATCTATCACAATATGATTACTTGTCCCAAAAAAAAAAAAGTAAAATTGCATGGTGCATCTATTGATAAAGCAAGAAAACTAAGTCCAAAACTAAAACATAAAATTTAAATTCCTAAATAGTAAAAAATGAACCCTTAAAAAACTAAATTATAAAGTTTAAAAGGTGAACACTAAGTGCAAGTAACTTTCGCAGTACATTCGGTGCGATAACGCTAGGTGCAATTAATATTGTTGCTAGGTGTACTTTATATTGTTGCTATGTGCACTCTAAAGGAAAACAATAACTACTAAACTCTAAAGTGAAATTTTGAACCAAGTTAATTAAAAAAACTAAACTATAAGCTGTGTAAATGTGTTAAGTGAGGATTTGGTTCAAAAATTTGTAATAACTTGTTGGGGATTGTGGTGCAGTCGAAATGACAATGTGTGGAATGGTATTCCCTTTGATCTAAATTCAATGCTACGAAAAGCTTTATTGCTGCTGGAGAATTGGTCTGCTGCCAACTTCATTTCACATGACCTGCATGTTGATAATACAGTGGTTAGATGGAATGCACCCCAGTATGGACGAATCAAACTTAATACAGATGCTGCGGTTGATCATAATAATAATTTGTTGGGGTTTGGTTGGGTGTTAAGGGATGATACTGGTGGTCTTTTAGCAGCTAAAAATTTGAGTGTTCGGGGTTTGTACGGCGTGAAGGAGGCTGAGGCTATGAGCGTACGAGAAGCTTTAAGTTGGGTGAAAAACACAGGCATGGGCAACGTTGATGTTGAGACTGATTCTCTTTTGGTTGTTAATGCTATTTCCAGTCCTTCATTTGTGTCTTCTTTTGGTTTAATAATTGACGATATTAAAGAACTAGCATCTATGATTGACGATGTTGAGTTCCGATTTGTTAAGCGATCTGCGAATCGTGCCGCTCATACTATTGCTAGGGAGGCCGTTTCTATGTCAGGTTGCGGGGAGTGGTATGATACTCCCCCTCTTTTTCTTGTAAGCTGTCTTGCTGATGATTTAATGAATTAATGTTTTGCTTTCAAAAAAAAAAATAAGCCATGAAAAACAAAAAACACTAAAACATAAATTATTAGAAAAGGTAGACAATTTCACTACACCTATACATATTATGTGATGTACTCTATGGTGTTGCTAAGTGTACTCCATAGTGTTATTACTTGCAATTAATGTTCAAATTATTTACGAAAATGCCACAACATTTTTCCCTCTCCATGCTTTAAAGTCACTAGGTTTTTCCAGAAGGACGACTCTGATTGGTTCCTAGTTCTCTCTTAAGCGCGAGTTCTTATTTGATTCGAATCCTAAGTGTATATGTTTGTGTGTGTGCGCGAAAGGTTTATTAATGAAAAAATGACGATTTTAGTCCATTAATTATACCTATAATGTAGAATCAATCCTTGAAATACTATATATACAAATTTTTCCAGTTAATTTTAAGTATGACTAAAGTGGTGGTTTTTATCCACTACTAACAAATCCATTAATATTAACAATACATTTTAAAATTTCAAATTATTGAATGACATATTAGTTATTTTTCATTTATATCATTTTGGAGTAATTGATTACTGAGATTGGCAACTCAATTTTGACCATGGGGTATAGTTAAAACTTCACAATTGTTTTGATTTAAGCAGGAAAACATCAGAAAATATAATCGATCCAACCAATTTCATCCATTGCGATATATAATATTCGATGTTATAATTTATATAATTGTATATTGATCTAAATATTATTAAAATATTATAATAAATTCATTCAGTGCAATGCACGAGCGAAAATACTAGTAAAATATAAAAGGACTTAATTAGCATTTCCCGCTAAATATAAAATTTTATGTTATCCGGAATAGTTCGTGACGGTTATAAACTGCCACTAAAAATTGTGTCATTTAACAACAACTAAAATATATCTCGAATAATTGACCAGGAACAGTTTTCAACAATTGTCCAAAATTGCCGTAAATGAGCTCACGACCCTGACAATTGACATAGACAACGTTTCACAAACTGCTGTTTTTTAATCACTACAATTTAATCTTATCTATAATATAATTGTTACATATAATATGTCAACCATTGAACTGAAATGCAATTCCATCATGTGATCTCTCGTTTAAAATCTTCTAAGGGCAGTTTTGAATCTCCCTTGAATTCAAATAAATAAATAATTAATGAAAATAAAATAAAATAAATTCTTGTGGCGCGTCTCAATCGCAAATTATATTGTGGACCATGATCATAGCTGATACTGCAGTTGTGTTAAACGGATATTGCAGTTGTGTTGAAAAGATAATGTAGTTGTGTTGAAAGGAAACTGCAGTTGCCCGGAACAGAGACCGTTCATCCGTTCAACACAACTGCAGTATTCGTTCAACACAACTGCAGTATCTTTTCAGCACAACTGCAGTATCCGTTCAACACAACTGCAGTTCCAAATGGATGACACGGCCTGTGTTCCGCGCAATTGCAGTTCCCTTTCAACACAATTGCAGTATCATTTCAACACAACTGCAGTATCAGTTCAACACAGCTGCAGTATCAAACTGCGTCTCGATCGTAGCCTTGATTTTGCCATTTTTGGTTGCTCTAACAGTATGAAAAGACTGATGATTGTTGTTGCATGTTACGTTATGAGCATCGATCTCAGCATGCATTCTAGAACTGAAATTGGGTGTACTTTTCATGACCACTCAATCCGATCCGGTGCAATTATTGGATGCCATTTTGCTAATCTTGGCTTCGCTCTCTAGCTAGCTAGCTTTTCCAGGTGTATGATCCTGCACAAATTAAAGATGAATGGACATCTAGATGGGAGAGTGCTATCCTAGCAGATTGAATTTGTAACGTAACGTGTTTTCTTGACAACTAGCTTGCATGATCCGTCATTTTTTCTTAGTTGGTACGATATGAATATATGATAACGAATAATTAATAATAGAAGATTAGTTTTCAAAAAAAAATAAAATATAGAAGATTATGATCGTCCTATACCATCTTCGATAGAGGTGGGCGTTATTTTAGATATCCAAAAATTCAAAGAAATAACAAATTAACTAAGGGTCCTTTTTAAAATTCATAAAATTATTTAAAAAAAAAAGTGACTTATTTTTCAAAAAATATTCATATTTTAAAGTGGTTGGTTGAAATTAAGAAACCTATAACTTTCTATTTCGTAGAAAATTAGACAACTGCATTTTCCTATTTAGTTCATTTTCTAAAAAAATATTAAAACTAATACATTATTTAAATATTTTTGTAAAAAATTATAATTAATTTATAAATTATAATATTAACTAGAAAAACCAATCATAAATATTACTCCATATTTTATAACTACATATTAGAATTAAATACAGTTAAATTGTCACTCAATATCATTAAAAATAAATGGGATAAGAGTCAAATAGACTCTCAAACTATATCTCATTGTGCAATTAGGTTTTTCAACTTCAAAAAGCTCAAATTATTAGATTCTCATTATTTTGGGGCAAATAAACTCTCAAACTTATTTATGACCTATAATAGCAGGTCAAATATATTTCCCGCAAACCTCCGACCACATCCCGGCAACAATAATTAATTCATTCATATATATTCGCTTCGGCTAAAAGTAATCAACCCAAAGACAATCAATGTTCCCATTACTGGAATTCAATCATGTGACCATCCATTTGAAATGGTAACACAGGTGTTATTACACTACATAGTAATTGACATCATCAAACATATAATAATCAAAAGAAATAACAAATTAACTAACAGTCCATTTGAAAACTCAGAAAAATATTTACAAAAAGTGAATTATTATTTTTTAAATATTTATATTTTCAAGTGTTTGGTTGAAATTAAGAAATCGATCTTTTTCTATTATGCAGGTAATTAGGCAACTGCATTTTTCTTTTTTTTTTTTATTTTTAAAAAAAAAAATTTTAGTAATTTATTATTTAAATATTTTTGTATAAAATAATAATTATTTTAATAATTAAAATATTAACTAGAAAAACCAATTGTGCATCAATGTAATAATTTTAATGGTCTAGATTGATTAAGATTTCAAGTTAAGTGTGTGTTAACAATGATTAAATGTTTGTGAATGGGATTAAGTGTGCGCGAACTGCGATTAAATGTGTACAAAAAATGATCAAATGTGTGAGAACTGTGATTAAGTGTGTGAGAACTGTGATTAAATGTGTGCGAACGGTGATTAAATGTGTACGAACGGAGTGTGTGTCAATCAATCTAGACCATTAACATTTTTTAGATTGATATGCACAAGATTTAATTTTACAATATTTTAATGGTCTAGATTGATTAAGATTCCAAGTTGAAGTGTGTGAGAACGGTGATTAAATGTGTGCGAATGGAGTGTGAGTCAATCAATCACATTGAAATTTATTAGATTGATGCACAAGAGTTGATCTGGCTATCTCACCTAAATAGGTGATCTCATAGTAACCCTCCCATATATATATATAGTGCTTTCTCGCTTTCTCTCCTAAATTGAGGTCTAATATAATCTAGCTAGTGCAAATAGGGTCCTGACTTGAGGGTTTAGTGCTTCTAAACCAAACATCTATGCAGCCCACTTACTCAAAAAATGACCTGGCGTTGTAATCCTTTTACGAATATATCTTAATTAGTCATTGCATGGTACGTACGGAGTAATATTATTTTTTCTTCAGCCGCCGGCTAGATATACAGTGACTGCAAGAGCAGCCATGTTAATTCTTTTAAAAAATAGCTCCTTTATTTATTTAATTTTTGTTTTTGAATTATTATTATAACATTTTTCATGGTTCAACTATATGCTCTGATCCGAAAGAATTATGGAGTCATAAAAGGATAAATCATGATGACTTAACTGATCGATAAAGACAACTTCTGTTCACTGCCCACAAGAAATCTCACTCATTTGAGAGATTTTTCCATACTGTAAATGGTGAGACTCAATCTGTGGTGGACAAATTTTATTTTTGTGACTAATTGAGTTGTCTAAACGGACAAAATAGGATGATCTGTGGTCGACAAATTTCATTTTTGTGACTAATTGTGTTGTCCAAGCGGACAAAATAGGATTATACTCCATTAATAATGGGTTGAATGGTTGATTATCATTCATTAATATTAAAATGAAGATCAGAATTCAGAACACATTATGGATATCGAATGCGAATGCAACCAGACAGAAATACTAAGGATTAAACGTTGTTAACCACGTGGATGATGTCATTTCCAACATAGACAATCATCACAATTATTTTTGTGAAATCCTGAGTGCGTTTGGGAGGGTGCACAAGCAGCTAGGGACTGAAAATACTTTTTTATGGTAGATGCTTTATTACATGCACAATTTATAAATATAATAAATTTTATTAAATGCATGTGAATATGTGATCGGTTACTAATTTGTTATTAGCTTTTTTTTTTTTTAAATATTACTAACTCTATTTCGGTTCATAACTATTTTCTCAACCACCGATTGAAACACAAATAGTCAATAACGCCTCCAGTAAAGTTCGAACCCAAAAAAAACCTATTTTATAATTTGTTATTAGTTAATTATAAAATCGTTTCAAATCGACTACTAAGCTCACAACTTAAAAAAAAAAAAAAAAAAACCTATTTTCTATCTGGCACTCAAAAAGTGGACATACAATTTTTTTAAATTTTTTTTTATTACTGTATTGTTAATGGTGATTAATTACAAAGTGACCAAAAATTCTAACCACCCATTGAATGGTTGAAAAAATTTATTATTCGACAAAAATAAACATAATTTATTAGTTTTTTTTTTTTTTTTGAAATCAACATAATTTATTAGTTAATTGAATATGTATGTAATAAAGTATATTATATATTTATTGTGCAAAAAGATTATATGGCAGTCTTAAAGAATATAATGACCCATCTTTCCATTACTCTATACTAATGACGCTTTAGTACATTTAATAGTTATTTCAACATCAAGGCGACCTCATGCTAATATCTATCAAAGTTTAGCAGGGCATTTACCTACCAACCTCAATCCCCTTATTTTTAAGCTATAACATCACATTTTAATTACTAAATAATAGTTACTTACAAGTGGTCTATTATGATAACATTTAATTTAAACTAGTAGGCCAGGTGGCTCCCCTGCTCTCTCTATGTATATATATATATATATATATATATATATATATGGGATGGTTCGCGTTTGAAGCTTCTCCCAGATGAAAAATGGGGTGAGATTTGAGCCGTTGATCTAATCTAGATCAACAGCTCAAATTGAAGAAAAATTTTGTTTAAAAAAAAAAATCGCGCTTGGCAACATAAATGCAACTGATCAACTGACGCACTTTAAGCTTTGAAGTTATGCACCTTAAGCTGGAAAATAATGCACCTTAAACTTTAAATATACGCACCGTAAAAGTTAAACTGATGCATCTTAAACTAGAAAGTGACGCACCTTAAACTTTAAACATACGCATCTTAAGCTATAAACTTACGCACATTCAGTTTTAGATTTAAGCACCTTAAACTTTAAACTTAGTCACCTAACGCTATAAACATATGCACCTTAAACTATAAACTTACACACCTTAAGCTTTGAACTTGCTCGTCTTAAGCTTTAAACTTAGACACCTTAAGTTGTGACCTTATGCAAAATGACCATAATGCCACCGCATTTTTTAATTGTTCTTCATTCTAGGATGTTTATTTTGAATTTTTGACAAGATCAAAGGTTGTGATTAATCCGCACGTTTCACCCAGGAGAAGATTCGCTCCTGATCCCTTATATATATATATATATATATATATATATATATATATATATATATATATATATATATATATATATATAGGATCGCGCTCAAATGAGAACGGTGCGTCAAGGAGAGAACTAAGAATGCATGATATCCGTCCACGTGTCCAGATCTAACGAATGAGAAACACTAATTTTTATAAAAAAAAAATGCGGTGGCATTTTCGTAAATATTTGAACATCGAAAGTGCAAGTAAATTGTATTGCAAGTCCAAGTAAAATGTGTTACAGGTGCAAGTAAAATGTACAATGAGCATCAACACTAAGTGCACCTAACGTTATAACTAGTTGCACCTAAAGTTATAACTAGTTGCACCTAAAATTATACGTAGTAATTAGTTGCACCTAGGTGCATGAATGTTAACAATGTAGTTTACTTGCAATTGTATGTGAAAATAGGTGTACTTGTACTGTAAGTGATTTTACTTGCACTATTTCACCTGCATAGGTGCACCAACTACTTGCACTTATAACACATTTACTTGCACCAAAATTTAAGTTATTTACGAAAATACCCCCGCATCGTTTTTTTAAAAATTACATCTGATTTGTTGATTTGGACACATGGACAGCTGCGAAGCGTTTTCATTTCTCTCCTGGGCGCCCGTTCGCATTAGCGCGTGCCTCTAATTTTTACCACTAAAACCACCCATTTTATGATGTGACAAAATCTTTCACATTAATTTTTTCATTTTAATTTTAATTTAACTCTACTAAAATCTAGGATTTTGCCATATAATGGAGTGATTAGTTTGCGAGTGGTAAAATTAAAAGTGTGTAACATAGTAAAAATAAGAGCAAATTGCCATTTTGGTCCACTGACTATAGGGGTCCTATTAATTTTGGTTCACGACTTTCAAAAGTGTTAATTGCATACCACGACTTTTCAATTTGTATCAATTTTGGTCACTCCGGCGAAATTGCCGGCCAAATGTCGCCGAATTCTCTTAATCCCTCTGATCCGGCTTAATTTAAGGGCAAAAATGTACTTTCCATCCAAACAAAATAACCCAACCCAAACCCCTATCCCAAACCCGGTTCAGCTTACTCTTGGATATTTTGACCAAAGTCAAGAAATGGAAAGGGCAATCTTCCTCTCCCTGTTTACGCCAAAGTAGCTTATATCCTGGGCCTTCGCGTCTCTCCTTTTCAATATATATATTTATTTATTTCAGTTGTATGTATATGTATATGTCACGTAATATAAAAATCATTCTTCTTCTTTTTCTTCTTGTTCTTGTTAGTGATGGGTATTTATTTTGGTTACAGGGGAATGGGAATTCGGTTGAAATTGGTGATGAAAATGGAGGAGTGGTTCAGAGAAAATGGAGCCGAGTATTCATACATGGCGATCGAGAACGACAACCAAGCTTCTATTAATCTGTTTACTCATAAATGCGGGTACTCAAAGTTTAGGAAACCGTCGATCCTGGTTCAGCCCGTGTTCGCTACTCGAGTTGGGTGTCGAGCCGAGTTACGATCATAAAGCTGAGTCCGGGCGACACGGAGGTGTATGTTGTACCAGAGGAGGTTCTCAATGACGGAGTTTTTTCCGCGGGATATTGATTCCATTTTGCGGAATAATATGAGTTTGGGGACGTTTCTGGCGGTGCCGAAGGGGCGGTACACGGCGGAGACGTGGCGGGGGGCGCAGGAGTTTCTGGCGGAGCCGCTGGAGTCGTGGGCGGTGCTGAATTAGGACATAGGAAAATGTTGGTCAAAAGATCCAACAGTAAGCTGAATTGGGGTTGGGTTGGGTTATTTTGTTTGGATGGAAAGTACATTTTTGCCCCTTAAATTAAGCTGGATCAGAGGGATTAAGAGAATTCAGCGATATTTGGCCGGTAATTTCGCTAGAGTGATCAAAATTGATACAAATTGAAAAGTCGTGATATGCAATTAACACTTTTGAAAGTTGCGGACCAAAATTAATAGGATCCCTATAATCAGTGGACCAAAATGACAATTTGATCTAAAAATAAATATGGTGGTTTTGTGTATCAAGTATAAACTGTGAATTAAAAATTTAAAAGCCTTATTTTATTAAACAAAGACCATAATTTTTTTCTCCTCAATGGAGACTAGCGAGCTCCAGAGGTTATACCGTGTACCACGGTACGGTCCACAATGCATTGTATATGAACTAATGCTGAATAACAGTTTTATATTTGTGTTTTATATTATCGAATAGAACAGTAGTTATATCGAAATGTAATTGTAGTTGTGTTGAAATATAATTGCAGTGCATATGAACTGATACTGAATAACAGTTTCACATTGGTGTTTTTATATTATCAAATAAAACTGTAGTTATATCGAAATGTAACTGCAATTGTGTTGAAATGTAACTGCAGTTGTGTTGAAATGTAACTGCAGTGTATATGAACTGAAAGTGAATGGCACGGAAAGGAGGTTGTTTCATCTGTCTGTTTTCATTAATCAAAGCGACGTTGTTTTGATGCGCGGTCCACGATATAATTTGCCAGCGAGCTCTGCTAAATGTAGTCCAAAAGGTTTGCAAAGAGCAATTAAGATTCAAGATATTTTTTCCTATTATATTTTTGTAGGCCAGTAAAGGAAAAGATGATGACAAATGGTCACCTAGAGTCAATCCTGGAGACTGCTTCTACAAATGCATATATAATTATTATCAAGATCCAGGGCCCCAGCCCTCAACTTGGTTAAACCCCAACACCTTAGTGGAAGAAAAGGAAAAAGTATAGTATAAAAAACCAAATCAAAATCCTCAAGGTGGCTGCAGCTTCCTAAAGTACAGTTCAAATATTTGCTATAAATATGGCCTTTTGGAGGATCTCTTCTCCTCACTGCACTTAATTGTTTCTTCTCTCATCTTATAATCTATACAGTTGATCTCATTTTCCTGCATTTTGAATTGCAGTAGTATAGGCATGGGTTTAGGGATTAGAAACATGTGCATTTTCCTGTTTGTTACAGTGATTTTACCTGTGATGTGCTAT
The DNA here is from genome assembly GCA_003576665.1 of Ipomoea trifida. Classification (NCBI taxonomy): domain Eukaryota; kingdom Viridiplantae; phylum Streptophyta; class Magnoliopsida; order Solanales; family Convolvulaceae; genus Ipomoea; species Ipomoea trifida. The sequence continues at coordinate 13,765,223 of CP025656.1, read as the reverse complement.
AGTGAGCAGATACAAAATTCTCTCTACACTAGAGCTACCTATTATGGAAGCCCAGATTGCTATGGAACTCCAAGTATGTGTTCCCTTTTCATATAATTTCCTCTATCTGTCCATTTTAATTTCATTATAACTGTTTATACATACCAATATATGACCTCTTAGCCTAATAATTAAAGAGATTGAGATGCAACATCAAGAGGTTTGAGCCCAATACAAACAATTTTATTTATTTATTTTTTATGTATGGTAAGCCAATCATATTTTATTGCAATTGTTATATCATTGAACATGTCCATCTTGCATTGTGGATGCTGATCCAAAAATTATGTCGACAATTGATATATTTTGTACATGCATTTAACAATTTATATGTCTATAAATAAATTAAAGGCACATAAATATTAATTATAGGCACATAATATAGTAACTATAGAGCAGGTGGTAAGAGTGCTCTACCTACAGCCGAGAGGTTGGAGGTTCGATCCTCAAACCTCTGGGTTTGAGCCGGTCATAGTTAAAGAACTATAGACACATAACATGTTATTATGTCTCTGTAGTTAAAATGTTATGTGCTAGCTTTTAATTTATTTACATAAACATAAACGGTTAGTTAATTAACTGAAAGTACGTGTACATAATCTAAAACTTATATTAATTAAGTCAATTCATAATGCAAGGTAGACCTTAATACATGGTATAATTTGCTATTTTCTTGAACATATTTAATCAAAAGTATAATTAATTTCAAGCATTAGGTGATGAGAATATATAACAACTTTAATTTTCAGGTGGAGCATGTGGGTTTGGTGATTATGGACGCAATGTGAATGGTGGTAAAGTGAGTGGAGTCTCTAGGCTTTACAAGAATGGAACTGGCTGTGGTGCATGCTATCAGGTATACTCTTCATCTTTTAGAATGGTTGATTAGGACTACCACCAAAATTAATCTTATTAAGAGAAAAATCCATAACTAAATTATTAAAATTCGTCAATATTTAATTAAAAAATGTAAATTTAAATAAAATTAAATAAATATAAACACCACAATCACCAACAACAATTAATGGTAAATTAGACTTTTAAAACGAAAATGCAATAAGCTAATAACAAAGTAGCGTTTTTCATTTTCAACTTATTAGCATTAATAAGTTTAGCCAAAAACGATTTATCAAACACTCATATTAGCTGTTTGACTAATTAAAGAAGTTAAATTTTGATTGATAAGTTATTTTCCAAACACCCCCCTAAAACCTGTAAATATATATAATATGTAACTATTTAATTCGTTGTTAGATGGGTTGTTATTTTGTTGCATGGCATGTTTAATCTTTTTTCTCTCACTATATATTGCCACGTACTTTTCAAAAAAAAAAACATCTTAGAACATGTTTGGACAAATTAAAACTATATTTTTGATCGATTTCAAATATAAAACATAGTAAAATTACATGATCGATTGGGACAGGTGAGGTGCAAGATTCCGACACATTGCAACGAGGAAGGTACGAGGATTGTGGTAACGGACTACGGCGAAGGAGACAGAACAGATTTTATCCTGAGCACACGTGCCTACTCGGAAATGGCTAACACAGGACTGGCTAATGAGCTCATCGCATTGGGTGTCGTCGACGTGGAATACCGCAGGATTCCCTGCCGTTACAATGGCTACAATCTTATGATCCAAGTTCACGACAAAAGCGACTTCCCTAATTACATAGCCATAATGCCACTCTACCAAAGTGGATTATCTGATATTACAGCAGCCCAAATTTGGCAGGTACAATAATATAATTCACCCTTGTTGAAAGACAAAAATGTTAAGTTAATAGTTGGATTGCACATTTATATGTTTACATTAGGGGTGTAAATGAGCCGAGCGGTTCGCGAGCTGCTCGTGAACCGCTCGGTCAAAGCTCGGCTCGAACTTGAGCCGAGTTCGAGCGGCTCGTTTAATAATCGAGCCGAGCTCAAGCTCTAATGTCTTAGACTCGTGGCTCATCCAGTCGCTCGCGAGCCATATATATGTAATATATATATATATATATATATATATATATATATATATATATATATATATTTATATTTATTTATTTATTTATTTATTTATTTATATCATATAATATATACATATAAAATTATAGTTTATTTTTAATTGAAACATGAATTTAAAATTAAACAGGTTAAATTTGAGCTCAAAATCAAACTCGAACTCGAGTTCAACCTTGATCTCGAGCTCGAGCTCGAGCTACCCTATGCTCGAGCTCGGCTCGACTCGTTTACACCCCTAGTTTACATATTATATGTATGCTCACGCCTATGAGGCGCAACACGTGGACGATATATAGTCTCTTTTTATTAAATGGTTCAGAGATTTCTCAATTCGAACCCAGGACTTCTTTCATGAGATAAGCAAATTCAAGCATGCGATTTATCTCAACTAAAAGTCTAAACTGATAGTTAGACTGCATATTTATATTTATATATTATATATATAGTCAACAAAAGTGGTCAAAGTTTATATTGAAAACACCATTGTTGTCTACTAATCCTAGATTTTTCTTATCACTTTAATTTGCTATGATAAAACAATTTTTAGATTTTCAAGCATGGCAAGTGACTTACCAAACTCCAAAAAGAAATATAATTTTTTTAAATATATATAAGATTGCCTTATGATAATAAAGTGAGAGGTGCGGTGCAGGCGGATTGCAAAGAGTGGAGGGACATGAGAAGAGTATTCGGGGGAGTATATGACTACCAAAACCCTCCCAGGGGATCACTCTCGTTCCGACTCCAGACAAATTTGAATGGCAATACTAAGTGGGTGGAGATGTTGGACATTTTGCCCCAACAATGGAAGGTTGGCGTTGCATACGATACGAACATTCAACTTGACTAAACTTAGGCCACCTACTACCATACACAACTATATATGCTCAATAGTTGTGCAGTTAAACTTTTTTATTTTGTTTTGTTTTTTGTTTTTTGTTTTTTTAATTTGGTTCTGTTACTATCTTTTTTTTTTTTTTTTTTGATAATGTTCTGTTACTATCTATTTGAACTAAACTAGTAGTTCCAGCCCTGTTATGTTTTTGTTGGATTTTTTTTTTTTACTTTTACCTTTCATCTATTTGCTATTTACTAAGTGTCATACTACAAATACTTCAAATTTCTACTCTTTTTATTTTTTTATTATTTTTTTTCTTTCTTTTACCAATGTGGCATGTTTTGATCCATTTACAAAAATAAAGTAGGTCACAACTTTTACATCTTTCTTTTTTTTTTTTCTCAATAAAATCATAACACATGATGATGATGGTCATAAACAAGAAAATAAAAAAATTATAAAGGAGAGGTAAATAGACTTTTAATTTTAAACTAGAGTAAATTATCATTTTGGTCCACTGACTATAAGGGTTCTATTAATTGTCATCCACGACTTTCAAAAGTGTTAATTGAATACCTTGACTATTCAATTTTTATCAATTTTGATCACTCTGACCAAATTGGCGGCCAAATTTCTCCTAACCGGGTATGGTTTTGGCTAAATTAGACACAATTAAAAAGACGAATTTTGCCCTCAAATTAAGCATTAATTGGATAGTTAAGTTTTTCCGGCGAAATTTGACCGCCAATTTGGCCGAAGTGACCAAAATTGATAAAAATTGAATAGTCAAGGTATTCAATTAACACTTTTAAAAGTCGTGGACCGCAATTAACAGGAGCCCTATAGTCAGTGGACCAAAGTGACAATTTACTCTTTTAAACTATTAAATAATAATAAAATCTAAATTTGGTAAGTTAATTTCTTAACAATAAACCCGAGAATTATGTTGATATATCTTAACTAATTAATTAGTACTTCATTAAGAGATTAGAGTTTTGTTAAAATATACAATGCAAATCTTTGTCTCGTTCTAATTAATTTGAGAAAATTAATAATTCACACGTTTTTAATGACGTTGGTTGAAATAAGAATGCGTTTAGAATTGAAAGCACTTAAAAGTAAATGATATATAAGAAAATAAAAGCATCACGTTCTGGTACATTGAAAAAAGACAGATCTATGGATGTAATTGATTGGAAAAATTAAAAACGTGTGCGTGCATTGGAAACCATCCCTACAACGTGTGAAATGTGCATAGACCCAATTAGGATATTGATTTCAATTTTACAGGCTTGTTCGAGGTTCAATGCGCCATTTCCATAGACCTCGGTCAAAGATCCCTTGAAATGAGAGTGTATACGATAAGGGTTGTGGAATGTAAGGTGGTAAGGCTTGGAATTTAATCTTTATTGGTGTGGCGCAAGGCAAAAGGTGGGATTTTTTTTTTCCTTCTTGGTGAGATTATGTGATTCCCACACCCCAAATGGAAAAGGCATGAGGGGATGTGCAAAACAAGTTAAATGAAAAAGCTAAAAAGACTTTAAGCTATCCTTATTTTAGAGGGAAAAATATAAGGTGAGTCATCTTGTAAGATTCGGGCAACTATTGCACAGACTTCAAAAAAGCTTAGAGCTTTACGTGAAGGCAGTTGAGTCGACATGATATCCTAGAGGTGATTAGAAAATACAGAGATTCTCACGCTAAGCCAAAACGCGTGGAGAGGCTTGTGTCACAGTATCACATTTGTTAAATGGGTCTTTGGGGCCAAATGAGCCAAAGTTAGAAAGGCCATGTGCGTTGTTCCCATTAATGAGCTTGGCTTGGTAGGCCTGTGGAAATTGTAGATTGAACTAAACCCTTGTGCTTGTGAATTAATGTATTTGAGAGGGTTACCATGCAAAACAATAAGTGGCCTTCAGATTGTTCAGGGGTCCTTATATTTTGATCCAATTGATAGAGTTGTCGAAACGGGCAGGCAAGGCGGGCCCGCTAAAGCCCGCCATATGGCGAGGGCTAGCTAAAAAGCCCGCCAAAATACGGGCCCAAAATATCAAAGCCCGCACCGTCCTTTTCATGGGACGGGACGGACTAACCCGGCGGGCTAAGTCCGTTTTGACGGCTCTACCAATTGAGGGTACCACATTCACTTTCTCCATATTTATAAATTAGGAAGAGGAATATAGTTTGTATTATTAGTTCAGTACAATGAGTAGTACAATAGGTAACCGATCTGTTTCTGGTACAGTACAATAGTGTTTGTGTCTCAGCATGTCTCCTGCTTACAGTATGATTCTTCTTTTATACTCATGAGTGCAACGACTCTTTATGAATGTAACGGATGCTTAATGTTGTACTAAGTGTGGATAATAACACCGAGGAGCCGTTGCAGTAACTCTTCCTCTTCAATGTGTCGTGTTGTTGTAACGGCGGCTGTTTTACTTCTACATGCGCCTGTCTATCTTCTTGTGGTTCAGGTCGGGTGCTGCATGCCCAATTATCCTGTCACTAGCCCACCTACTCCCTAGTTTGCGAGCGTAGTCGAGTCAACTAGGGAGTAATAATAGGGCAAAAGAGAGATGAAATTGTTTTGTTTTTTTTGAAAGGCAAAACTCGGCGGCCGAGGTGGGGCCTCAGCCAAATGTGGTCGAGGCAAAGCCTCGGCCGAATGTGGTAAAGGCCACGCCTTGGCCAAACGCTGTGGACGTGTCGAGTGAGGCCCTACCGATTGTAGGCCTTGTTCCAATATTTTTTTTGGCGCTTTGTGTGCGAGCTTACTTCGACCGGCCGTAGGCTCGTCCAAAGGTCAGCTCTTCCGTAGGGTAGTGAGCGAAGTTAAGCCCCGTACAACTCCTTAGGGGATAGCAGTTTCGTAATAAAGCTTTAAGCTTGACCAAGAAAACACCCTTTCGTCAAGTAGCTAGCGGGATCGGACCACGTGCCGGCCCTAAGAGAATAAAGTGGGGTGTTTTTGTAACCAAGCCTTAAGCTTGACCCAGAAAACACCTTCCCGTCAAGTATCTAGCGAGATCGGATCCCGTGCAGGCCCTAAGGGAATAGAGTATATTTTAGTCTTCCTTTGTTATTATTATTATTTTTCTCCAAATGGAGGAATGGAATGAGGCGAACGCCACTTGAGGAGGCAAATGCCACTAGAGGCGAACGCACTTAATGATGCGGACGTCACTTGAGGAGGCGGACATCACTTGATGAGGCGGACACACTGGGTGAGGTGAACGCCACTTGAGGATGCGGCACACTGGATGAGGCGGACGCCACTTTAGGAGGCGATGCACTGGATGAGCGCGGACACCACTTGAGAAGGCGACGCCACTGGGGCCAAACGCACTTGATGAGGCGGACGCCACTTGAGGAGGCTACACACTGGATGAGGCAGACGTCATTTGAAGAGATGATGCCACTGGAGGCGAACGCACATGATGAGTCGGACGCCACTTGAGGAGGCGACGCGCTGGATGAGGCGGACGCCACTTGAGGAGGCGACGCGCTGGATGAGGCGGACGCCACTTGAGGAGGCAACTCACTGGATGCGGTGGACGCCACTTGAGGAGGCGATGCCACTGGAGGTGTACGCACTTGTTGAGGCGGACGCCACTTGAGGAGGCGACACGCTGGATGAGGCGAACGCCACTTGAGGAGGCAACGCACTAGATGAGGCGGACGCCACTTGAGGAGGCGACGCTACTGGAGGCGGACGCACTTGATGAGGCGGACGCCACTTGAAGAGGCGACACACTGGATGAGGTGGACGCCACTTGAGGAGGCGATGCCACTGGAGGTGAACGCACTTGATGAGGCGGACGCCACTTGAGGAGGCGACGCGCTGGATGAGGCGGACGCCACTTGAGGAGGCGACGCACTAGATGAGGCGGACGCCACTTGAGGATGCGATGCTACTGGAGGCGGACGCACTTGATGAGGCGGACGCCACTTGAGGAGGCGACGCTCTGGATGAGGCGAACGCATTGGGTGAGGCGGAGGCACTTGATGAGGCGGACGGCTTAGGCGGCCTCATTGGCGTCGACATGAAGACGGAGGAGCGGGCCAACTGCCTCATGAACTTGTTGCGAAACCACACTTAGTTTGGGTTCATCGCGGTCAGCTTGGGCTACTACGAAGATCCCCCTTGCGGCCATGGTTGCCTCTGCAGTATAGGATCCATTGGAGCTGTTAAATCCTCATCCAGCTATCTCCAATGATAAGCTAATAATTTTGTAATATGCAGAGCTTGCCTGAGATATGATCTCAGATCTCAACAAGAACACCAATGGTGGTATTATTGTTACCGGAATATAGTTTGTATTATTAGTTCAGTACAATCAGTAGTACAAGTAATCTATTTCCAGTACAGTACAATAGTGTTTGTGTCTCAACATGTCCCCCTCCTACAATATGATTCTTCTTTTCTACTCATGAGTGCAACGACTCTTTGTGAATGTACGTAACGTATGCTTAATGTTGTACTAAGTGTGGATAATAACACCGAGGAGCCGTTGGAGTAACTCCTCCTCCACAATGTGTCGCGCTGTTGTAACAGTGGCTGTTTGACTTCTCCATGCGCCTGTCTGTCTTCTTGTGGATCGGGTCGGGTGCTGCATGCCCAATAATTATATATATATATATATATATATATATATATAGACACACACACACACACTTGCACATTAAGAAATTAAATTATATGAAACTATAATACGAAAACATCACTCCAACAAAAATCTTTTAAAGAGGTAATGAAAGTATTTGAACTTTTTTTTTTTAAACTAAATTTTTATTTATCTAAGACTTATCTATGGAAAATTATTCTAATTTGACAAGTAAAATAAAATCTACTACGTACTATTTAATTATTATCTCTATAATACTCTGTGTGCATAGAAGACTGTAAAAATAAAAATTATTTACTAGGTTATTACCTCTAACCTCTTACAAAAGTACTTGGTTAAAAAAAAATTACAAACCATTATTCTGAAAAGGAATAAAAAATATGAGTTAATTTTCAAAATGGTCCTCCGATTATGACATTTTTTCGAATTGGTCCAATGACTTTTAATTGCGCCAAGCTGATCCTCAGAGTATTGAAATTTAAGTCATTTAGTCCTTAATTAGCATTGGCGTCAAGTTGGGATTAAAATGTAGGGCAAAACAAGAAATTCAGCTCACCTACTCTGTTTTAATCATACAACGACTCCATTTTCACATATTGCGATGCTTTTTAGTAAAAATTGGGTATTCCTATCCTCAAACTGTGATAATTTTTTTTTTTTTTTGGATTATGTTTGTCATGTAATGAACATGTTGTTACGTTCCCTAATAAAAACTAGGTATTGAGTGTCTAACTCAAGAACCAAATATGCAATTTTTCCTAATAAAAATTTAATATTTTATCATAATAATTTTTTAAAATAATACTATTTCTCTTTTTTAAGGCATTCTAATAAGGAAATGACCATGATATAAAAGAAAAAAGAAAAATCTTAAAATATTAATTTTTTTATTAGAAAAATTTACATATTTGGTTATTGAGTTAGACCTAATTTTTATTAAGGAACCAACGTGTTCATGACAAACATAATCCGGAAGTATTTTTATCTCAGTTTGAGGATATGAAGACCTAATTTTTACTAAAAAGCTTCACAATATGCAAAAATGGAGTTGTGATATGATTAAAATAGGGTAGATGAGCATGAGCTGAAATTCCCATTCCCTCTATTTTAACACCAACTTGACGCCAATGCTAACGGAGGACTAATATAATATGGCTCAAATTTTTATTTAATATTCAGAGGACAAGTTTGGATGCAATTAAAAATCATATGACCAAATTAAGAAAAGCTCATAGTCGGAGGACCATTTTGGAATTAACTCTAAAAAATAATGTTATGTTTTAAAATAATACTTTTTATATATAAAAAAAATTGTTAGCAATTAAAACAACGTAAATTCCAGACATCGCCTTGGGCATAAAGTAGTTTATTCATAATAAGGATATATGTGTTCAAAATACTGAAAATACAACATCAAAGCACAAGATCCAAACAATTTAGAAGGAAATAGGAGACGTAACATTTACTCCCTCTCATTACATATATAGATATAGATAGGAAAAATTACTTTTGTGCTCGAGTCATCTTCTTAAGCTCATTTTGAAATTTTCCCATTATTATTGGAGGCAAAGCTAATGCCACCAGTTTACCCTTAGTGTCTTCCATCCCTTTATGAGGTAGCAAGAACCCAACTCCATAAACAACACCATAAGAGCCACCACATACAGGCTTACCCCATCCAAAATCCACCTCGTCAAATCCAAATCTTGAAATGTCTGTTATTAAGAAGTTCTTTAGTGTAGTCCCCATTGGTCTGCCCCTTGTCACCATAAAATCTGTAATCGATTTAACATAATCGCCGTTAACCTTATTTTTAGCCTCCCTAATCAACTTGGCTGCGTATGATAGTGGATTTGAACATAACAATTTGGCTGTGGTTACCTCCGCGGCTGACACGATTGCATTACCATAGTATCCAAGGGGCAGTTTGGGGTCCTGCAATCTTTCTCGTATATTGACAGCAATGGTCAATAGCATCTTTGAATTAGGGTCTGGTCGGAGAGCAATGGTACGGCATTTCCATAGGCAGGCGGAAAGTGCCTCGAATGTGGTACTTGAAGGGCATTGGTCCTTGATAGCTTGTAACTCTCTTGAGCCAAAAGTGAATGAACGTTTGACCATGAGGGAGTGGAATATATGTTTGCTAAAAAACACACAAGGATCACTCGCCAGCTTTTTTACATTGATGAATTTTGTGGTATGCAACACCTTTTCGAAGTCCAACCACCTTGTAGTTTTGGATAGATCAAAATCGTTGAACTCGTTGTGTTCGCAGGTGATGGTTGGGGTTGGCCTTGCAACTAAGAGGTCTCTCTCCCAAATTGGAAGTGTTGAAGGAACATAAGCACCCTGTGCTAGTTCACTCACCGCATTTACAAATTGAATGAGCCCTTGGCCATCCATCATAGTGTGGTTCAACCGAATTCCCAATGCAAAGCCACCACAAGTAAAACGGGTTACCTACATCACAATACATTATAACCAAGTAATGTTATTAAATGGGTGGAAAGGTATTAGATAATGATGATATTTTTAAGTGATGTATAGAGTTAGGGACGCCAATGTACAACTTTAGCCAGCTTGTCCACATTGGTTAGTTAAGAGTCTTTTTACTCGATTATTAATAGAATAGTGATATATGTCCCTACAAAAATCACTTACACTTTGTCACTTTTTGATGTGACAATTTGTAGTAACATATTCGATAAGCAGTCGCGGTCGAAGCTTGGCTCAAGGCGGTAGGCTAGCAGTAAGCTTGACTACAGTGAAGCGCTTACCAAGCGCGAAGGAAAGGGCCTTTGACACATGAGCCGTATGTGAGGGAACTCGCACGTGCGGTCCTTTGAGGGGGGGGGGGGGGGGGGGAAGCTCGTAGGAGCCATCCCATCCCAATAATGTATATTTGGATAAGGGAAAACTCCAGAGATTGCTTTGATGTAAGATCCTTGCGTTGACCCTTTCCTGAACCAGAACCAAGGGAGGATGAGAGGAAAAGGAGATCAAAATGCCCCATCAATAAAGTGAGGACTTCGATTCTTTCTCCCCCCTTTTTAAATATTTTACAGAAATAAGCCCCGCGGGCCCCTCTAATAAGGAAGTAAAGAAAGTAGAGGCTATGAAATTGGATTGAATAAGTTGTAATGTCTTTGTATTTAACGACATTTCAACGATTTTGTTGATGATGGACTAAAAATGATCATGCCACAATAATACTAGGACCAAATGAGGATGCTCTAATAAAAAATGACTAAAAGTGGACTGACACCTATAAATTTAGGACAAAAAATGGAATTAACTCATTTTGAAAAATAAGTTTCAAACAATTTTGCTTTTGTAAATAGCGTGGTTTTGCCAGTAAGGCCGGTTTTTTAGGTGGGATACAGAAAGAGGACGGAAATTATTGGGATACAAATATGGGCAACACTACACTGTAGGATGCATGTTGTTCTTTTTGAACATGCATCTTAAGAATGCATTGTTATCTTTTATAATATTTGTTTCAAATTAGAATACTGTACATTGTACTTAGAGAATACGGAAAGAGTACTGTATATAAATACAAAATAATAAATACGTAGTTATGTATTTATTTTTTGAAATATAAGGATAAAAACATACCTAAACAACAATACTATTTTTTCCCCTTATACATATATATACCATCTTTTTTTTTTTTTGACTTTTAACTACAATATTGTACACACACATTTTTTTTCATTTAAACTACAATATTGTACACATACACGTATCATACCTTCATTTTCTACCTTTTAACTAATATTTGTTTTTTGGAAAAGCTAACATGCATTCGTAGAATGCATTTGTTTTTAATCAAACATGCATTCCTTGAAAGTACTTTGCCCATCTTTGTTTCCTTTTCAAAAGCGGCATATTTTTGTATCCCACCCAAAAAACCAGCCCAATTGTGTTTATGACTCCTTTCAAAGTACCTTAATTTGGGGAAAAAAAACTCGTTGAGATATTATATTACTCTTATATGTTTTAAATCATTTAATGACATGCCAATTCATTTGTAATAATAATGTAATCACACTTTAAATAATTTTGTCCCTTTTAAAAGAAGAAAATGTGATAATTCATCACGAGATTAATCATTCGATGATATAGCGAGAAAAATCCATGTTTTGGTCCCTCAATTGTTTCTCAACTATCAATGTAGTTTCTAGTTTTTAATTTCAACTAATTTGATCCTGGAAGTGTTTAAAATTTCGCCAATTAAACTCTTTCGAGGGACCAAAATGGTGATTTCTCCATTTTAATTTTTTGAATTTGATCCTCAAAAGGTTTAATTGACAAAATTTTTAATAAATTGAAAATCAAATTAGTTGAAATTAAAAATTAGGGATTACATTGACAGTTGAAAACAATTGAGGGACCAAAATAGTGATTTCCCATATAGTCATTACAAAAATAGCAAAACATGGTATTAAATGGGTGGAAGGTATAAATAATGATATGTGTCACTGTGTCAGTGATGTAGAGAGTTAGTTACATGTACAACTTTAGCCTTGTCTACATATATTGTTTAGATAGAGTCTATTTTACTAAATTAAATAGTATTGGAATATATATATATAGTACTAGATCTTCCTACAAATTAAAATCATTCATTTTTTGTCACTCTTGATGTGACAAGTTTCCCTTAGTTAATATTTGAAATTAAAAAAAAAAAAATAGACACACACAAACAATAATATTAGGCCATGGCGAAAATTGCGTAATTTTTGCCCATAGTATTAAATATGTTGTTTTCAAATGTGTGCATGAGATCGATGGTGTACATGAGATCATTAAAGTAAAGTATTAAATCATGAATTAATTCAAGAGAAAATAAATAAATACTATCTTTTCTATTTTACCTGACATATATATTTATATATAAATTATATATATATATATATATATATATATATATATATATATATATATATATATATATATATATATATATATATATATATATATATATATATATATATATAT
>CP025656.1:13729483-13741627 GCA_003576665.1 Ipomoea trifida | reverse complement strand
ACTGTAACCAACCTGGATTTTAACACAGCTTGTACTGAAATAATTTGGAGCTGATTTCTCCGGATAGTACACCAATCTTTCCCCGTATTGAAGTTTCTTCGCAGCACATTGCTGATTATATATATGTATTTGAAACACTGAAACTTCGATTTTCTTCATTGTGAATGAGCCTATTTATAGTGTTGAATTCATAGTTTTGGATCCACCATTTGAGCTTCGCACGTCGCATTTCTTCCACGATCGCATATACATGCATTGCCATTTCTATTTCTTTTTCTTGTTTTGCGCAACACTCATGCATTACCATTTTTTTCCTTTTCCTTGTTTTGTGCCACGATCACCCCTATGCATTGCATTTCATTTTTCCCTTTCACACAAATCATATTGCATTTTCATTGTTTAATCACATCACATATAAACCCATATTTCTTCCCTTAATTTATCAACATATGGCAACTAACATCAGTACATAAAATCATAATTTTTGTACCAACAAAAACTAACATAAAGTAAGAAGATTAAGTTAGAATCATACCTCTTAGTAGCAATTTGAAGAAGTAGGAGTAAAGGAATTTAGTGTGAAAATTTAGTGCGTAGGAAACAAATGGATTTCATTTATGATGCAAGGTTGATGAAAGTTGTGAGTTGTGTGTTATGCGGGGAGAACATCACACCTATTTATACAGGCGATAGAAGATTCTAGGATAATACAGATGTCTACTATCTACAGTGATAAAGATAAGATAGAATCTTATCTTATCAGTTATCAACTACTTTTGTACAAATGTTACATATTTACAGGCTGTAATAAAGACGAAGATAAGAGAGAATCTTATTTCATCTTTTTACAACTCAAAGATAAATTAGATCTTATCTCTTGGAAGGGACAATCCCCATTCTCTTAGCTGTAGAGTCTTTAATTTTGTCTTAAAATTGGGTCCCCTTTACAGTATGGATACCAATATAATTTTTCAAAAGTAGCTGTCTTTTCAAATTTGCTTAGGCTGAATTTTTCTTCTTCTGGGTTCCAAATTTGTCTTTTCATTAATCCTTTTAGTGAAAGGATTCAGATGAGGATTGTCTTGAATGTCCACCTTCATTGAATGTTAGAAGAGCTTCCATGTGCCTTCTGTATGTCTGGACTAGTCTTGGTCTTGAATGCTCAATTTGAAACGGGAAGAAGAACTTGGATGCTATTGATGATTCACAATAAATTTTCCCTTGTTTATCCTCTCTTAAAATGTTCATGGTGGCAAATTTCTTTCTTGTCCATCCAAAGTCGTTGGCTAGAATTTTTGCTCGGACCATTTCCAATTGCTTTTCCACTGGTTCTTCAATTTTCAATGTCTTAATTTTAGAATTTTCTGTATTAAATTCCTTATATTCATCATCAAAATCTTGGAAGAAAACTTCCAATACATGGTGTGTTGGAATATTTCTTTCAAAATCTGGATGGAGTGATTTGAAATTTATTCTAAAATTTGTCCTAACATCGGGAATCATGGCTTCAAATGTATCAGCCATGAGTGATGGTAGATAAGAAGAATAGTTTGAAAGTGGTGAAGAATTGATAGAATTTATCAACCCATGTTTGATAAGTGATGGAATAGTGACTGATTAATCTTTGAATTTAAATGGTCTAAAATTTGCGATTGCCAAATTTGCTTTTCTGATGGCAGAATCTAATTTAGAGAAGCATTCTCCCTCTTAGTTTTCTGGGCAATCGGGATATTAGCTTTAGCAAATTTTGAAAATATTATAAGAGAATTCCCAAGTAGTGGAAATGTCTTTAGGTAAAATTTGGGCTATTTGGATTTGGGCTAAACAGTCTTGAAGAAGAACAAATGTCTTTAAATTTACTTCTTCAGAAGAAACAATAATTGGCTTTTTTGGTGGGAAAATTGGTTGAATTTTGGGTTTCTCAAGAATAAGTACATTTTTTCCTTTTAAAGGAGAAGTTAATTGTAGTTGTTCTCTAAGGGTGTCTGCAAAAGTAGGTGTAGAAAATGGTAAAAATTTCCTCTTCTTAGCAGGAGTCTTTAATTTTTCTTTCTTCAGAGGAGAAGATGCTGTGTTAATTTCAGGGTCTGAAATTTCTTTGAGGAATTCTGAATCCTCAAAATCCTCCAAGTGTTTTAAATATTTTTTGTACTTGAGAACTTTTGGAGAAATATGAGAATTTTCTCCGCAATTTTCAATTTACCGAGTCAATTGCTTCCCGAATATCAAAAAATCCCTTAAAAAGGGGCATTCCAAATTTAGGAAATAATTTAATTTCTTCAATTAAATGCACCATTTCTTCCCAATTTAAATATACTCCGGCCTTAGGACCATTGTATAACACATAGCAGGAATAAGGTTTTTTCTGAAATTGTTTTACGGAATAAAAGTAAGCTGCTAAGGCATTTAAAATAGCAACCTTTTTTGGGTTAGCTTGCCTTTCAGTAGCCAAGTTTCAAATGTTATCCAAGAGGCATTTTTCCTCATCATGGAGTCTGTTTCTGAGTGTTGTCTTAAATTGATTTTTCTCCGGGAATGTCTTTAATTTCGTCTGATCAAATATGAAAATTTTCTCCATGTTCAGAGTTTGAAATTTTCTATTGAGAATCTCAAATTTTGTGCTTAGCGTCTCAAATTTTCTGCACAACTTATAAAAGGCAAATTAGTCACATAATAATTTTCTAGATAATAAATTAGAAATTTTATTATCTTTTCCTTTTATATGTTCCCATTTAATCTTGAATCCTCTATTAAGGACAAATTCTCTAAATTTTAACTATCTATTTGATGTTAATTTTCTCTCATTTTGAGTGTCAGCAAATTTAACAATCGATTCACAGTCTGTTCTAATGGTAATTTTCTTTTTTGATAAAATAAATAATGCAAAATTTTCAACTACATAAATAATTGCTAGTAATTCAAAGTCTAAGGATGTTAGATATCCTTTTTCTTTGAATACTCCAGAGGTGTATCTACAAATTCTTTATGTAGTTTTTAAAGAAAATTCATTTGGTTTTTTAATTAAAATTCCACCCCACCCCATTTCACTACCATCATTTTCTATTATTAAATAGTCTGATTCTAGAGGCAATGCTAAGGGTTCTAATAATTTAATTTTTCTTTTATTTGTTGGACAATATTAATGTCTTGGTCATTAAATTTTCTTACTCCTTTACTCTGGGTTTTATTATATAAATGAGTGGTTAATTTTGCTAAATTTTGAAAATAGGGTCTTACATAATTTACTAATCCTAAGAAGGATTGTAATTTTTTCAATTCTTTTAATTTATCAAGAAAGTCTAAAATTTTTATACAGATGTGGAGTTGTAATTTAATACTCCCTTCTCCAATTTCAGCTCCTAAAAAGGAAATATAAGTTTTTTCCTATCTCCATTTTCTTTTTGGATACTATTGATCCATGTTTTTCAAAAATTGTGAAAATTGTGTATACATGTGTTTTGTGTTCATTTTCTGTTTTTGAAAATACAATATTTGTCATCAATATAAGTATAAGTAAAATGGTAGCAATCTTTGAAAATTTCATCCATCATTCTTTGGAAAATTTGTGGTGCATTTTTTAAACCAAATGAAACTACTAGCCATTCAAAATGTCCTAATGGGTACGAAAGTGTTGTTCATTCTATACTGTCTAGATGCATTTTAACCTGCCAAAAATTTGATTTTAAATCAAATTTTGAAAACCAATTGTTTCCCTGAATTTTATTAATTAGAGTGTCTTTATCTGGAATACAATACCCATCTTAATAAGTATTGTCATTAGGTCTTCTATAATTCCATTCTAGATTGACTTCTTTTCTTTTCTGCTTCGTTTTGAACAATAAAAGCAGGAATTCTATGTCTTGAGCTAAATTTCTTAATTATTCCTAATTTTAATAATTGTTCAATGTGCATTTTAAATTCTTCTTGTTCCTAATTTTCATATTTAAAATTTGGTGATTTTATTGTTATGTGAGGATTTATAATTTTTAATTTACAAATTGTTTTGTTTCTTTCCTAGCATTTTGTAGGATTTTCTACTATAATTCCTTCTTTTTCTAATTCTTTTATCAATTGGTCTAAATCATTATTTTTAATTTTCGTTTAAAATCATTTGTGTCTATTAAGTGTAAATTTAATTCAATTCCTTCTTTTAATTTCAATTCATTAAGGATTTCCTCCATAATTTGAGGATTTTCTTCAGTTTTTAGAAAATTACAACTTCAATTTTCTTGGTTGCTAGAACATTTGCAGTCTTCTGATTTTTTAAATTTCTTTTGTTCTAGAATTTTTGGTTTGAAATTTGAAATTTGAAATTATAGGTACTAAGGAACAATTTTTAGTTTTTTTACTGAAAGTCAAATAATCTCTATTTATGATTATTTGTCCATTGTTATGGAGAATAAAATCTAATCCCATAATTGTAGGGATTTTATGATTGGTTAAACTTTTAACCCAAATTTTGGGCCAGTGATAAATTTCAGACCAATTATTACAATTGGTTTGGAATTTAACTTGTAAATTCCTTAATTGTGAGTCAATGACAATTTTAGTTCCATCAAATTGTGTTAAAAAATAGGTGGTACTTTAACTAATTTTTTGTTTAATTTCTTCTGATAAAATTTTCAAATCTATAGTAGATGAGGTTGCTCCTGTATCTACTAAGTTTGGTAAAATACATGTCAATCCATGGATTATTAATTTTGCGGGAATTACAATTTGTATTAATTTTTCAGTTTCTACTTCCTTTGTGTTTATAATGTTTAATTCTTCTTGGGATAATTGGGTAAATTTAAAATTACTTTCTTGTGAAATTTGTTTTCCTTTTTCTACCAAATTTATTAATTTATCTAGTTTTCTTCTAGCATATATATTCTTTTTTTTTTCTAAACTAATTACTCTAATTTAAAAATGATCAACCTTATTTTCAGAAATTTTTATTATGTTAATTTGTTCTGAATTTGGTATTTCAATTTCAAAATTTTTTTAAATGCAATTTGAACAAATTTGTTTCATACATAATTGACACTTCCACCTTTTATTAAAAGCTGGATACCAATTACAATTGTGACACATAATATTGTCACTTCCTGATTTAAATTTCTAATTGTGTATGTAATTTTCCATTTTTAGAAAAGATTGAAATTATTTAATTTTTCCAAAATAATTTCATTGTTTGGAAAATTATCTTCTTGAGTTTCAAATCCTTCAATTTCCATTCCTTCTAAGGAACAAATACTCCAAATGTCTGAATCACTAGAAATATCAGATGTTATTTCTACCAAATCTTCATTTATTGTGGAAACTAAATTTGATTCTCTGGAAAATAAATTCTATTTATTTGGGCAAATAGAAGATAGATGTCCAGGTTTATTACAAGTAAAACAAGTAATTGTTTTCTTGTATGTCTTGTTAGGATTATATTTCCTAACATGCCTTGCCTTATTTAGGTAAGGTTTTCTTGCATTTGAATTTCTTAAATAATTTTTCTGGACATAATTTTTCTTTTGTTTAATTTGTTTTCTTGGTCACCCATCATCAGGATGTTTTCTATACGGTTGAGGAGTGTAAATTTGTTTGCAAAAACCTACATTCTTTTGTTTTAATTCTTTTTTAACTTGAATGTAAGTACATTTTTTCTTTAATTGACTAATAATGTGTTGAATTGTTATTCCTATATTGTGAAAAATGTCATTGGCTTGTACGAATTTCCATGATTCATGGATTTCTTTACCCAAAGGTCCTAACAAGAATTAGGCTAAAATTGCCCCACTTTCATGATGCATCAATCATAACCTTAAGCACAAAAGCATTATAAGCCCCCAAATTACCCCTATTCTCAGTATGAAAAATTGGGTTGAAATTGGTTAGGCTGAGTCTTTCACCCAACTTTCGTTGTGATGAAATCCTCTCCAAAAAAAATCAATAAAAGCTGCGCATCAATTATCAATAAGAGGAAAAAATAATCCAACTCAAACATAAACCCCAAGTAAACAATTATATCCCTTTATGCAATAATCACAAATTTAGCATCAAGAATAGCAATAGGACCCTAATCCGAACCCAAAAGCTAACTACTCATGCATCATAAAAGTAAACAAAACAAAGCAATAATAACTAACCATAAACATTGCAAGAAATCTGAGAAGAAGGTAAATAAAGGAATAAGAGAACTTTACTGATGAAGAACAAATCCAACTTCAATCCGAGATTCCAAGCTTGAAATTAAAATAATCTAATATAAAACTAATCTAAACTATGCTAGTAAAATATAATGAGAAGGGGGAAAATAAACTAAAACTAACTAGGGTTTGGAACTCCTTAAAAGAGAATATGTAGAATATATAGGAGATAGATGGGCCCATGAGGCAACTTTCAATTCTTTTCCAATTCTTATTCTTGTTTTCTATTCTTCCTTGGTGATTTCCTTTTCTTTCAAAACTTGTCCAAAATGTTCCAAAATTCTTCCTTTGCTGCTCCTTGTGGATAATTCAACCCTTGTGACAATATAACACACAAACAATTCTCAATTTTACTAGGATAAAGAAAATAAGCATCAAAACAACTAAAATAAGGGGTGAATTATTGTACAAAATTGTAGATATCAGCACCACAATATGGTTAGCCCAACTCTTCAATTCATTAATCAATTAAACATGATTACCAAACAACCGATTAAGAGCGAACACTTCAAACTTCCACTGCTGATCCTTCGTCTTCGTATTGTGTTGAAGTTTCTTGAAGAAATGGTGCAAGATCTCCCAATCTTACAAGTCGAGGTTCTCCCTCAACTGCTGCTCTGATCTTCTGAGTACACTATTGTGGTTGACAGTCCGAATTCATCAAGCATCATATCAACTTGATTTGAATCAGATTAATCAAGTTGCTCTGTTTGATCTGTATCAATACGCCCTTGAAAGAATACTTGATATGCAGAGTAATTTCTTGGAAATCATCAAATTGATCTATATGTAGATGACAAGCATTTATAACAATCCTTCTGGATTTTGCTCTAATTGTTTAACCGTCTTGAACTCCACCGATCCAATCTGAACTGGTCTTCTTATCTAGTTCACTCATGGTGTCTTCAGACACTGAACTAAGTTATTCCATAGTACAGTCGTACAGACTCGATCTAATACAAATACAACTTTCAAAGAATGATCTTCTGAATTAGATCTTGCACAACTGAATTTTTCCATAAATAAAAAACAACTAGGAGGAGTGAAAAATACTTTGACTTGTAAAAATCCTTTTTCTCAATGATTCACTTTATTAACAATAAGTTTTTCTAATTTAAGTTTATCTTAAGTCTAGAATATTCGAGCAGTAAAGATTTTAAAAATATATACAAGTCTATTCACCTTCCTCCCCCCTCCCGATTTAGAATATTCGTACTGATGTCTTAATGTTTGAAGACGTACCTTCTTGAATTTTTCATCACCCTTGTACGAGTTAATCAAAATATTCTATGCCTCTTGAGAGATCATTGCACCTTCAATATGCTCGAAGATTCCATTACTCATCTCTTGATGGATGTAGTACAACACATTCTTGTCTTTATTCTTCTCATCAGCATTATCTGCCAATTTTGTAGGTATTCCATTTTCAACAATTTTCAGCGGATCATGATAGTCAAACAACACCTTCATTTGAGTGCTCCAACGATTGTAGTTTTTTCCATCAAGAACAAGAATAGAAAATTGAGCAATGTTGTTCACTGTGACAGGTTTGAATGGCGCGTTGTAGTTGGCTTTGACACTAGTTTGTAGAAAAATTAAAGTATAACAACCCTAATAGTAAACACGGGACAGAAAGAAAAGAATAGAAGGAATATATATTGCAAATGATTATACTTGAACTATATCTTGTTCTCATAATTAAAAAACTTTTCCTAAAGTCTTTATATAGGTGTATGAGAACATAGAAAGTAGGATCAAACAAAGAATAAGATCGTGTAAGTTAGGATCTTGACGGGCAAAATACTTATTCAACATGAAATAATAAACACAATTAATATATCAGAAATAGTCAGTCCAACACCCGCCATCGCATTGGACATACAGTAGTTTATTCATAATAAGGACATATGTGTACAAAATATTAAAACTACAACATCAAAGCTGAAGATCCAAATAATTGAATGGAAATAGGAGGCATAAAGTTTAGTTACGTTCCTACCATTATATATATGGATAGGAAAACTCACCTTTGTGCTTTAATCATCTTCCTAAGCTCATTTTCAAATTTCCCCATAATTATTGGAGGCAAAGCTAATGTCAGGAGTTTACCCTCTCTGTCTTCTCTCCTTTTATGAGGTACCAAGCACCCAAGCCCATAAACAACGCCATAAATGCCACCAAATACAGGCTTACCCCATCCAAAATCCACCTCGTCATATCCAAATCGTGAATTGTCTGTTATGAAGAAGTTCCTTGGTATAGTCCACCTTGGTCTGTCCCTAGTTACAATAAAATCTATAATCGATTTAATATAATCGTCGTTAACAGTATTTTTAGCCTCCCTAATCAACTTGGCTGCATATGATATCGGATTTAAACACAACAACTTGGCTGTGGTTATCGCTGACACGGTTACAATTGCATTACCATAGTATCCAAGGGGCAGTTTCAGGTCTAGCAATCTTTCTCGTATATTGACAATAATGGTCAATAACATCATTGAATTAGGATCTGGTCGGAGAGCAATGGTACGACATTTCCATAAGCAAGCAGAAAGTGCCTCAAATGTGGTACTTGAAGGGCATTGGTCCTTGATAGCTTGCAACTCTCTTGAGCCAAAAGTGAAAGAACGTTTAATGAAGAGGGAGTGACATATATTTTTGCTAAAATACACACAGGGGTCACTCGCCAGCTTTTGTGTGTTGATGAATTTGGTGGTACACATCAATAATTTTTCGAAGTCCCACCACCTTGTAGTCTTGGATGACTCAAAATCCTTGAACTCGTTGTGTTCGTAGGTGATGGTTGGGGTTGGCCTTGCAGTTAAGAGTCCTCTCTCCCAAATTGGAAGTGTTGAAGGGGTAGAAGCACCCTGTGCCAGTTCACTTACCGCCTTTACAAATTGAATGAACCCTTGGGAATCCATCATGGTGTGGTTGAATATAATTCCCAACGCAAAGCCGTCACAAGTAAAACGGGTTACCTACATCACAATACATTATAACCATGTAAGAGTGAGTCTCTGGGTCATAATGGAAATGTAATACTTGTGTTGAAAAATATAATACAAATTAAGAATAAATTATTGTTAGAGGGAAAAATGTAATACTTTTGTGAGAAAATCTAATACTTTTTTTTTTAAATGTAATATTTAGGTTTGAGTAGTTAATTATGACAAAAAAATGTAATGCTAGTCATGGACAGTGATGCAAAAATCCCGCCTACACACCGATTAATTGGCGTTGGCCGACCGGCTAGCGTATCACCATAATCGGTGGCCTAGGCAGCTAGCCGACTAGGCCATCTAAGCGCCGCCTAGGCCTCTTTGGTGCTGACTAGGCTTCCTAGGCAGTGACTAGGTCGCCTAGTCGGCTGATTAGCTATTGTTCCCTTCTTTTTTAAATGGTTATTTCACTAAAAATGACATCGTTTTGAGCGAAATAAGCCTAAATTGTTCAAACTCTAAATGTTTTTAGGTTAATATTTAATATCTTAGTATGAACTATTAAAGTATTAAACAGTTTATAATTATCAAGTCTTAAAAATTTAAAAATGTAAATAATTTTTAAAAAAAATAAAAAATAAAATAAAAAATTCACGGGTGCCTAGGCGCCGATTAATCCCCGCCTAGGCGCCCCCGAGCGCCTAGCAATTTTTTCAACCATGTGTTTTCAACCAGGGCTACTTTGAAATCGTATTTGTCAAAATACAGTAAGTTTAAAGTGGCTCTATTTTGAAAAATAAGTTTAAAGCAATCTTGATTTTGTAAATAGCCTTTCAAATTACCTTAATTTTGGAAAAAAAAAAACTCATTGAGATATTATGTTATACTATATGCCAACCTTAATACCTTATGATCTGGTGATATGAAGTGGCTTTCATCGGTCATTGATAGCCCTTACCAAAATAGCAAAACATGGTATTAAATGGGTGGAAGGTATATAGATAATGATATGTATGTGTCAATGATGTAGAGAGTTAGTTACATGTTCGGTCTTCAACCCCCATTCAAACTCTAAAAAACAAATTTGCGTCTCTCAACAAAATATATATATAGCTAGTCTCCAGAAGGTAACTGCTAAAGTAAAATATTAAAATAAATAAATAGCTCCCTATTATCTTACTTGAATAAGTAGAAGAGGACAATCAATGATCCCTTTGGAGCCAGGCACTGTGTTGAGGAGTTGCTTCAAGTATGGACATGGTGGCTGAATAGATTTATCACCTAACTGCTTAAGCTTGACATTGGCTTTTGCTTCAACAAACAAAACCCCTTTCCCATTGCAATTCACAATCAGTTTTCCATTCTCCCCTTCAAAAATCCTACCCGCCAAGGGATAGTAGAAAACAAGTGCTTTAGCTAACCCTTCTTTGATAGCCAATGCTGGATCTTCCCCTCTCCTTTCAAGACTGTTCCTGTAAAACATCAAAACTGGAACAAGAAGTCGAATGTTGCGTTGTTCATCGATATCGGAAAGTGGTTTTTGTTCGTGAGGTGTGGAGGTTGATGGCAGGATTAGCTGAGGCTTGCTTCTTTTTACACAGAAAAGCAGTGGAGCAGATAAACATGCCATTGAAAATGCAATTACAATTAAAATTTGCTTTCAGGAAAGAATCTTATAGCTTGGCTTGCTGCTCCACCTCAAAATTTATTATAAATAGTTTCCACCGACAAATGATTAACAAAAAAAAAAAAAACAAAACAAAAATAGGTAAAGCTCACTTAAATGTAATAATTAATGACATGACTATATATGTATGTACCGTGTACGCTCTGAAAGTTGGTTGTCTCACTCTGTGGAACCGACAAACTATCAATATGTTGTATCATGTCATGCGTCCATGATCATATTATGAATCTGTAGTTAACATATTATGTATTTGTTGTTACCATGCTATGTTTGTAGTTAATATGTTATGTGCTGTCAATTTGTTTACAGGTACATAATCAATAAACTATAGTACAAAATATGTCAACTGTAGAAACATAATTTAAAAATTATTTTAGATCAGGCTCACAATACAAAATAAATCCTGGTCCATGGTATAATTTATTAATTTTATTTGTTGTATGAACAACTCAACCACAAAACAATCATTATTGCATAGACCATGGTCCACATAGCCGTGTAGACTATAAATAAAAAGTATACTTTTTTTTAATACTTTTAATACACTAAAAGTACATTATTTTTGTACATAAAGTACATTATTTTTTAGTACATTATTTAAGTACTGAAAGTACATTATTTTATACATATTATTGAAATAATGTACCTTCAATACAAAAATAATGTACTTTTAATATAATAAAAATGTACATTATATTAGTGATCCATACAGCTACGTGGACCATGATCCACACAATAATTTGCCACCACCCAAGCTCTGACGAGATCATCCACATGGTTCCGGCCCATTCGAACATCTAACCATAGTTATGCCATAGATTAAGGTATATGAAGCAAATATATACATACATACATATATATATATATATATATATATATATATATATATATATATATATATATATATATATATATATATATATAGGATTTGGATCCAGTGAGATCATCCCAATTAGACGAGATTGTGAGATTAGATCGTGATCATCAATTATTTTATTTTAATGGTTCAGATTTGATGTGAATTTTTAGTTTATTTTTGGTCATTATGATATAGAGAGGGGCTGTGTAGTCTTTTCGCATTTTGTGTTAATTTATTACCATTTTGAATTATGTGTTATTTTAAGTTGTTTCCTTCTGCTATTGATCTTCTTAACCGGTACGTAGACGGTAGACCCCTAATTATTCTTTGTGAAACTAGTTGTTCAGGGCGTGTCCGTTCTTTGCGAAAACAGGCGTGTCATTCCTCCGTCTCCATGGTTGGTTCTTCTACCGGGCAGTCCAAGCAGCTTAGGAATGTTCTAGGTATTTTCGATTTTAACTTGATTTTACTTTTT
>CP025656.1:13653408-13716925 GCA_003576665.1 Ipomoea trifida | reverse complement strand
TGAACTCTTCAGCTCTAATGTCTGTGTTGTTAGAAAAACATACAGCGCAGCGGAAGCATCAAATCGCATTTTCTATGATTCTATGTAAACGAGGGAGTTAAAAAGGTTTACCCTTGAAGCGTGCTTTGGCAGAATCAAAACCGTCCAATCGTTCGGCCTCTAGTCTGTCCACCGGTCGGGCACGCGAAAACTCCTAGAGATTTCTACGTGAAACTCTTTTCAGACCAATCTCTGTATTGTTATTCTATCATCTCTTAAGAAATTGGGCAAGGCAATATATATAGCCTGGTTTGGGCCCAAAGATGCTAGCCTTTAAAAGCCCAAAACTACCCAATATTAAATTAATCCATTAATCAATTATTAATGTATTAATTCAATATCAATAAATCTTTATCGATTTCTTTTAAAGTTCTCAGCATTACCACGAACGAACCATTAAGGTGTGACTTTCTAGGTTCATAGTCAAACTAGCAACGATTATTATTTAATAACTCATTATTAAATAATTCGTAAGTCATGAGTGACACCTAGCAGTATGTCATGACTACCTAGTTGACAATAAATATATTTTAATATATTATAATGAACCTTTCCGTTACAAATATCATGCAACATTCCTTCCACACAACACTTGTTCCGAACCAGATAAAGGTCATGGCCAAACTTGGTCAAACCCATAAACCCGGTCAATATGTCTATTCAATATCCTTAACCTGAAGTCCAACTTCATTATACTCTGGGCAGAGATTCTCGTTGTGTGATTATTGAATAGACTGGAACATCCTTGTTACCTCAAGGCGGTGGATCCTCTACTGAACGCACACATGTCACCGTACAACACTGAACTAGGCCACCAAGTACACTTATATTCCCATAAGGAACAAAAAGACGCATACTGGCAAAAACTAGTCCACCATATGTACGAGACAGCCATGTCGTCTCAAGTCAAAGGATTATTGCATACTTGTAACATACAACATACCGATGACACGTAGGTAAACACCATGCGGTACGTTGTAGTCAGTCAATGTTCAATGATTTGTTCTCTAACAATCATCCACATGTCCACTCTCTGTATCTCATACAGAATGGCATGAGACTCAACATAAGAAGGACAATGTGCCAGTCTTATTGGAATTCTAATGCCCAATTAGAATTCCTATGGCTAGGAACATTTTTACAATACTTTATTTATTAATTCTTCGTCACTCATATTCTTAACACTTAAGAATGAAGAATTAAGAAGATTGTATTGGATAATATCAAATATTAACTAAGCCTTAATAAAATAAATAAAATAATTATTTATTATATTTATTTAATAATAAATTAATGCCCAAAACAATAAATGTTGGCTCCTAGGGCATACATGTCTAACATGTGTACAGTGCCATGGCTCAGCATCACTTGAAACCAACCAGCCTTCTTCACTTGCTGATGACCATATCTTCACTTCTCGATTAAGAATTGTTTAATACTTCAAAGTAGATATGAATAGTAACAGTTTTAAGGGAAATTCCACACATACCCCAGTAATTAGTATGAACTATGATGTGGTCAGGGTTGTTTGGAGGAGACAAAAATGTAACAGAATATACAGGCTGGCCATCATGTGGCCTCAATACAGTAATTGGGATTGATTTGTGATCCTCCCAAACCTTTATGTTTAAAAGACAAAATCCACATACACATGCATAAATAACAAAGGGTTTATGCTTGGTTCCCATAGACTATAACAAGCCACTGGCAACTATAATCTCTATCCGTGCCGGATTTTAAGGCGTGCAAGATATGCGATAAGAAAATTTAACCCTAACAATGGTACGCCTCCCTTTGCAGAGGATGTTCACCTTTTGGCTAGGTACTCTGTTCATAGTATTGCCCCATTCTTTATATATGTATTTTTATTTATTTTGCTTATGTGCTTATTTGACAGTGCAAGTGTTAATGGGCAGGTTTATATATGGAAAATAACTGAGGATGAGAACGACAAGCACAAGCCAATAATCCAACAACTCACTCCCGCCACCATTCCTAAAGGCCGGTATTTGAGTGGCGATCACATTCTATACGATATAGATGTGAGATTGCCTGGTGAGGTGCCGATTAAAGCGGATAGTACTGGCATTTCAAATTATTCCCCATTTTCGGGCCTTGTTTTAGGCCGGAGACTCGCGGTGGCCAAGACGCACATTTGCTATCCGTTTGGACATATGATGTCACTCATCCGGGTCTATAATGTCAAGAGTGTTTTGACATGAACGATTCAAGGGCTTGATGAGGTATCTCATACATGTTCACTTTGCATAAGAAAATTAATCTTTTTCTTTCTGGCTGAACCTAGGTATTAATTTTGGCTAAAAAATTAAGATTAGGCTTAATACATATAACTTTCTATATGACTTTTACATAGATATGGCACACTTTTTAAATCCCGTGCTGCTATGTTTATCATTACTACTAAAAAACTATTCAAACCCACTAAGAATCTGAAAAAACACAAGTCAATAGATTCTACTAGCATTTTTTTTTATTCTACTAGCATTCAAAACGTCTTAGCAACGGCGAGTCTACGGCTTAAAAAGGCTAGAGAATAGAAAATGATTGGAAATGCCAGTTTTTAAAACTTTATATGTGTGTTGTTTTATAGTTTTGTAAAACTTTAAACCAAAATAATTACAATTGCTCTGATATACTCTTATCCTAGTTCTGATATGCTCTGATCCTACTCTAATATTTTCTAAACTAGATGTGAGATTGCCTGGTGAGGTGCCGATTAAAGCCGATCATACTGTCATTTCAAATTATTCCCCATTTCCCGGCCTTGTTTTAGGCCGGAGACTCGGACCTATGATGTCACTAATCCGGGTCCATAATGTCAAAAGTGTTTTGGCATCAACGATTCAAGGACTTGATGAGGTATCTCATACATGTCCACTTTGCATAAAAAAAATTAATTTTTTTTCTTTCTGACTGAACCTGGGTATTAATTTTGGCTAAAAAATTAAGATTAGGCTTAATACATATAACTTTCCATATAACTTTCACATAGATATGACACACTTTTTAAATCCCGTGCTGCTATGTTTATCATTACTACTAAAAAACTATTCAAACCCACTAAGAATCTGAAAAAACACAAGTCATTAGATTCTACTAGCATTTTTTTTTATTCTACTAGCATTCAAAATGTCTTAGCAATGGCGAGTCTACGGCTTAAAAAGGCTAGAGAATAGAAAATGAATGGAAATGCCAGTTTTTAAAACTTTATATGTGTGTTGTTTTATAGTTTTGTAAAACTTTAAACCAAAATAATTACAATTGCTCTGATATACTCTTATTTATAGTTCTGATATGCTCTGATCCTACTCTAATATTCTCTAATCTAGATGTGAGATTGCCTGGTGAGGGGCAATTCAAATTATTCCCCATTTCCCGGCCTTGTTTTAGGCCGGAGACTCGCGGTGGCCAAGACGCACATTTGCTATCCGTTTGGACCTATGATGTCACTAATCCGGGTCCAAAATGTCAAGAGTGTTTTGGCATCAACGATTCAAGGGCTTGATGAGGTATCTCATACATGTTAACTTTGCATAAGAAAATTAATCTTTTTCTTTCTGGCTGAACCTAGGTATTAATTTTGGCTAAAAAATTAAGATTAGGCTTAATACATATAACTTTTTATATGACTTTTACATAGATATGGCACAGTTTTTAAATCCCGTGCTGCTATGTTTATCATTACTACTAAAAAACTATTCAAACCCACTAAGAATCTGAAAAAACACAAGTCATTAGATTCTACTAGCATTTTTTTTATTCTACTAGCATTCAAAACGTCTTAGCAACGGCGAGTCTACGGCTTAAAAAGGCTAGAGAATAGAAAATGATTGGAAATGCCAGTTTTAAAAACTTTATATGTGTGTTGTTTTATAGTTTTGTAAAACTTTAAACCAAAATAATTACAATTGCTCTGATATACTCATATCATAGTTCTGATATGCTCTGATCCTACTCTAATATTCTCTAATCTAGATGTGATATTGCCTGGTGAGGTGCCGATTAAAGCCGATCGTACTGGCATTTCAAATTATACCCCATTTCCCGGCCTTGTTTTAGGCCGGAGACTCACGGTAGCCAAGACGCACATTTGCTATCAGTTTGGACATATGATGTCACTAATCCGGGTCCATAATGTTAAGAGTGTTTTGGCATCAACGATTCAAGGGCTTGATGAGGTATCTCATACATGTTTACTTTGCATAAGAAAATTAATCTTTTTCTTTCTGGCTGAACCTGGGTATTAATTTTTGCTAAAAAATTAAGATTAGGCTTAATACATATAACTTTTTATATGACTTTTACCTAGATATACATATAACTTTCTATATGACTTTCCCCACACTTTTTAAATCCCGTTCTGCTCTGTTTATTATTACTACTAAAAAACTATTCAAACCCACTAAGAATCTGAAAAAACACAAGTCATTAGATTCTACTAGCATTTTTTTATACTACTAGCATTCAAAACGTCTTAGCAACGGCGAGTCTACAGCCTAAAAAGGCTAGAGAATAGAAAATGATTGGAAATGCCCGTTTTAAAAAACTTTATATGTGTTGTTTTATAGTTTTGTAAAACTTTAAACCAAAAAAATTACAATTGCTCTGATATACTCTTATCTTAGTTCTGATATGCTCTGATCCTACTCTAATATTCTCTAATCTAGATGTGAGATTGCCTGGTGAGGTGCCGATTAAAGCTGATCCTACTGGCATTTC
Organism: Ipomoea trifida; assembly: GCA_003576665.1. NCBI lineage: Eukaryota > Viridiplantae > Streptophyta > Magnoliopsida > Solanales > Convolvulaceae > Ipomoea > Ipomoea trifida. The sequence goes on along the minus strand of CP025656.1, from coordinate 13,712,146 downwards.
AAATTATTCCCCATTTCCCGACCTTGTTTTAGGCCGGAGACTCGCGGTGGCCAAGATGCACATTTGCTATCCGTTTGGACCTATGATGTCACTCATTCGGGTCCATAATGTCAAGAGTGTTTTGGCATCAACGATTCAAGGGCTTGATGAGGTATCTCATACATGTTCACTTTGCATAAGAAAATTAATCTTTTTTTTCTTGCTGGCCGAACCTGTGTATTAATTTTGGCTAAAAAATTAAGATTAGGCTTAATACATATAACTTTCTATATGACTTTCACATAGATATGACACACTTTTTAAATCCGTGCTGCTATGTTTATCATTACTACTAAAAATCTATTCGAACCCACTAAGAATCTGAAAAAACACAAGTCATTAGATTCTTCTAGCATTTTTTTTTAACCTTAATGGCACAACAATTTGTTAATTTCGATTAAAAGTGGTCGCTCACATGGCCGAAAGGACTAAAAGTGGAAAAAAATCAAAGTCGAGGACTAAAAGTGACAAAAAAATCAAAGTCAAGCACTATTATGTCAGGAATGAAAGTCGTGTACCTAAACTGACGAAGACACTAAAGTCATAAGACCAAAAGTGAAAAACAATATGCATTTGTTTTATTTACACCAATGACACCATGTCAGAGGTGAAATTATAGTTTAAAAAATATTTAAAAATAATAATTAATTGAGAATTAAAGGGCATGAAATTTAGGCCTTTTGAAAAAGTCAATTATTATTAATAATTGACTCAAATTGAAAAGCATTCCAAATTTTGACTCAACTGAAAGAAAAAAAAAAACAAAAAAAAAAAAAAAAAGGAAATGGCCAGACCAATCAAACAATAGTATAGGTAAATTGGAAAATCCGTTATTAATAATTGATTGGAAATATTTTTAAAAATTAAAACTTGTTATTCATAATTAACTAATTGTTATGTTTTAAAAAAATAATAATAATAATTATGGAAATGAATATTACACCGGTACCAGATTGCGCAGCGAGGGGAGTCTACTGCACAAATTATATCGTGGACCGCACATTAAAACGACGCCGTTTTGATTAATGAAAACAGACGCCAAACCCTGCAGTTAATGAAAACAGACTCCATTCAGTTCGTATACACTGCAGTTACATTTCAACACAACTTCAGTTACATTTCAACACAACTGCAATTAAATTTCAACACAACTACAGTTACATTTTGATATAACTACAGTTTCATTCGATAATATAAAAGCACAAATGTGAAATTGTTATTCAGTATCAGTTCATATACACTGCAGTTACATTTCAACACAACTACAGTTACATTTCGATATAACTACAGTTTCATTCGATAATATAAAACACAAATGTGAAACTGTTATTCAGTATTAGTTCATATACACTGCAGTTACATTTCAACACAACTACAGTTACATTTCGATATAACTAAAGTTTCATTCGATAATATCAAAACAAATGTAAGGCAGTATCTTTTGAGATGAACTGTAGTGTCAATTACGGGCTCCGTCTCCCACTTACTGAAACGACGTCGTTTTGGGACCACGGTACACAATGCATTGTAGACCGCGGTCCATGATATAAAGACTGAGTCTACTGCTCTACGGTGATCACAGCCGTTACTGCTCAGAGCACTGTGGGAGTTGAGGTAAGGAAAGGATTTTGAATGATGAATTTTAATTTGGAAACATTGGATGACATGCGATTTGCTGCTAAATCTATATATGAATTTGGCCCAAGGTTAGACTCTACTTACGTGAAGCTTCTTTTATGATACTGGTGTGTTTGGTTGACAGGTTTAATTATGGAAAATGGGTATCAAAGTTATTGTTATGATTTGGTTCACAGATAGATTTTTAAAACACTACTATGGATTTTTGTTACCCCTTAATTGCAAAACTCATTCTCTAATAAAATAAGGATTTCATTGCCTTCCTCTTCAGCCGCTTACCCAACTATTAATAATTATTTCAATTCCACCCTACTACTAAATATACAAAATACTTTCACCAAAACTCATTACTATTATCAAGTATTTGATACCCATTCTGATTTTGATTCCATGTGCGAATCAAACACCCCATTAATTTGTTCACTTTTCTATTTTATTTTTTATTGTGCTAAAAATATAATGCTTTGAAAATTCCTGTAACAATATATAAATGGAAGAATGTTTTGCTTGCAGGAATGTACTTGTGAAAGGCGGTGACCTTCCTACTTCACTGGATCGGATGATGTTTGATATCTTATATGATGGTGCGTCTGACATTTCTTGGGAATCCTTGCTATGTATTTTTTATGTCACGTGCTCAACTATGTCAATTTTTGTGCTTATGCTCATCTTGAATCTCATATTCTCCTCTTTTGCATGATATAGGGAAGTATTTGTATAAGTTTCTGTAACCCACACGTAAAAACCAGTGTTGCAAAAATCCTGCCTAAGAATTGATTAATCAGGCAATGGTCAGCCGCCTAGCGTATCATCAAAATTGGTGGTCTAGGCGATTGACCGGCTACTAGGCCGCCTAAGCGCCGCCTAGACTCGGACGCCCTAGGTCTCCATGGCACCGATTAGGCTGCCTAGGCACTGACTACACCGCATATGGTCGACCGATTAGCTATTGTTCTCTTTTTCTAAAATGGGTTATTTCACACAATACGACATTGTTTTGAGATAAATAATCTTAAATTGTTCAAATTCTAGATATTTTTAAGTTAGTATGATACCCGTGCGATGCACTGACTAACAATTTGAAATATTTAGATTATTTTCATATATAAAATAAGATATGAGTTTTATTCATTTATATAGTTTTGTTATTTAATAGTTATGTTGATTTGATATGAAAAAGTTATGAATATAGATATTTACAATTAAAATACGAATTGATATTTAAGATGGGTAATTAGTTAAAAGAAATTTGTTTTCAAAAAAAAAAAAAGTTAAAAGAAATTTTTTATTAAAAGTTCAATACAAATTATTTAAAATTATATTACAAATTATTAAAGACTTCTTAGTAAATTATATTATTAATTGAAGTACAATTTCTTTTAGAGTCACCGCTTTTGAGACCTTTGGGATTGTTAATTCTAGATGCAGCAACATACAATTGAGTATTGGCAAAAACTGATTTCCTCAATAACAATTTAACATGGTTACATGCATGAGATCATATTTGTCACTTTGCCCTTTACTTTTATTAATAGACATTGCATATGAAAGCATTATCTGGAATTGTCTTCTTTGTAATTTGAATGACAATTTTAAATCTATCAGGGTCATAGTCATTCGAAGAATCACACTTGAGTTCAATTCCTACCATGCACATGTATTTATTAATTATATGAATTATAAAATAAACCTATCATGTAATAATTTTAAAAGTATTAAAACATTATATAATAATTTGACCTAAAATTACATAACAATATCTATCAAACTAAACATATAGAGTAAGATGTTTAACATTTCGTACTGTTAAAACTACAAATTAAATGAGGTAAAAGTATTTATAATTTGTTATTTAAGAAATATATAACTAATCAATAAATCTACTCATTCTTTTTCCAATTAAATGCCCATGTAATTTAACAAATTTTTTTTATCAATAATTGAAATGATTTTAATGATATACGTTTGCTAATTTCAACTTATTCATTTCTAATGCAATTGATCAATTAAAAAATATATTAATACATATTAAAGATTACCATGATTGTCCAAAGTTACACTCACTACAAAAAAATGCTTGAATAGCGACGGACGAATTCCGTCGCTAAAGCGTTTAGCGACGGATTTCGTCCGTCACAAAAACCCTCGCTAGAACTTTGCAACACAATTTTTTTTCGTCGCTAAAATTTGCAACGGATATTTCCCTCGCTAAACGAAAAGAATCCGTCGCTAAATTTCGTCCGGCGACCAATTCGTCGATGACATTTGTGAGGGACTAGCGACGACTGTTTCCGTCGCTAATTTCGTTCTACGACGATATTTGGTCAAAATTTGTAAGGGATTAACGACGGATTCTTCCGTCGCTATGATTAGTGTCAGAATTTTCGTCGCTATTTACCACTAAAATTAGTTACGGATTTAACGACCACCCTTTTCCGTCGCTAGGGCGTCACTAATCCGTCGCTAATTTCCAATTTTTTGAAAAAAAAAAAACAAAATTCGTCGCTATACCGTCGTTAACTTAGCAACGGAATATTTCCATCGCAAAATCCCTCGTTATTTTCGCGTTTTTTGTAGTGACTGTTATTGTTGAATAATGCGATTATTTCCCATCTGCATGGAGAGTTGTCATCTCTGCAGTCTTCTCTATCACAACTGCCATACTACTGTAGCCACATATCACCAAAACAATCAGAATTTATAAGGAAGATTTTGTGTAAAGATGAAAAATAAATAAATCTTCCGTTTAATAACACAAATTTTAGAATAAATGGGATTTTTACTTTATTTGTTTTCTATCTTTACACAAAATCTTCCTTATAAATTCTATATATTACTGGTTGTTTTAATAAACTTAGTGTTATTAAATTTGGGGGTTAATTATTAATATCCTATTTTGTTCCATTATTTTCGCACAATCTTCCTTTTAAATTCGATCCTGATAATACCAATTCTTTTTCACTTTCCTTTTTAAAGCGAAATAACTTTATTATTAATAAAAGTTTGGGTACGAAACTACATAGGAGAATTTTATTATTTTTATTAATAGTATATATAATTAGATTATATAGATTATATAGATTATATATTAAATATTAGTATTTATGAATATAATTAATCAATTATAAAATTATTAAATATTAAATCATTTTCAATTTTAGGTAACGGTCGTGATCCCCTAGCATATATATCAATTGCTTATATTATCAATTGTTTATATTAGTTCGTGATCCCCTAGCGTATAGAATTGAATAATGACTGAAAATATAATAAGCATCCAAATACTCTTGATTTATATTCTTGTTTTCTACCATATATACAGAAATAAAAAAAATGTAAACAAAATATGTACCCTCTATATGGAAGTTGGTCAAAATAGAGGATAATTATTACGTAATATAAATATTGTAATATATTGTGAAATATATTCTTACTGTATACAGTAAATTGTTTTAAAAAAAAAACCAACTTACCATGAATATCAATTACCGTATATGCTAATATTATATTTTTTTTTCAAAAACATTTCTTACCATGAACATCAATTAGTATATATTTAAATTATTATATATTAAATAGTAGTATTTTAAAATAGATAAAATATTATTGATTAGTGCAACTAGATGTGCGTGTGTAATATTTATATTTATATTTACATAATAATGCGATTACCGTGAATTTGTAAAGTATATTACCGTGAATTACATTATTATCGTGTGAATTACAGTATAATTTATGTCCATCGTGAGAATTAGGTATAATTTGTGAAATTGGAAACAATATTACCAATTAATAGATACTCCGTATTACTTAATTTATATACAATATTCTCTTACCAATTATCTATACTATTTAAAGTTGAAGAGGAGGATTTTACTTTTATTAATAGAAAAGAAATAAATAGATTATTGATTTTCATTCCTTATCCTATTTTATTTATTGATATTTTTAATAGACACTATTTAAGAATGAATATATTCTATATTTATTGTTCTGTTTCATTACGAAAAAATTAAAGTTATGTCATTTAATGTACTTATTATTACACTCTCTATCCCATTTTATTTACACTTTTTTTAAAAAAAAAAATACATTTTACTTGTATTATTTATTGTTCATTGTGCAAATTAATTATTATTTTTTAAACAGGAATATCAATTCGTATATACTAAAATTATTATTATTGTAGATCTATAACCAATGACAACCTAGCTTATGGCAGTTTAGCTTGGCGCGGGAGACATAGGCCCTGTTTGGTAAATGGTTGTTAGCTGATTGGGTTAGAAGGTATAATTAATTGATAATATTAGCTGATTGTAGAAAAGTGTTTGATAAATTAGCTGATAGCTGATAGCTGTTTGATATAATTTCTTTTCTCAAAAGGCTAATTGAAAAGGCTGCTTTGAGTAGCTTTTTTAAATTTAGTATTTTGGTGTTACAAAAAGCTTATTAACCAAAGACTTATATTAATTTTTTAACCAAGTCAAACAACAAATAATGGTTAAATAGGCCAAAATTGATTGATAGGCTAATTATTATTATTATTATTATTATTATTATTATTATTATTTTGTAAAAGATACAATGATTTCCTTAAAAAAGCTACGTCATATTTTTTATAAAATTAAAACTTTTTTTTTTTTTTTGTAATTATCAGTGTTGCAAAAATCCCGCCTAGGCGCTAGGCGTTGGTCGACCGCCTAGCGTATCACATTAAATGGTGGTCTAGGCGGCTGGTCGGTTAGGCGATCGCCTAGGCCGCCTAAGCTCTGCCTAGGCTGCCAAAGCACCGCCTAGGCGTCGACTAGACCGATTAGGCACCGACTAGGCCTTCTAGTCGGTCGATTAACTATTGTTTTTTTTAATGGTTATTTCACTCAAAACAACATCGTTTTGAGCGAAATAATCCTAAATTGTACAAACTTTAGATATTTTTTAGGTTAATATTTAATATTTTTGTATTAACTAATAAAGTATTATATAATTTATAATTATTAGTCTTTAACAATGTTGCAAAAATCCCGCCTAGGCGTCGATTAATCCCTGCCTAGGCGCTAGGCGCTAGTCGACCGCCTAGCGTATCACATTAAATGGTTGTCTAGGCGGCTGGCCGGATAGGCGACTGCCTAGGCCGTCTAAACTCCGCCTAGGCCGCCAAGGCACCGCCTAGGCCGCTTAGGCGCTCAGCGCCTAGGCGTCGACTAGATCGACTAGGCCTTCTAGTCGGTCAATTAACTATTGTTCTTTTTTTAATGGGTTATTTCACTCAAAACAACATTGTTTTGAGCGAAATAATCCTAAATTATACAAACTTTAGATTTTTTTAGGTTAATATTTAATATTTTAGTATTAACTATTAAAGTATTATATAATTTATAATTATTAGTCTTTAAAAGATTAAAAATACTTAAACAAATTTCTAAAAAATAAAAAATAAAATAAAATAATATACGGACGCCTAGGCGCCGATTAATCCCCGCCTAGGCGTCCTAGGCGCTAGGCGCTAGGCGCTCCCCGAGCGCCTAGGGAGCGCCTAGCGATTTTTTCAACCATGGTCTTTAAAAAATTAAAAATACTTAAAAAACTTTTTAAAAAATAAAAAAATAAAATAAAAAATACACGGGCGCCTAGGCGCCGATTAATCCCCGGCTAGGCGTCCTAGGCACTAGGCGCTCCCCAAACGCCTAGGGAGCGCCTAGCGATTTTTTCAACCATGGTAATTATTAACAATGTCAGTTAGTTTATACAACTGGCGTTAAAATATTTTTTTTAAGTTATACATTTATTTAATATTTTAATGACGATTTGAATTAGATTCATCAAGTTACTTTGTTTAATCTGTATCAATACGCCCTTGAAAGAATACTTGATATGCAGAGTAATTTCTTAGAAATCATCAAACTTATCTGTATGTAGATAGCGGGCATTTATAACCATCCTTCCAGAGCTGAACTGGTCTTCTTATCTAGTTCACTCGTGGTCTTCAATCTTCGTCTTCAGACACTGAACTAAGTCTATTCTATAATACATACTCAATCTAATACAAATGCAACTTTCAAAGAATGATCTTCTGAACTAGATCTTGCACTACTGAATTGTTCCATAAATTAAAAAAAACAACTAGGAGGAGTAAAAAAATACTTTGATTTGTAAAAATCATTTTTCTCAATGATTCACTTTATTAACAATAAGATTTTCTAATTTAAGTTTATCAAGTCTAGAATATTCAAATAGTAGAGATTTTAAAAATATATACAAGTCTATATATTCACCCCCTTGTTTAGAATATTCGTACTGACGCCTTAATGTTTTGAGATGTACCCTCTTGATTTTTTCATCAGAGTTGATCAGAATATTCTATGCCTCATGATAGGTATTTGCACTTTCAATAATATGCTTGATGGTTTCATCACTCATCCCTTGATGGATGTAGTACAATGCCTTCTTGTCTTTCTTCTTCTTAGCTGCATTATCTGCCAATTTTGCAGGTATTTTATTTTCAACAATTTCAAGCAGATCATGATAGTCAAACAACACCTTCATTTGAGTGCTCCAAGGATTGTAGTTCTTCCATAAGAATAGGATAGATAGTTGGGTTGTGTTTGTTCATTGTTACAGGTTGGAAGGTCTGCAAATGACTTTGATACCAGTTGGTAGAAAAATTGAAGTATAAGGTTACAGAATAGAGGTGTGTTGAAACTGATGTTGTAACAACTCTGGTAGTTAATACAGGACAAAAAGATAAGAAAAGAAAGAATATATATATATATATATATATATATATATATATATATATATATATATATATATATATATATATATATATATATATTACAGGTGATTATATTTGAACTTTGTCTTGTTCTCATGATTACAAAGCTTGTCCTAAAGTCTTTGCATATGTGTATGAACAACTACAACGTAGTATATCTAACAAAGAAATAAGATCTTGTAAGTTAGGATTTTGGTTGACATATAGAATTATTCAACATGAAATAATAAACATATATAATTAATAAATCAGAATTAATTAGTTAGTCAAACACGCGCCATGATATTTAATAGTTTATTCATAATAAGGACATATGTGTGAAAATAAAATATTAAAAGTTTAAAACTACTAACAACATCAAAGCAAAAGATCCAAATAAACAATTTAGATGGAAATAGGAGACTTAACGTTTATTCCCTTCATTACATATATAAATAGGAAAAATCACTTTTGTGCTCGAGTCATTTTCCTAAGCTCATATTGAAATTTTTCCATAATTAGTGGAGGCAAAGCTAACGCCACCAGTTTACCCTTTGTGTCTTCCATCATTTTATGAGATACCAAGAACCCAACGCCATACCCAACGCCATAAACGCCACCAATTACAGGCTTACCCCACCCAAAATCCACATCATCATATCCAAATCTTGAATTGTCTGTTATTAAGAAGTTCCTTAGTACAGCCCCCCTTGGTCTGCCACTAGTTACCATAAGATCTATAGTCGATTTTACATAATCATCGTTAACAGCATTTTTAGCCTCCCTAATCAATTTGGCTGCGTATGATATCGGATTTGAACACAACAATTTGGCTGTGGTCACCGCTGCTGCTAATACGATTGCATTACCGTAGTATCCAAGGGGCAGTTTCGAGTCTTGCAACCTTTCTCGTATATTGACAACAATGGTCAACAACACTGTTGAATTAGGGTCTGGTAGGAGAGCAATGGTACGACATTTCCATAAGCACGCAGAAAGTGCCTCGAATGTGGTACTTGAAGGGCATTGGTTCTTGATAGCTTGCAACTCTCTTGAGCCAAAAGTGAAAGAACGTTTGATCAAGAGGGAGTGACATATATTTTTGCTAAAAAACACACAAGGGTCACTCGCCAGCTTTTGTACGTTGATGAATTTGGTGGTACGCAACAATTTTTCAAAGTCCCACCACCTTGTAGTCTTGGATAACTCGAAATCCTTGAACTGGTTGTGTTCGTAGGTGATGGTTGGGGTTGGCCTTGCAGTTAAGAGGCCTCTCTCCCAGCTCGGAATTATTGAAGGAACAGAAGCACCTTGTACCAGTTCACTCACTGCATTTACAAACTGAATGAACCCTTGGGCATCCATCATAGTGTGGTTGAACCGTATTCCCAATGCAAAGCCACCACAAGTAAAACGGGTTACCTACATCACAATACATTATAACCCAGTAATGTTATTAAATGGGTGGAAAGGTATTAGATAATGATGATATTTTTAAGTGATGTACAAGTTAGGTATGTCAACATACAACTTAAACTTTAGCCAGCTTGTCCACATTGGTTAGTTAAGAGTCTTTTTTACTCGATTATTAGTAGAATAGTGATATATGCCCCTACAAAAATACTCACAATTTGTCACTTTTTGATGTGACAATTTGTAGTAAGTTGATATTTGAAATATTAAAAAAAAAAAAAGAAAAGGAAAACATAAAATGTGTAGGAATTTTTCACGAATATGAAAATAAATATTTCTCCAAAATGGTTAATCCAAGGTTGAAATAATACTGGAAAGTTTTGAAATTTGCGTATGGATTTTTAGTATTTATATTTCTAGTAAATTCCACTAAAGGTCTTTCAAGTTTGAGACATTATCAACTTTGGTCCTCAATTTACAAGCATACCCAATATGTTCTCCAACTTCTTTAAAACTATCAATAATAGTCCTCTCAGTTTGAGTTGCTAGTAACTTTGATTCTCAACTTACAAGCTTAATTACCCCAATAAGCCAACTTCTTTAAAGCTACAACAAATATATTTCTATGCTTTTTTATTTTTATTTTTATTTTTTTGTAAATGAGTCATAAAAAATTGTACTATAATTAGAAACACACTTATTGAATCTAAACGTGCATATTCTATATTTTGGATTATATAGGTATTAGTTTGATAGATTGAATATAATATCCAATACTATAAAATGTATTTCTATATTTCAATCACGAATAATTTCTATTTTTTTTCTTAAGTTAAGTTGTGTCATTTAAAAACAAAAGTTAGAATTTATTAATTTATTTTCACAATTATGAAACTACCCAATTGTAAACCCTCTAAACATTAATTCATAATTTTGAATACTTTTTTTTTACTGTACTTGGTAGTTGGTAATTAAATTAATATGGTAGATATAATAGCTTAATCTGTTACATCTTCATACTTGCAGATTTTGATTTTAAGATTATCTATCCCTATATTGAAATGAAAGAAAAGTGGATATTACTACTTTCCCCTCCAATTTCACTGTGCTTTTACAAAAAAAAAAAAAAAAAAAAAAAAAAAAAAAATCAACTAAGAACTATTAGTGGTAGCTTTAGAAAAGTTGAAGAACTTATATTATGGTTTTTTTTTTTAAACAAGGACTTATATATATTATGATAGATTTGTAAGTTGACGATCAAAGTTGGTAGAATCTCAAAATATAAAGGGTATGATTTTCACTTTTTTTTTGGTACTACATACTGACTCTATTATAATGTAGTATATGTCCATCCATTAAAATTTTCATTTGTCAACCTTAGCTTGAATATTAGGTAGAAAACTTTCATTTTCAGTCTTCAACCTCCAACCCTCATTCAAACTCTAAAAACCATGCAAATTTGCATGTTTCAACAAAATGGAGCTAGCCTCAAGAAGGTGACTGCTAAAGTAAAGTATTATCTTACTTGAATAAGTAGAAGAGGGCAATCAATGATCCCTTTGGAGCCAGGCACAGTGTGGAGGAGTTGCTTCAAGTATGGACATGGTGGCTGCATGGATTTCTCACTTAGCTGCTCAAGCTTAACATTGGCTTTTGCTTCAACAAACAAAACCCCTTTCCCATTGCAATTCACAATCAGTTTTCCATTCTCCCCTTCAAAAATCCTACCAGCCAAGGGATAGTAGAAAACAAGTGCTTTAGCTAATCCTTCTTTGATAGCCATTGCTGGATCTTCCCCTCTCCTTTCAACACTGTTCCTGTAAAACATCAAAACTGGAATATGAACTCGAATGGTGCCTTGATCGTCGAGATCGGAAAGCGGTTTTTGTTCATGAGGTGTGGAGATTGATGGCACAATAAGCTGAGGCTTGCTTCTTTTTACACAGAACAGCCGTGGAGCTGATAATAAACATGATGCCATTGAAATTGCAATTACAATTACAATTTGCTTTCAGGAAAGAATCTTAAAGCTTGGCTTGCTTCTCCACTTCAATAGTTCAATCTCTATTATAAATAGTTGCAAAACACTACCCAACAGTTGCAATCGATGATTGAGTAACCAAAATAGGAAACTTCATTTAAAGCTCACTTAAATGTTAATAATGACATGACATATATGAACTCAATGAAAGTTGTCCCACTGTCAACAATAGAATCATAACCCAAACACCGACACTTTTTTGAATTGGGATTCAACATGTGAGAGTACGTTTTGGGAATTGGGATTCGACATGTGAGAGTTTTGGGAATTGGGATTTAACATGTGAGATCAGAGATGCCGCATGACATTAATATTTAGGAAAAATGATTTGTGATAAGAGAGTATTTAATTAATGATTTGTGATAATAAGTGAGTATCAAGATAATGATTGCTAATGATTTGTGATTATTTTAAAAGTAATTGTGATTGGTCAAAATGTTTAAATAAGATAATGATTATTTTCGTAATAATTAATAAATGATTAGACAATAATTTTATAATTAGTTACACAATAATTTTATAATTAGTAATGCTAGTAAGTAAAAAAAAAATTATGTGTAATATTTACAACATCTACAAAATCCACATATCTAATAAGAGCCAATAAAGTTATGCCTTAACCGAACTAAAAAAATGTTAGAGTATGTAATTGTTTGTTGAAATGAATGGTTCTACAGATTATTTTCTTTTTATTATTTAGAACAAGACTCAATACTTCACTTATGTTTTTGCATTAATGGGAATGATTTAGGTCATTATAGTATTAATATTTTTTATCTGTATTTCTATAATATATGGTACAATTGTACATTACTTTATAAATAATATTTAATCAATATTGTCAATTATGCCAACTCTGATATTGGACAATTTTTTAAATATTGGACATTTTTTCAATTGTGCAAAGCGCTTTATTTAACTAGTATTACAGATAAAAGAGAAAATATTTGGTGCTGTGTACATCTTTCTCGATCTTTCATTTAAGGAATTAAGTTTGTCATACATATTGTCATTAATAAAATATTTAACTGCATAAATATTTTCAACATGACAATTACCAATAACCATCATTAATATGACGTTGTCCTATCATCTATTGCATTAATTTGAAAATATGATGTTATTTCCTTTCACTGTTCTGTAAAGAATGTTGCATCAAAGTAGAGCTCTAGTTTTCTTTTTTCAAAGAATCAATAAAATCTAACCACACTCAGCTTCATCACGGATCAAAATCAATTATACTTTTGCTTTTGATGAGCTGATTCATGTTGTATTTTTTTTTTTTTTTTTTTTTTTTTTTGTTATTGTAAGTTGGAATTCCCAATTTTAGGTACTTTAAAGTTGAAAGAGAATACACTGCGTGCGATGGTTATTACCTTCTTGGCCCAAGCTTAGAAGACTTGTTTAACTACTGCAATAGGAAGTTCACCTTGAAATAAATTATAAAGAATAATGCTTGTAGTAAAGGTCGGCAAGAAGTGTTATATTATCATATATGGAGATTATTATTATTCATTGCATTTGGATTGTGATACTATTGCGTATTGAAATTTAGTATGTAAAGGAAGAAACTTTTTAGCAGACTTGTGGTTTCAATCCGTATTCGAGTTACGGTAACTCTAAAAGAAAAAATCAAAGTGACAGAAAGAAAATTAAGAACACTTCAATGGATTTCTAGATGCTTTTAACATTACATAGAATACCCTCTCTCTCTCTCTCAGTGCCAATGTATTAGATACCAGACTCTTGAAACCATTGAGTAGTCATTTTGAAAGTTTGAAGATAGAAAAGGATTTTAGCTACTATTTTGTTTCCTTTATTCCCTTTTTACTTTTATATTTGATGCTTGTTTACTAAAGAAATTATTTTTTCAATTTTTAAAAAATTGAAAATTTTGAGAACAAAAAACATGTTTACTAGCACAGTTTTTCATTTTGAAAACAATAAACAAATTTTCAATTTTCTATAAAACTAGAAAACTATTAAAAACTGTTTTCTAAATGGAAAACATAATCATCTATCATCTATTTGACTATATGTCACTATAACCTCATTCTCACCATTATCTACTTACATATTTATTTATTACTATGATTATATTAATTATCATCATCTTCTTTTACTTATCATCATTTTCTATCTTTTCTATTTGCATTACTTAATCAAACATAACTTATTTACTTATGCTTAAAGTTAGACATTATTCACATTATCAAAATTAAAAAGTGAATTGTATACCAAGTTTTATATTTTGATTGATGAACTCAATTGATTTGGTTAAGATATTTTTAGTTATGTTATATCATAATACAAGTTTGATCCGGATATAGGATATTGAAATTTCACACATATTACTATATTAGAATTCAAAGTAAAAATTATATATATACATGTCATTCAAATGAATATATCTAAAAATATTCTAAAAATTAGCTAAAAATATTAATATTATCTAAAGTAAATTTTAGGTGAACTTAGATTATTGGTTCGAATATATTTTTAGTTATGTCGGCAATTTTTACATCATTAACCACAAAATATGACAATCATATTGGCAATTTTTACATCCTCCCATCGTACTAGCCCTCCCATGTTATAAAATTTTGTATCTTACGAGTATGAATTATGTACCTGAAACAAATTAGTAGTTGTGTTTAATGTTACGAATTATGTGTCTTGTGTTGTGAAATTATGTGCGTGTGAACACAAATTTTGTACATAAATCAGATTTGAAAAATAAGTAAATATATAACATGTGTATGTAGTGTCTTGTGTTGTGATTTTTTGTTTCTTGTATTATGAAATTCTGTACCTTATAAGTATGAATTTTGTACCTCGTCGTTGATGCATGTGAATGTGTTTTATGTTGTGAGTTTTTTGTATCTTGTGTTATGAAAATTTGTATCTTAAGAGTGAATTTTGACCTGAAACAAATTAGTAATTTTGTCTTGTATTATAAATTTTTGTGTCTTATGTTGAGAAATTTTGTGCCTATGAACCCAAATTTTGTACCTAAATGAGATTCGAAAAATAAATAAATATATAACATGCGTATGCATCTTTTGTTGTGATTTTTTGTGCCTTGTGTTATGAAATTTTGTATCTTACAATTTGTATCTTACAAGTATGAATTCTGTACCTCGTCGTTTTTTATTCATGGTTAACAATGCTATGTGGACCCTGGGCCATGATATAAATTGCCCATTTCTTTAGAAAAAGGTTTGGCATAAGTGCTGTGCTATTCATTTTTGCTTAGCTAACTTCGACCTCGTATATTTATTATTGAGTTCTATTAGGGGACTCCCAAATTCTACTCCATCAATTATACTCCCTTGATGATTCAAGTATGGATAAGACATTTTTATCTTGTGTGTTCAGAAAAAGTTTTCTACATCCAAGATTTATAAGAGGGAGTAAAAGTTTGGAGTAGAATTTGGAAGTGCAAATAATATTTTCCTTTATTATTATGCTTTAATTACATACCGTGCTATGAGCATCTACACTAGTGTGCTTTTCACGGTTTTTGAGGGTAAGCTGGCCACATGGAAAGAGAAGGTAGGTGAGAGAAAATTAAGTTCCTTCTGCAAAGTTGGTTTTTAAAACAGTGTTTCGCTGACTTACTATTAAGGATAAACATCATATGTTGTGTGCGTTTCGCGCACAACAAAGCCCAGCCGGGCGCTGGATTGCACGCAGGTGCGTAAACAAATGTCTTTTTTTTTTTTAAATGTCATATCAGTGTTTGCTTTTATTTTTTTCCCCTTTTTTTTCTTATTCTCTTTCCATCTCCTCTTTACTTATCAGTTATCACACCTACCAAAATTCTTCAAAAACCACAAAAAGACTTCACTATTAAGGATGCTCTACGTTTTAATCACTCTGACCGAAGCCTTTCCTGGCAACGACTGAAAGCTGGCACAAATTAAAGAAGCAGGAATATGGCATGATTGCTGTCATGCCAGTTAAGAAAATGCTTATTTTATCTTGTACTATGGTTGGTTCAATGATATGACAATATAAAAATGTATGTTTTGTGATGTGAACGTCCTTGTGTATCTTTGATTTATATTGCCTCCCTCCCCCACCCCACCTCATCACCCCACCCCTTATATATGTACTGTACATATATATATACGTATACTCCCTCTGTCCCATTTTACCTGTCTTACTTTCCTTTTTAGTTTGTCCCAAAATGTTGTGCTCTTTCCAAAATTGAACATTACCATCATTCTACTTTTCCCAATTTACCCTTATGACTTTTGCATTCTTTATTGCTTTTATTTCTAAAAGTGAAAAAATGAAGGGTATAATTAGAAAGCACATTACCTTTACTTTAATTTCTTAAAAAGCGTGTAAAAAGCAAATGAGACATCCATTTAGGGACGGGGAGTATAACATTAAGGTATATATAAAATCTATATTTATATATAAATTACTAAATGTTTGAGTAGCTTAGTTGTTTGAAGCTTGTTATTATGGATATTTGATATTTTATCGCATTTCTAACATCATTTAAATTTCATCCCACTCAGATGATTTTCTGAGTCCACTGTGAGTTTTGCTAAATGAGTTTTGTTGATTTACATTGAGGTACAGGTGCTTTCTAAATCTTATCCACCAGAATTCATGCACTGTTTTCATTATTGCCGATCTGAGGTTCGAAGACAAGCCAGACATTAGACAACAAATACCTGAAGACACTGTTCGGTGACATATTCATTAGAAAATGTAAGTTTGCTCTTAAAAAAATTAAAAATTAAAAGACCCATGTTTTGCATTAAATCGTAATACTTATCATTACCCTTGCCTTTATATCATTGTTTTATACTCCTTCCGTCTCATTTTATGTGTTTAGTTTGATTAACCAGGCTCGATTGAATTATTTTTAATTCAATTTTTCATAATATTAAGTTTAGTATTAATACATAATCTTTATAGTGATATTGTAGGAGGCACTTTTTGCATTTATATAGTCTAGATCCTTCTTTGATAGCGCCATTGCTGGATCTTCTTCCCCTCTCCTTGCTTCTTGTTACACAGAACAGCAGTGGAGCAGATAAACATGCTATTGAAATTGCAATTACAATTAAAATTTGCTTTCAGGAAAGAATCTTAAAGTTTGGATTGGTGCTCGACTTCAATCTCTATTATAAATAGTTGCAATCGATGAATGAGTAACCAAAATATGTAAGCTCATTTAAAGCTCACCTAAATGTAATAATGATATGACACTGTCTGAACGTACGACTGATGAACCGCGAAAGCTCTGATGAATTAATCTACGTCAATCTTTATATCATGGACTTGCTAGGGTCGCAGTGCAGTGTGGATCTTAGCGCATGGTTTGCACGTGGGAATTAGAATCGGAATGGGTATTAAATACTGGTAATAGTAAGGGTTTTATTGAAAGTATTTTGCATGTTTAATAGTAGTCACTGTTGTAAAAATCTCCACCTAAGTAGCCTCGGCAGCACCTAAGCCCTAAACCGAAGCGAATTGCTCCCTAGGCAAATTAAATAACATAGAATACACACCTGCAGATAACCACACTCAGAGCTTCTTGTCTAGAATCCTGAGCCAATCCGGGTCATCATTCACAACAATAGTCCAAGATGTTAGCCATGGAGAAAATTACAGTGTCAATTCCTAAGAGCTCACACACTGCACACCCCTCCCGACCAATTTTGCCCATTATATTGTTCCAACCCTAGGCTATCCGGATTGGTTCATTTATGGAATTAGGGCTAACTAATTAAGACAATAAAGTTGAAGGTTGGTTCTAACCAGAGCATTTGCAAGATATATATGTTGTCGATTTGCCGGTCGTTGGAGACGGAGTGCTGGCGGTGGGGAGTGGCTAGGACTTGCGATGGAGGTGGTAGCTGTGGTGGCAGTCGATATGGGAACGTTGAAGAAGAACAGAGAAGGTGATGGTAAAGGAAAATAGAGAACAAATCTAATACATAATAGCCTTATAGATTATATTAGGGTTAAAAGTTAAAAAATAGCTACGGATCAATATTCCGTCGCTAATTAAAATATAAAAACAATAATTCTCGCCTTGTATATTCTGCGACAGTATTGAAAATCCGTCGCTATATACTGATGGATTCAATATTCCACCGCTAAAATATAAAAACAAATTATCCCCTTGTATATTTAGTGACATATTTGACAATTCGTCGCTATATTGCGACGGATTCAATAATTCGTCGTTAAATATAGTGACGAATTCAATACTCTGTCGCTAAATCGTATCAATTAAAAATTTTAAATTTTTTGAAGTCAACTCGTCAAAAATTTGCCGCTTTTTTTATTGTGCCAAAATTTACCGCTAAAATTAGCTACGTAATTAACGACGAAACAGAAATATTTCGTCGTTAATCCGTCGCTAAATTAGCAACGCATTATTTCCGTCACTAAATCTGTAACTAATTTACAAATAAAACTTGTAGGCCTACGAGTTTTATTTGTAAATTAATATATGAAATGGATATACATATTAATTCATAAAACTCAAAATATATATATGCAATAATTTCTAAAACTCAAAATATATACACAATAATTCTTAAAATTCAAAATATATACATAATAATTCTTAAAATTTGAAATATATACGCAATAATTCCTACAATTCGAAATATATAGACAATAATTCATAAAATTTGTAATATATAAACAAGAATTCCTAAATTTTGAAATATGTGATTTCATGTATATGTGATATTCTATTTTCCTGGTTATCTTTTTAACTTATTTGTTTGATAGAATTAGTCTTATCGCAAACCCTAAATTCGTTTGTTCACACAGTTACTGCAAAAGCGATACGACTAAGTGCGAAATGTAAATCAAACAGAAAGTAAATGACACACGGTATTGTTTACCCAGTTCGGTAGTGTGACAAATACAAGGCAAGCCCTTAACAATATTTTGTTTGGCAAATTGTTCAAGACTTTGAAAATTTAGGTATCCAAAGCAAAGACGCCAAAGACACGAGTCATCACGCATAATTGCACTCAAACATTTATATTCACCTTTAGAAATATCAACGAGTCATCACGCATAATTGCACTCAAACATTTATATTCACCTTTAGAAATATCAACGAGAAACATTCAATTCTTTGATAAATAGGTTTAAAGAATCAGAGTACCATATTTATCATATATCGAGATGGTTGCCAGAAATATTCATCACATACCCTCTTTTTAGCTAATTGACCCATGCTTCTCTCTATCGCGTCCATGACCTCAACCTTTCAAAGTGTATGTGTTGGAACTTGTGTTGAAACACGTGTTATTTTGTTCACCATGAGCTTTAATTTGTTAGAGTGATTGCCACTTAGCTTCTTCCTCAGCTCTACCTCTACCTCGAGAGTTTCTAGATTTTTTACTCGAATCACCGATAGAGGCTTGCACTTGAAGATGTTGTTCCAACGAATTCTCAAATTTGTTGTCATTGTCATTCAACCTCAATTTATGTGCTTTCAATGAACTAGACAATGACTTGACTATCATTGTTGTTATATCTTTAGCATCCTCAATGAATATGCTCAACCCTTGGAATCATGGTTCTCACAATCTTTTCTACCTTACTTTGTTTTGTGAGAGTTTCACAAATGTTCTTCATATATGTCGTTGGCCAATGTTAGAACATGACTGATATAGGAATCAATCGCATCACCTGACTTCATCTGCAATAGCTCGTACTGACGCCTTAATGTTTGAAAATGTACCGTCTTGATTTTTACATCACCCTTGTACGAGTTGATCAGAATATTCTATGCCTCATGAGAGCTCTTTGCACCTTCAATATGCTCAAAGGTTTCATCACTCATCCCTTGATCGATGTAGTACAATGCCTTCTTGTCTTTCTTCTTCTTAGTTGCATTGTCCTTTAATTTTGTAGGTATTCCATTTTCAACAATTTCAAGCAGACCATATAATAGTCAAACAACACCTTCATTTGAGTGCTTCAACGATTGTAGTTTTTTCCATCAAGAATAGGAATAGATAGTTGGGTTGTGTTGTTCATTGTTACAGGTTGGAAGGGCTGCAATGGCTTTGATACTAGTTTGTAGAAAAATTGAAGCATAATTTTGCAGAATAAAGGTTGTTGAAATTGATGTTGTAACAACTTTAATAGTTGACACAGGACAGAAAGAAATTAAAAGAACATAACAAATATATATTGCAGATGATTATATTTGAACTTTGTCTTGTTCTCATGATTACAAAGCTTGTCCTAAAGCCTTTACATATGTGTATGAACAACTAAAAAGTAGGATCAAACAAAGAAATAAGATTTTGTAAGTAAGGATTTTGACTAACAAATAGAATTATTCAACATGAAATAATAAACATAATTAATAAATCAGAATTAGTTACTCAAACACCCGTCATCACCTTGGACATATAGTAGTTTATTCATAATAATGACATATGTATTCAAAATAAAATATTAAAACTACTAACAACATCAAATCAAAATATCCAAATAAACAATTTAGATAGAAATAGGAGACGTAACATTTATTCCCACTCATTACCTATATAGATAGAAAAAATCACTTTTGTGCTCGAGTCATCTTCCTAAGCTCATATTGAAATTTTCCCATAATTAGTGGAGGCAAAGCTAATGCCACCCGTTTACCCTTTGTGTCTTCCATCCTTTTATAAGATCCCAAGAACCCAACTCCATACCCAACGCCATAAACGCCACCAAATATAGGCGTACCCCATCCAAAATCCACATCGTCATATCCAAATCTTGAATTGTCTGTTATTAAGAAGTTTCTTAGTACAGCCCCCCTTGGTCTGCCACTAGTGACCATAAGATCTGTAATCGATTTAACATAATCATCGTTAACAGTATTTTTAGCCTCCCTAATCAATTTGGCTGCGTATGATATCGGATTTGAACACAACAATTTGGCTTTGGTCACCGCTGCGGCTAATACGATTGCATTACCATAGTATCCAAGTGGCAGTTTCGAGTCTTGCAACTTTTCTCGTATATTGACAATAATGGTCAATAGCACTGTTGAATTAGGGTCTGGTCGGAGAGCAATGGTACGACATTTCCATAAGCACGCACAAAGTGCCTCGAATGTGGTACTTGCAGGGCATTGGTCCTTGATAGCTTGCAGCTCTCTTGAGCCAAAAGTGAAAGAACGTTTGATCAAGAGGGAGTGACATATATTTTTGCTAAAAAACACACAAGGATCACTCGCTAGCTTTTGTACGTTGATGAATTTGGTGATACGCAACAATTTTTCAAAGTCCCACCACCTTGTAGTCTTGGATAGATCGAAATCCTTGAACTCGTTGTGTTCGTAGGTGATGGTTGGGGTTGGCCTTGCAGTTAAGAGGCCTCTCTCCCAAATCGGAAATGTTGAAGGAGCAGAAGCACCCTTTGCAAGTTCACTTACTGCAGTTACAAACTGAATGAACCCTTGGGCATCCATCATGGTATGGTTGAACCGGACTCCCAATGCAAAGCCACCACAAGTAAAACGGGTTACCTACATCACAATACATTATAACCAAGTAATGTTATTAAATGGGTGGAAAGGTATTAGATAATGATGATATTTTTAAGTGATGTATAGAGTTAGGGACGCCAATGTACAACTTTAGCCAGCTTGTCCACATTGGTTAGTTAAGAGTCTTTTTTACTCGATTATTAATAGAATAGTGATATATGTCCCTACAAAAATCACTCACACTTTGTCACTTTTTGATGTGACAATTTGTAGTAACATATTTGAAATATTTATATAAAAAAAAAAAAAAAAGGAAAACATAAAGTGTGTAGGAATTTTTCACGAATTTGAAAATAAATGTTTCTCCAAAATGGTTAATCCAAGGTTGAAATAATACTTGAAAGTTTTGAAATTTGTGTTTGAGAGATGGATTTTTAGTATTTATATTTGGAGTAAATTCCACAAAAGGTCTTCCAAATTTTAGACATTACCAATTTTGGTCCTCAACTTAAAAGCCTACCTCAATATGTTCTCCAACTTCTTCAAAGCTATCAATAATAGTCCTCTCAATTTGAAATGCTACCAGTTTTGATCCCCAACTTACAAGCATACCCAATAAGTCAACTTCTTTAAAGCTACAACAAATAGTCATTTGCTTTTTATTTCTTGATTTTTTTTATTTTTGTAAATGAGTCTTAATTTTTTTTTACTATAATTAGAAACACATTTATTGGATCTAAATGTGCATATTCTATATTTTGGATTATATAGGTATTAATGTGATATATAATATCCAATACTATAAAATGTATTTCTATAATTCAATCACGAATAATTTCTATTTTTTCTTAAGTTAAGTTGTGTCATTTAAAAACAAATGTTAGAATTTATCAATTTATTTTCACAATTATGAAACTGCCAATTGTAAACCCTAAACATTAACTCATCATTTTAAACACTCTTTTTTTTTTTTACTGTACTTGGTTTTAAAAAATATATGGTAGATATAATAGCTTAATCAACTAAATCTTCATACTTATGAAAATAAAAAAAAATATGTAAAAAATTTCTCTAATTGTTGATATAATGAGAATATATTTACGTTTTCCTAGAATCCATGATTTTGTTGACATGCAAAAAAATTACTTTCCCCATAGTGCAGATCATTTCACACAACAACTCTCTGAATCTCCTTGCAGATTTTGATTTTAAGATTATCCTTATATTGAGTGAAAAGAAAAGTGGATATTACTACTTTGCCTTCCAATTTCACTGTAATTTTACAAAATAAATAAATAAATAATAATAATAATAATAATAATAATAATAATAATAATAATAATAATAATAAACGAAGGACTATTAGTGGTAGCTTTAGAAAAGTTGGAGGACTTATATTATAATAGACTTGTAAGTTGAAAGCTGGTAGAACCTCAAACTCATAGGACTGCCTTTAGTGGAATTTGGACTATTAGTGGTAGTTTTAGAAAAGTTGGAGGGCTTAATGTGGTAGGATGGTAAGTTGAGGGCCAAAGCTAGTAATGCCTCTAACTCGGATGATCTTTATGGAATTTATTCTTATATTTGAGGAAAAAAAATAAGTCAACAAAAGTCTTAATATGAAAAGTTCGTATAAAAATTTAAAACCTTTTTAAATATCATTTGACTTTTAAACACTCTTTAAAAGTTGAAATCGAATATCATCACCTAAATTTTACAGACTTTGAAATTTTGAAATGAATACTAACTGACCAATTTTTAAAGATTCTTTAAAATTTTAAATCGAATGCCTTCAAATTTTTAAAGTTTATAAAAGTCGTGTGAATTGAATACACCACCATAGTTTTTGACAAATAATTTGGTAGCAGTATATTTTTTGTATTGACTTTAGCCGTTATGTCAAATTTTGTGAATTTGTAATTTTGTTTAGTGATTGGTATCTCTACAGAAAGACAAAAAATTACTCCATTCGTCTCATTTTATCTGTCTTATTTTCCTTTTTTCATGCGTCCAAAATATTGTCTACTTTCCAAAAATAAACACATTACATTTTATTTTTCCTATTTTACCCTTTTAACTTAAACAACAACTACTCCATAGCCTAATACTCATTAAACAACTGTCATCCACTCAAATATCCTCAAAATTCGTGCCCAATTAGAAGAAAGTAAAGAGCATATCACTAAATTTCTCTTCCTGGATTTCTTCATTTCCACTTGGCAAACATAAAAGAAATGAAGAACATATTGTACATTTTTCTTCTCAGCTCTCTTCATTTCCATTTTGCAAATAGGGATTCAACTCAATGGTTGTAATCCTTTATGTCTTTCAAATCTATAAACATTGCTATTCTCTGGTTTTTTGTCGATCTTTTTATTGTTCTTATAGTCAAATGTAGATCCGATAATTTTTAGAAGAAACAAGTTTGTGTATTTTTTTTAATGATGACTAGGTGTATAAAGAAGAATATAATGCATAGAAGTTATGGAGTATTTGCTGATGAAAGGTGATGAATTAATTGCAAATGAGATGAAGAAATGTACAGAGTAGTAAAGTTGTCAAATGAGATGAAGAAAGAAGAAAGAAATGTATTGTAGCAAAGTATCCAAATTGCCAAAGAGTATAAGGGCATAAATGAAAAGGGAGTCAACTTTCTTTACTTGCCATTTTTGTACTTGCCTTAATTAAAATGCATGCCAAAACTAATAAGTAAGACAACATTTCGGGACAAAGGGAGTATGATTTTAATTTAACTTGTTTTTGAGTACTATTAACTCTATTATAATGTACTATCAGTCCTACATTATGATTTTCACTTATATATCAACCTTGAATATTAGGTAGAAAACTTTCATTTTCCGTCTTCAACCTTCAACCCTCATTCTAACTCTAAAAACCAAATTTGCATGTCTCAACAAAATGGAGCTAGTCTCGAGAAGGTGACTGCTAAAGTAAAGTACTAAATAATGAAGTAATTCAAGAGAAAAAAAATAGCTCGCTATTATCTTACTTGAATAAGTAGAAGAGGGCAATCAATGATCCCTTTGGAGCCAGGAACAGTATTGAGGAGTTGCTTCAAGTATGGACATGGTGGCTGCATGGATTTATCACCTATCTGCTCAAGCTTAACATTGGCTTTTGCTTCAACAAACAAAACCCCTTTCCCATTGCAATTCACAATCAGTTTTCCATTCTCCCCTTCAAAAATCCTACCTGCCAAGGGATAGTAGAAAACAAGTGCTTTAGCTAACCCTTCTTTGATAGCCATTGCTGGATCTTCCCCTCTCCTTTCAACACTATTCCTGTAAAACATCAAAACTGGAATATGAACTCGAATGGTGCCTTGATCATCGATATCGGAAAGCGGTTTATGTTCATGAGGTGTGGAGTATGATGGCACAATAAGCTGAGGCTTACTTCTTGTTACACAGAACATCAGTGGAGCTGATAATAAACATGATGCCATTGAAATTGCAATTACAATTACAATTTGCTTTCAGGAAAGAATCTTAATGGTTTGCTTAAGTATTCGATTTCAGGCTTGCTGCTCTACTTCAATCTTTACTATAAATAGTTGTCAAATGCTACCAACAGCTGCCATGCAAGAGATGAATGAGTAACAAAAAATAGGTAGGCTCATTTAAAGCTCACTTAAATGTAATAAGGACATGACGTATATGTACGCACTGATAGTTGTCCCACTGTCTAAACAAAAATAGTACCGTGACACTTTTTGAATTTGAATTGGACCGAATAAGCCTATTAAAAGTTCTATACCATGTAATTTAATCGAAGGCGGCAACGTACGTCTAATATATTTTGTTATACTATCCTATAAGAAATTTCACATTTAGTAACAACAGAAGTTGTCACCAAAACTATTGATTTTGGTTAGTATTGAAATTAGTGACCAATTTTTGAAGTCGTCACCTGTTGTCACTATATCTTCCGTCACTATTGTAGTAGTGACTGTTTTGAAAAGTTGTCACAATTACTCAAGACTTTTGTGACAAGGTTTATGTTCACTAAAAGTTGTATTTGAGTGATACCAATAGCGGTCACAATAAATGTACATTTTGTGACTAAATATGTTATTACAAAAAATTGATATAGTGACAACTAAAATCGTTGCAACTATTATTCTAGTAATAGTGGCAACTTATTTGTAACAAATACTTACTTGTCACAATTATCATATTATCCGTGACAAAAAAAAAGTTATCACAATTATCCCACATAATAGTGTCGAATTATTTTTTTTGTCAGAAAAAGGATATTATTTGTGACTAAATTACGAAGTGTCACAAAAGATTTGTCACTAAATGTCTTCATTTTTGTAGCGTTGTATATATATTATATAATTTTTTTATTATATTTTAAATATTTAGAGTATATATGACAGTGATACAATAACCACTTTATATACATATTTCTTTTTTAATTATTTTAAATATTTAGAGTATATACGGTATTTGTTTTTTTTTAAAAAAAAAATATTTAAAGTATATATAACGGTTAATCAATAACCGCCGTCAATATTGCAAAAATCGCACTTATGCATCGATTAATCGGCGCCTAAGTGCTAGGCACTGTCGGACTGTGGCGAGTTTCCATTTAGGCGCCACCTAGTCGGCCTATCGACTATGCGCCTAACTTGGCCGACTTGACGCCAAATTGGTCGAGTCGACCGAGCTAACTCGCAAAATTGACCGAGTTAACTCAGCCAAATAATTAATTTTTTTAAATCTTATTTATTTTTTTCTTTAAATCTAGAGTCATGTGCCCATGTGCAACAATTTTTTAATTTAAATCTAGAGTCATGTGACCATG
Organism: Ipomoea trifida; assembly: GCA_003576665.1. Lineage (NCBI taxonomy): Eukaryota > Viridiplantae > Streptophyta > Magnoliopsida > Solanales > Convolvulaceae > Ipomoea > Ipomoea trifida. Next base: position 13,685,947 of record CP025656.1, on the reverse strand, counting down.
TGCAACAATTTGTTAATTTTTATGTGTGTGTATATATATATATATAATTCATTAATACCATACACATTACAATAACACAATCACGCAGGCAAACACAATGTTTTGTCAACCCATTCGCCCATATGTGGTAATTTAATAATTGAAATGATAATTAAAAAAATAAATATAAAATAAAACTAAATAAAAAATGGGCGCTTAATCGGCGCCTAGCGATTTTTGTAACATTGACCTCCGTAGATACTTTATGTTTTTTTTTTTTTAATATTATATAGTATATACGATAGTTATATATGCCTAAGCTAGCGCCATGGATATTATATAATTTTTAAATCTTTTTTAAAATTTAGAGTATATATATTAATATATACAGCAGTTATATACTATAACTGTCGTATATACTCTATTCGTATAAGCTTCTTTTTTTTTGAAAACCAATTAAAGCATCTATTCAGTCTTAATGGCTTATATGTTTTCTACGCTGTACTCTTTCTTCTGCAATTTAATATTATTCTAATTGTATGGCGGCATTGGTTGTGTTATTCATTCCTATTCTCCATGAGAGAGTACTCTATAATAGTAAAATCCACCATTCTATAATTTTACACAGTAATTGCAGCATGACAGCTAATAGCATGCTTAATAGTGCAGATATAGTTGATTTGATTACTCACTGGTGCTTGTATAATTGCTCTTGGGCCCTCTATTGCTAGTATGCCTATGTAGATTGAGTAATTCTACATGTACTCTCATTGTTTACTCCATATGAGTTGGCATGTTTTGATTGATCAATTTAATAGGGGGTCATGATGTTTGTCCATTCCCTTTTTTTTTCATCCTCCAATCAAATTTGAACACAATTGAAAATAAAAGTTGGGAGTATGGTTTTGAGAGTACATCTAGTATTTTTGTTCTAGATTTTGTGTTTATGGAGTTAAATAATACCATACGTGTTGTACAGAAACATGATGACAGGGTTTAATTTAAATCTTGATTAAATCTGGGATTGCTGACATGGTGAATACAGATCCTGGACATGGTGGTGCAATCACTACAACTCTTCGGGGCCGGTTTTTGAATTTTTATGGTCCCGTTCTTATAAATAAATGAGGCCCTACTAAAATCATAAGCCAAATCTTTAAAATCAATACGTAAAACATATGATTTTTATTTCAAGTTATCTTTGCAAATTCAGGGTTTGAGACATCATCTGTGCCGTTGGGAAAACAGAATGGTTTTGCCATGCTCAATTAATTAGGTCCTAATTATTAAGAGAGAAAAGTGATTTGGGATAAAACTGATGTGTTTTAGAATTAATTATAGATTTTTTTTTTTATTTCTTAAGTAGTTAGGTCAAAAATAAATATTGGGCCCTCTAAAAATTGAAGTCCTGTGCTGTTGCCTATCTTGCACGTCATAAAATCCGGCCCTGCAACTCTTTTCTTGAAACAGGTACTACAAATGTTGCCCTGGTGTCTCAGACCAAATCTGTTTAGACTACATATAGGTTGTGTTTGGTTGGTGGGTTTAGACATAAGGTATGGTATCAAAGTGATTGTTATTGTTTGGTTGATAGGTTCTTAGAATACTACTATGGGTTTGGAATACCCATTAATTGAAAAACTCATACCCTAATGAAATAAGGGTTTCATTTCCCTTCCATCTTTCTTCCCCAACTATTAATAATCATTCTCATTCCACCCAACTACCAAACATACAAAAAACTTTCACCAAAATCCATTACCCTTACCAAATATTTGATACCCATACCGATTTCGATTCTCATGTGCGAACCAAACACACCCATAGTATTGGTTCTCTTTCCCTAGTAATGTTGTGTATGCACTTTCAAAGCTAGAGCATGTTCAGATCCTATTCATCTTTCTTTGGCATTGTAGTAGAGTAGCAGGAGCCAAAAACTTGAGATTTTGACCATTGTTTTGCAGTTTGTTGCTGAGGAAGTAGAATGGTTGCATATTGACATTGCAGGTCTAGTGTGGGATGACAAGAAGAAGGTTGCAACAGGGTTTGGTATTACTACTATGGTGGAATGGGTGCTGAAACACTCTTCTTAGATTTACATATATAATACATTATGACTTTTCTAACATGGTTTCTTCATGTGCACGAGAAAGTTTGTAATAAAGTGCTGATAGATTTGAAATATTCACATTGTTTATTAGTTTTTTATATTGAATATAATGTACATGAAAAAAATTTGTATTTTTATCAAATTAATAAAATATATACTTTTTAAAAAAGTTAATACTAGGCGTCTATTCCTACACAAAAACATACGCTTATTGTTTATCTAAAAACCACAGGAATGAACTTTCTGTGTCTGATGACAACAGACGCAGAAAATACCATCTATTTGTGTTTGCGGTATATGCATCTGTTGTACAACATGCGCGAAACGTGTTTTACAACATCAGACACAAATAACTGATTTTGTACTTTCAGTTCCAGCAAGAATCAAAGAACAAAACAACAAGAAAAATAAGAAGAATGATCTATTAAATGCTAAAGTAGCGATTTTTAGCATTTTCCTTGTTTTCAAATGAGTGCATTGCTACTCCGATCTCTTTGCTGAATACCAGCATTTAGAATATATTGATCATATTGTATCCATGCACAATAAGCAAGATTTGGGATAGGATCGAGTTTCACCATCCCCGTGTGAGAGCAATTTCTCAAAATGAGGGGCTCTTTGTGCACAGTGAGCAAAAGTCTAGCGTCTGTTGTGCAAAGTGAGCAAAGGTCTAGCTTCTGTTGATCACTTGAGTCACCATGGTTTATACCTCCACAAACTATCAGACTAGGGTATGTGAGCACCTGGGGTGGGCGATTCTACCTTTTGTCACAAGGATTTGGAATAGGAGCACTACCCACAATAATAGCAATAAATTGAGACTACTCTCCTTCGCTAATGAAGACTCGCAACTCAAAAAGCATGGGACGTACTGATGATGGATATATTAGAGATGGATTCGGAGCAAGCCAATCCGAGGAAGGAACAAGAATAACCCGAAAGGCGACCTTGGCCTAGGGCCGCCCAAGGCCAACCTCAGCTTGGCATTGGCATGAGGAGGTGTTGGCCTTGTGCGCTTCGCATGACAAGGTTGACCTAGACTTCGGTTATGGACATGATCAAAGAAGATCCAACCGCCGACCCTATTTTCTTGGGGGCGGTTAGTAGTTAGCCGGTAGCGTTAGTATAAATTAGCCCGTAGCCTTTGTCTTTAGCCCTTCAATGTTTGTTACTTGTCATTTGAATATCGCCTAATCGGCACTGTAGAAGTTTTTTTTGATGGAGTTTTAAAAATAATTTCTATAGCCGTAGAGGTTTTTCGGCATGAATAACTTGGCGCAAAGTGTTACTGAGCCTTTAGGACCTTGTTGCCACACAATTGCTCCGTTGTCGTCGATGCTAACCTGAAACAAAAATCGCTCTATTTCTATTTTTTTTTTTTTTTTATAAAAATGGTGGTCAAAGAGTTTTTCGGCAAAGGAGATACGCCATTGCCACAAGGCCAAGCCACTTCCCCATTGTTGGTCCTCACTATCACATTGTTGCTCCTTTGCCGTCAATACTGCTCAAAGCCACCATTGTTAGGTTTCTCTATAGTGCAGCTTTGTAAAGGAAGGAGGCTAATAGGGGAAGGGCGAATGAAATGACATGTTTACCCTCCATTTTAACGTCACTTTCACGTACGCCTTGGCTAACATAAGGCTATCAGAGGTCACCTTTTGATACATACTCAAAGGACGCTCACGCTCACTAATTGATTTAATAGTTTAAGACTACTAGTAGTAAAATCACAATATTCAAAGGATCATTCAAATTATTAACTCTAATAAATTTTTTTTGAAAATTATTAACTGATAAGCACTATTTTTATATTCAATTTAAAATAATTCTTATAATAAATTAATTTTATTTATTTTACATTATATTTATTTTAGACTTTATTTTATATTTTGCATTAATATATTAGTTATTGAATAATTAAGCTTAGTTAATGATTTGGACTAATCATTTATATTGTTTAATTAGTGGGCCAACTTAATTAGGTTAATTATTTTAGTTGTTTTAGTTCAGCAGCCCATCCCAACTTGTTTTAATTCCTTTTGTTTTTCTTCTTGTAATTACGTACGTAGAAGCTAGAAGGCAGCGACGGATTCGGACAACGTGCGATTCGGGCGAGCGGACAGCGTGCGATGTGAATTGCGACAATTGCTCACCTCTTTGCAATTGGCGCAAATTGCGCAATTTCTTATGTATAAATAGTAGTCTGTTTGCTTTGTAGAGGCATCCAATTTTTAATTCATTGTTTTGATTTGCTTTAGTCAGCCTCTCACACACGTACAAATATATATTATCCTTAAATTCTCTTTTTAGAGAATTAATATATTTATATATTTTTATTTTGTAAACAATCCATGTGATGTCCTGCTAAGTTCTTATTTTTTCAATTTGAGGATTATTGAAGTTTGATTTTACAAGACCAGTAAGTTTTATTTAGCCTAAATTATTCTTTACACTTTATTATCTATATATCTTCTGTTATATTCATATATATGAATTATTGTTTGATTAATTGTTGCAAAAGGATCCATTGTTCAATTATCAAGTTATTAAATTGCTAGTCAGAACCTTGAATCCGTAATTGTTTAAGTGTTTTGATGTTAGTAGCAAATAGCACAATTTGATTATAACCGATTTTCGTTTTGTGTTATGGAGATATATAGTCTAGCTTAAATGAACTGAGCTTATGAGTTTGTTGGCTAGGATTGGTAGTCTTTCTAATTCGATAATGCTGGTAGTAAATTAAATTCTAAGAGCTTGTTTAGGGTTGTTTATTAGTTAGGGAAGTAATCAAAGAGCTTGTTTTGATTACCGACGAAGTAAGGAAAGACAGGTTGTTAGAGCTTGTTAATAACCATAACCAATCTAGTAAAGAGTAAAGGTAGTTTGGCTTGCATATCAATATTTGTCTTGTTAGAATTAAATTGATATTATTCCTTGGGTTGGATACCATTTGTCATTGACATTTATTTGATAATTATTTGCTATTTGATATTGTTAAGTTTCTATTCTATTCTCATTATTTATTGAATCTATTGTTAAATATAAGTCTAACCAATCTCTGTGGGTACGACCTTACTCATCGCTAATGCAATTCATAAGAGTAAGTATTTATTATTTGTTGGTTTCGACACCCATTATTAACTCTAATAATTGGTTTAATAGTTTAAGACTACTACTAGTAAAATCACAATATTCAAAGGAACATTGGAATTAATAATAATAATAATAAAAGCCTTTGTCCAAGGTAGAGATCTTGTATAGTTGTATTACCAAAAGATTGCCCCTTAACTTGGTGCAAGGCAAACATTTCTGCAGTGGATCTGAAATTGGCAGGAAGGTGCAAGAACAAAACATTAGGGGTGGAATCATGACTAGATCAAAACTGCAGGTACTAAAATGTAATATTTCCTATTCCAGAAGAACCTTGCTTAAACCCTCCCAGTATTAGCTTAGCATTCTCGACACAATGAATTTCATCAGCCGCTCTCTTCCAAACTCCGTTCGCCGGTGCCACCATCAGCAGCGGCGCACGCTCTACGACGGCGCGTCATCAATCAGATGCGTCCGGGACCGGGGCCTCGACCACGCCGTGGAGAGGGAGAGGAGCCTCAAGCAGGTGTGGAACATCAAGAACCTAATCAAATCCGAGCTTTCAAAGTCTCTCCCTCTCAACCTCATCACTCAATCCAAAGACTCCCTGGAAATCCCCACCCGCCCCATCGAATTCCTCCGCAAATACCCCGCAATTTTCCAAGAATTTTTCCCGGGCAGCGTTAACATCCACCCCCACATCAAACTCACCCACGAAGCCCTCACCCTCGATTCGGAAGAGCAGCTGCTCCACGACAGCGTCAGCTACCGGGAAAATATAGCCGACCGGCTTTTGAAGCTTCTGATGATTGGTAAAACTAACAAAATTCCATTGTCTGTTCTTGATAGGCTTAAATGGGATCTGGGCTTGCCCCAAGATTACGCGAAATTGATAGTCCCCGAGTTCCCGGATTATTTCCGGGTCAGCAATGGCGGAGATGCGGCAATGTTGGAATTGGTTTGCTGGAGCCAAGATCTTGCTGTTTCCGAGATGGAAAAGAAATCATTGAAGGGGGAAAGTGAAGGGTTTTGTTTGAAATATTCCAACGGTTTCGAGATGGATAAAAAGCACAAGAAATGGGTTGATGAGTGGCAGAAATTGCCTTACCTTTCACCTTATAACAACTCAATGCACCTTTCTTCAAAGAGTGATGAATCAGATAAATGGGTTGTTGGGATTTTGCATGAAGTTCTTAGTCTTTGTATTGGGAAGAAGGCAGAGAAGGAGAATGTGCTTGTTCTGGGAGAGTATTTGGGGTTAAGGTCTAGATTTAAGAGGGCATTTCTGCAGCACCCTGGAATCTTTTATGTTTCAAGTAAGATTGGCACACATACTGTGGTTTTGAAAGAGGCATATAAAAGAGGTGCTCTGCTTGGTAAGTGTTCTATGATGGAAATGAGGTTTAAATATATTCGCTTAATGAATAAGGTGACTGAGGATGAAAAATCAAAAGGTGTACATGAAAAAACTAGTCATGATAAGAAGGAAAAGAAGTCAGAGAAGTTCGATTCTGAGGATTGTGAGGATGGGAATGGGGAAGAAGATGAAGATGAAGATGTTAGTAGTGACTATGATGATGAGGAGGAGAGAAATGAGGATAGAAAAGAAAAGAGTGGAGGAAAATTGAGTTTTAACACAAAATTCAAAGAGAATCCTTCAAGAAGCATGCCAAGGAGGTTAGCTCAAAGAAATTCCACTCGAGACACGGAAAGGAGTTCTCCAAGACCATATAGGAGAAGTGGAAGACATCGTGATATTCGGGAGGGGAAGGAACCAAACAATGGAGGGGGATTGGATTTTAACACAAAATTTGAAGGGAAGAAGCCTTCAAGAGCCATGCCAATGAGGTTAAATGGGAGAAAATTCAAACAAAACAAGGACAGAAGTTCAACTGAGATTTTCTAGGAGAACAAAGAGTCATTAGAGATCACAGAACAAATCAAATGTGGTTGAAGTTGAGTAGGACTCCCATATAGTGAAGGTTCATTAATCTGCAATTCTGCAGAGTGCAGAAACAATAAATTAAAGGTTTGGCTAGTCCTGTTTAAATATTTTTGTGATTTTGTGTTCTTCTCACAAAAGGTGGCATGTTTTTGGCCTTTTAGAATTTGCTACTTTGTCCCAACTCAATTAGAATTAAGGCTTATTTAGTTATATATCACTCTGTGTATATAATTGTTAGTAGATTTTGGCTAGTAGACATTTGCACACACTTAAAAGTTTAGTTTTGATAACTTTAGCAGCTTTCTTAGTTCAATTATGGTTGCCTGTAATAGTGTAATGTGTCAGTTGCATACACTGATTGTTAATTGGTTATAGTTATTTTTGTGTCAATTGTATGTATACATCAAGATCGTTTACATTCTAAAACATCATCTGGTTTTACTCTGTGTGCTTTAAATATCCAAAACATGATGGAAGGTGTTAGGATTAAGCACTTACCACTTACGCCAAGAGCTATAGTTGTTGGCCTAGTGGTAAGGGCTTGATAAAAACTGTGCAGTTATGACTAGCCGGTGTTGGGAGGGGAAATTGTTGGGCGGAGGCCGGTCAAAGGCCAAGTCCAGCCTCTCAAAATGTGATGGCGGTATAAGGAAATAAATTTGCGGTCTATAAAGAAATTAAGCCGCTACTTCTACGAGTGTCGAGTTATAGCTTTTGATGTAGTGGTAAGGGCTTTATAAATTTTGCTTCTTCATCATTAGTTCTTGTTATACACTTAGCTTCTGGTAAAAAGTATTTGTTTTAATATTTGCTTTTACTTACATTTTACACTTTTCACATACCTTTCTTCTTTACCTTCACAAGCCTCATCTCCTTGTGGTTCCATCACCTTGATCTCCCTTCTTTGCCCACCCAATTTTGTTCTGATCTCCTCTGCATTCTTGTTGTGATGATTTTTTTTTTTTTTTTGAAAACTGTTGTGATGAATTTAAAATGGCGCAACCACCTATTTCTTTCATCAATTTGTGAGAATTCTTGAAAAGTCATAATTATGGTATTTCCTCACTCAGAAGATTGCGAGTCACCCAATCAGTATTCTATTTCCACTCTTGCCTGTACACTCTTACAAGGAGTCTTCATCACCTCTGATCAATTTTTTAAACTTTGAGTTTCTCAGTGATTTTTATGTCCTCAGTGGGAATTGTGGGAATCAAACTCTCACCCTACCATTAGAGTAAGACTTCAAGGGTGACCATGCTCCTGGTTTTTTTTTTGAGTAAGAAAACAATATGTCTAAGTTAAACCTCCTCACGGCTGCATATAGCTTCTTAAGTGTCATCGCTAGACAGGCCAGTGAAACGGTGTTAGCTTCTAGCTAGTTTGTGTGTTAGTAAAATTGTCACTTTTTCAAAAAAAAAAAAAAGAAGTAAAATTGTCACTTTATCTCAAAGTTTACAGAGGTGGATATCTAACATCTAATCTACTATTCTACTCTGACACGAAACAAACACACGGATATTTTTGGTATGAATTAATATCACTTTTTGATCGCTCACTTTTTAAGTTTTATTAATTTTAATGTTCAACTTTAATTTTTTCAATTTTGGTGCCTAACTCTGATATTTTTAGCAGTTTTGGTCCTTCCAACCAAATTGACGGTGAAATGTTGTCGAATTTTATATTTTAAGGGATTTAAGGGAAAAATGATTATCCCAAAGAAAGATCTTCAATATCTAAACTAAAGAAAAATCATATTAAGAGAAACAGAAGAGTTTGTTAGTAGTCGATGTATATATATATATATATATATATATATATATATATATATATATATATATATATATATATATATAGGGTCATGTTCAGGTGTGGCCGCGCCCTTACGTGCGGCCGTGCGGTTTACACCACTCAATGTTACGAAATACACCATTGCGGCCGTGCGGTTTACACCACTCAATGTTAAGAAATGCACCACTCAATGTTACGAAATACACCATTGAGTGGTGTATTTCGTAACATTGAGTGGTGCATTTCTTAACATTGAGTGGTGTAAACCGCACGGCCGCACGTAAGGGCGCGGCCACACCTGAACATGACCCTATATATATATATATATATATTGTGTGTGTGTGTGTACGCGCGCGCACTTTAAGTTTCAACTACGCAAAATGACCAAAATGTCATTGCATTTATTTAAAAAAAAATTGTTCAATTTGGACGGTTGATTTTGACAAGATCAATGTCTATCATCCACCCTTAAGTTTCACCTGGACACCCTCTTCGTGTTTGATCTCTATTATATGTGTGTGTGTGTGAGAGAGAGAGAAGATGGTAATGTGGGAATTCAAATTATTAATAGTTGAAAAAAATACTTAAAGTATCAAGAAGATATTACTTTGTCATATAACAGGTTGAGAAAAGTATAGAACAGATACTACAATGTAATAGGGTCAGTTGTATTCAAAAAAAAAAAAAAATAACTATGCTAGCTAGAAACACGTGTAGAACTTTTCATCCAAAGTACCATCCATCCACACAAGGACTTAATATGCCATATTAGTGACTAATTAAGAGATACTATTGCAACTCTATATTAATTAGGGACAAAAAGTACACATAACTCAAATGCCAATTGTCTCACATATTGATTGTAAGTAATTAGCAAATGCTCTTCACTTCGTAATGAAGACAAAATCTATTAACAAATACTCTCTATTTTTTTAATATAAAAAAACTCGTAATTACCATTTAAAGGTGTGCATAAAATAAAATTTTTTTTGGGAAAAAGGTCAAATAAACCCCTAAACATTACCTGAAAAGTCAATTAGGCCCCTGAACATTTAAAAAGTGCAATTAGGCCCTTTAACATGAAAAATTGAGGCAAAAAAGCCCAAAACCCAATAAATGACCTGCAAATTGCAGGTCATTTATCAGTTTTTGGGCTTTTTGTCTCAATTTTACATGTTAAAGAGTTTAATTGCACTTTTTAAACGTTCAGTGTCTAATTGACTTTTCATGTATTGTTTAGGGGTTTGACCCTTTTTTCTATTTTTTTTTAATAGTTTGTAACATTCCTGGACCAAGAAAATAAACTTGCCACCTGGCCTCTCATTCAAAACAGAATATATCACTTTCAAGGCTCCAAAAAGCGTTGTAATGATACAACAACAAAAGTATATTATCCTTCGCATCTGATATTAATTTGTGGTACGATATAAGGTGGCAGACAGTCCATCCAACTGTGCCCTTATCTTACCCCACATCTCAAATATTATGACAACCACCCCCAACTACTTTTGACTTTTAAATATCTTAATTAATCCCCATTCCCGCCAAGCACCTTGTGCTCAAATGACATGTAGTGGCCTCCCTCAAATGAAAGGCCATGAGTTCGAACCTCAGTGGACTCTTTGTTCTTCAACCGGTCGAGAAAAAGTATGTATGAGCAGATACTACAATGTAATAGGGTCAGTTGTATTCAAAAAAAATTAATCCCCATTCCCCACAACAATATTATTGCGCATCCATGCATGTTTAATTGTCACACAATGCAACAGCATAATTTGACAATAGTTTATTGGGCTCATGAAGACTAGGCCTATTATTTAAATAATTTGAGCTTAGGATTTTATGATAGTTATAAAACTATTTTAGCAGTCTAGTCTTAAAAAATTAATAATAAAGTGAACACAGAAATTAAATACTTAAAACAATAACCTGTGTCTTCGATCTAAGAAATGAAAATCGATCTACTCTTAAACGTTTGGTCTAGCACGCAATTATAAAATACTAAATTTTCAGTCTCATAAATTGCACAAATATTATCACGAAACAACACAGTATCAGAGATTTGGAGTATGACAAATTATACTATGGACTATGATCTACTTTACATTGTGGGTTCTGATTTAAAAATAACCTTTAGATTTGTATCTGCAGTTGATATATTTTTACCTGCAGTTAATCATTTTTGTACATGTAAACAAATTGAATGTACATCACATCGTAATTACAAACACATAATATGATAACTATAGACACATAAACTGTTAATTGCAGGTACAAAATATGTTAATGACAGACACATAACATGGTAACTAACATCTTATGTTTGCAGTTAATATATATTATGTACTTTTAATTAACTGTTTTTGTAATTATCATATTATGTGTATAATTATCATGTTATGAGTCTTCAATTTGTTTACAAGTACATATATTATTAACTGCGGATAAAAAATGTGTTAACTGCAAACACATAATTTTTAAACTATAATTCACAATATTTATGGTATAACAATTGTCGGAGTATATCAAAATAAGCACTAATAAGTCCACGTAACAAATGTTGAATTCAAGTTTTACCAGGCCAGCCTCTAGACTTGAGCAAGATAAGGAAATGTAGGCCCAAAATACAACATAGACTTGAGCAAGATAAGGAAATGTAGGCCCAAAATACAACAGCAATCCATGCAACATAGATTGCATTGTTGGCCAACAATACATGCATGTTTGGAACAATTATTAAGGGAAATTAGCCGCCATGTATGGTGGAAGACCATATACATACCATTCTCCACACAGTTGTATGGATCATAAATAAAAAGTGCAGTATTTGTATATATAAAGTGCATTATTACTTTATTTGAGTACTGAAAGTACATTATTTTGTATACTATCAAATAATGTACATTTAGTACACAAATAATATACTTTTAGTATATTAAAAATATACTTTGTATTTAAAGAAAATACATTATTTGAGTATTAAAAATATATTATTTTGTATAATGTACATTCAGCACATAAATAATGTACTTTTAATATATATTCAAAATGTACTTTTTTATGGCCACACAGCACTGTGTAAATCATGGCCCACATAATAATTTACCATCAAACGCTACATTCTAGTTTTGCATTATCGGAGTTCAAACTTGAGACCTCTAATCACAAGTTTCGTTAGACAAAGTACACTCGGCCTCCACACACCTAAGGGATAAGGTATGTAAATGCATTTCAAGACTCAAATTCAATACCTTTGATTAAATTAAAAAAAGACACGCGTTATCTCATCCGTACCATCTCTATATGTTCGGATACGGTCAATCCATGTTTTATTCCATTCATCCTCTTTCTTTAAAATCTATCAAGATAGCCTGGGAAAATGAACCGGAATTCGATTATGGATGAGTGGATGTGACTACTTGTACAGCAAGCATATATAGGATTAGGGGTTCTTGATGATGATGATGATGAAGCAGCTGGATTGCGTTTATTAGCGGTAACCAATAAAGATATATATTCTTCTTTTTCTTGATTATGCTGCTGGATTGGATACTTTGTTCGATCTTTTGTATCTTGGATGCCAGAGCTAGTATGTTCCCTTGTTGCATGGTAAATTACATTTGGTTTAATTAACACCATCAGTTACTTTTTACGGGCTTCAAGTCTCTTTTTTGTCAGGTGATGTAAAAATTCAATATCGTAATCTTTTGCATGGGTTTTCTCAACTCTTATATCAAATTATTAAAACATGTCACTAGTACAGATTTGAGCATCCGCTACCCTTGTAAAGGGCTTTCCGCTACCCTTCTACAAGGGTAGCGGATGTGAGAGACGCGGAAAGCCTTGAGCTTTACGCTTCACTTGTAGAAGGGTAGCGGATGCTCAAATTCTAAGTTGATAATTATACTGCCATTTATATTTATATATTATTAACTAGTATTTTATATGCGTGATGTGCAAAAATAGGTGCCAATATTAATAATTTATATTAAAATCTTAAATTTATTTAGATTTTAGATATTTATATTTATATTTATAATAATAATAGTATGAAACATTTTTATAAATTTGATATTTATATTTTAAAAATAACTAATATGTGATTTCAATATATAATGTGTATATTATTATTATTATTATTATTATTAAAGAAGATAAGAAAATATATGATGGATGCATGTGCATGATAACAATAGTGGAAAAGCTAATGGAAGTTATAACGGTAGGGGTATATTTGTCAAAAATATTGTATAATACAACTATAGCATAATGTATAAAAAAAAACATGACAGAAAAACAAACATAAATGAACGTTTCCACTTATTAGTTTTAATTAATGCCAAGATGAGTATTGCAAGGAATCAGAATAATAGAACATACATGCTTTTCATGCAGACTGGAATTTGTATATGTTTTCTGATTAATAGACCATGCATATCAATAAAGTAGGAGGATGTTATCTTTCTTTCTTTTTTTTTTTTTTTCTTTTTTTTGAATGTATCTTTCTTTCTTTATATACATACATGCATATATAGGGAATTTTATGATATTGAATAGTAAGAATCTTAACTATTATATATAAACATAGAGGAATTGTATTAGTAGCATAATTTTACTTTCACGACTTATAGAAATATTATTGTCCTTTTTATGTATAATAATTGATTTATAGTAATAATAACATGTGAGAATCGTTACTCCTATAAAAAAATAGAATAGATCTTGCTTGTTCATAGGAAAAAAAAAAAAAAGCATATGAAGATCTATGCTTTAAAAAGGCAAAAACTTATGTGAGACCGTCTCACCATGAGACGAGTCGGGTCGGGTCATATCAATATGCAAATGTAACACTTATATGCACAAATATCATACTTATATGTTTAAATGTAATACTAATCAGGAATAATTTTTTTTTTTACTTATAAGGATAAATGTAATACTTTTAAGGGAAATACAATACTTTTACATTTCGATTTAAAAGTATTACATTTTTCCACAAAAGTATTATATTTGCCCTTATAAGTAAGGGATACTTGTCAACATTACTTATTATGAAAAATGTATTACTTTTTCTCTCATAAGTAACAAAAATTGTATTCTTGATTAGTGTTATATTTGAGCATATAAGCATGACATCTGCATGGTGTTTTGACCCGACCCGACCCGTCTCATGAATAAGGATCCGTGAGACGGTCTCACACAAGTGTGATCCTTAAAAAATGATGACAATTCTATAAATAAACAACGATTTGAATAAATAAATAATGTCTATTTATCCAAAAAATAAGGCATGTTTAGATTTTCCAATCTATCTATGCATATTTAAGTTAAAGTGATAGGTTTTTTAAAAAAAAAGTTAAAAGTGATAGGTTTTGACTGAAATAATGTGTTCATATTGTGTGTATTTCAGAGTCAGTAGTACTCAAAAATATTGTGTATTTAGTTTAAAATAATGCAAGTTAAATAAAAAAAAAACAGTTACCTCAGGTCGTTACTAAAATAATGCGTGTTGAGACCGTGAGTAGTACTCAAAAATATTGTGTATTTAGTTTAAAATAATGCAAGTTAAATAAAAAAAAACAGTTACCTCAGGTCATTACTAAAATAATGCGTGTTGAGACCGTGTGTATTTAATCTAAAATAATTTGGGTAAAATATTAGTTATCCCAAAATGGTGCATGTTTAAGCCTAATGATCTATCCACGCATTTAGTTTAAAACAATGTAGATTTTTCTTAAAACGATGTGGTGTTTAATCAAATTGATGTGGGAAACAAAAATCTAAAAAAAAATTACATCTTTCATTATATACCTAATGGGACCCAGGGGTACGGCCCAAAGAATAATTAATTAAAGTGAGATGTTGACTTGACCAAGGAGAGTCCAATTACAAAAGTGGAGGTGAGACTTTTTTCTAGAAAGCTAGAGGGCTAAGGGTGCATTTGGCAACGCAGTGTAGAGCACAATCCGTGAAAACAAGCGACGGGGGGAGTAGTTGGCCTGGGCCTAGAGAGCAACAACTAGCAACCCTGATGCTAGATCTTTGTCCACTAGCAACTGGCGAACAACGTGAGGGCTGAGCAAACTGAAGTTGGTCGCCGAAGGGTGGCTAGCAGACCGCTCCCAGGTCCGCCGCCTTGGCATATTTTAACCCCTTACCAGAGCGTATTGGCCGTCCATCGACAATCGGAGGGCATCAACTTAGTTCGACCATGTATGACAGATGTGTGGCGGGCCATTCGGCAAATGGGTGGACCGCATGGACGGGCCGCTGACCGCTCGAGCGAACTGCTCAAAGAGACCACTTGGGCGAACCACTCTAGCAAACCGCTCGAGCGGACAGCTCGGACAAACAACTTAGGTGGACCACTTGAAAGGATCGCTCAGGCAGTTAGCAATGCAGGTAGTGGTGATTAGAACGTGGCATGCGACGTGGTGCGCGGAGATATATTTGACAGGAAAGTGTGACACTTAGTGGGACACGCGTACAGTAGAGGAAGGCATAGAGTTGTGGTTAGTGTATCTGTCCATGATGTTCGACCTTAGGAGTAGTATAAAAGGGGGAGGAGTCTCAATTCCAAGGCATCATCATCATCATCATCACTAGCTTTCCCTTTCTCTTAACTTTTCCCTTAGTCAATGGCATATATAACACATCAGTTGTCTTTGTGGTCCGCTAGTTAGCAGTGGTAGTCTACCCTCTATGGGTTTGGTAGTTGGGCCCCTTGGGCCAAATTCATTCCCTTCATTTATTTATTACATTTGCAATCCGTTTGTATAAATTTAAGGGTCTTGGGCCCTATCAATTGAATACACTTTTTATACTCATTACCCGATATCAACCTAGTTTTATGGTGGACCAGTTCATTAAAAACTATCAATACCACATGTTGGTTTCACGACTAGCTACGAGGTACCCGGTTGGCAGGCCAACACTACTATGTAAACAATGTAAAAGTGATTTTATTGCGAGAGAGTAATATTTGAACCACTTACAATGTGCCTTTTGAAGGCTGGATACCTATACATAGGTTGTTAGCCCAAATCAAGCCTGGATTTTCTTCCGAAATAAAAAATGTCCTTTCTAAAATGGAAAAAGAAAACTGGAACAAATTTGGTAACAAATCGTCCAAATATCTTCTGAACACCCTTTTAAACCTCTTCCCATGCTTTGTGGTCCCTTGGCACAGCCTGATTTGCTGGCCGGCCGACTACCCCTTTCGATTGATTGCCTGGGCATCCCGACCGAGTACTCCTATCGCGGTCCATCACCACATTTCTTGTTATTTTTAATCAACATTGTGTGTATATATGCACACTATAGAGCTATGGTCATTGGTGAAATATAATATAGAATTTCCTCTTTTGACTATTTATGTTTTGAATATTTGTTGGAGTCACATTGGATGAGTCACAAGGCACAGTCCAATATGTGCTTCTTTTTGTGCCTGTGAAGATGATCAACATTCAACAAAAGCAGGGTGGAACCAAAACCAATCCCAGCCAAGAGAATATGGATGCAAAGAGGCATATATATTAAAGCAGCAAAAGGCATTGAGTGGGAACAAAAATGATCCTTCCGTTTGTCTTCGTTGGCCGAGCTTTTGCAACCGTACACATGGCACTTAGACGTTTTTCCTTAATTATTAATACTATATTTTTTTGGCATTACTTTAGTATTCAAAGTTAGGTAAATGTTAGTTGAAGGGCATTTTAATTGGTTCTGTTAAATAATCAAGAAAAGTTTCTACGCCATTCTCGTATACTATATATAGTTTTTCTTTTTAATAATTATTTTCATGAGAATAAACGTCTATGAATCTTAATGGTGGAAATAATTAAAATGCAATTTACATTAATTGCTTTTAGATAAAGAATAGAAACAAGATAATGTAAATGAAGAAGGTAGTGCTCGCAATAAATATTATTTATCTCGATATTACACACATATCAAGTGTTTGTAATAAAGAATTATATAGCACTCCTTTCAAGTCAATGGATATAACATTTATACATGAATATATCTAACAAGCTTTGGACAAAAATCATGCAATTCAGGCCATCCTGAACATATTGAGTGTCTCCGATCACGTGTCATATATAAATAATTTTTACTTTGGCGGTGTTTGGTAAATAGTTGTTAGCTAATCGAGTTAGTGAGTTTGACTATTAATAGCATTAGCTGATTGCCTGATTGTAAAAAAAGTGTTTGGTAAATTAGATGTTAGCTGATAGCTCACATGCAAAAATGACTTTCTCAAAAAGCTGATCGAAAAAATTGTTTTGAGCAGCTTTTTGAATTTTAGCATTTTGGACCAATAAGCTGTTACAAAAAGTTAATTAATCAAATACTCATATTGATCGTTTAACTAAGTCAAACAGCTAATAGTGATCAAATAAGTCAAAATTAGCTGATAAGCTAACTATGTTACCAAACAGAGCATTTATATGTTAATGTTAATAACTACAATTTCTAAAATTTATTTTTAAAAAATATATTACTTTTTATTAAATAAATAAGGGCCTAGTTTTCATATCTAACAGGCATAAAACTATACAAGTTAAATGAGTTAATGACTAACATAGTCTCTTGACTATTGTAAAATTACATATTTGATCCTTGCCTACCATTCTTATGGATGGAATTTTAATAAAAGATTAAATTGAGTTACGTTTGTATAGTTAAGGACTTAATTTGGTAAGAATGATAGTTAGTGACTAAATAAGTAATGCACCACAACTAACACCAGAATACACCACAACTAGAGCAGTAATGCACTCACACTATAATATTGATGCACAAATACTATATCTACAAGTCACAGCCGCCACCACAACGCACACAAAATTGACAATCATCATACACTCATACTAACATAAAATGTACAACACTGCCCCACAGAATGCACACATTTACTACTAGCAATGCACAACTTTTACTCTTGGAGTGCACAACGGTGTACATTTTGTAAGTGCACATCTTACTACACCCTAAACCTTTAACCCCTAAATCCTAAACCCCACAAAATTGACCATCGTTATATTAACACAAAATACACAGCACAATCACCACATAGAATGCACACCTTTATGACTAACAATGTGCAACTTTTTTACTGTACAAGTGCAGAAAGGTGTACACTATAGTCCTATAAGGCATAACCTCACGTCATTCGCGATACCTAACGCCCCAATGCACAATTCAACAAGCTACAATGCACCCCCCTCCCCCCTAAAATCAAAGATTTATCAACAAACCTAATGAAAAGTATAACGAACAACAAAAAACAAAAACAAAAAAAAAGAAAAACAAAAAAAAAAAAACAAAACAAAAAAACAAAAAAAAAACAAAACAAAACAAAATTAAAACAAAAAAAACAAAACAAAAACAAAAATAAAAGTAAAGAGAACAAACATGAAGCCATGTTGAGCAGTCACCACCGGCGCTAGAAAAATCTAAATGAAGAACGAAGGAAAACGACTGGAAAAATCTCTAAAAACTACCTAAAATTAAGGAACATAATGTATTTGAAAACTCCATGGAATAAAAAACTGAACAAAATTGCGTACTCTCATACCCCCACCACTTAAAATTTTTAAAAATAGTTAAGGAAAAAATTAAATTCATAACCATCAAATCTTGCCCAATGTCCCATTGACAATTCAAATTAGACCATAGGTTCTCACTTGAAGAATAATTCTCATATGAACCAGACTATATATATATATATATATATATATATATATATATATATATATATATATATATATATATATTCTTAATTTATTGATACTAGATAACCCTTTCACATTATTATTCTATGATACTTTTATAATTTTTGTAAAATAAATGTAAGATCATACTATCAGATGTCTAAAATTTACTTCTTATTTATCATAAGGCTTATTGGTAGAAAAAACTCAAATATTTGTGTTTTGTAGCTAGTGATTATATTCAAATATTTAAATCATGGTATAAGAAATTTCAAATCTTTCTGTTTTGGTGAGAATTATATCCAATTATAATATCTACCCTAAAAATAATTCAAGTCTCTCGATTTAAGTATTAATTAGTAGCTATAATATTATTTGAAAATGTTTTTATATATGTAATATAATTCAAATGTTTTTAATAGTTTAGTTTCAACTTTTAATTTTATGACGTATATATTTTAGTACATTATACTTTTTAAAAATGATGTTATGCTTAATATTTTAAATAATTTGTATGCAATTTCAAAAAATTTGGGATAGGTAGGATTGGAAATTATAACTATTATAAAATATAAATATTTGATATTAATTTGTCAAATATAAAATTTATAATATAATTGATATGCATAATTAGATATAATTTTCATAAAATACATGCATTTTAAGTTTCTTTTTTTCACCAATAAATATCATCATAATTATATTACATGTTAACCAGCTTGGTTGGCGTGAGTCACCGTGCATAGGGCTGTTAACGAATCGAACATAAACGAACGGAGGTTGTCCGTGTTTGTTTGTTAAGGATTTTGTAGTGTTCGTGCTCATATTCGTTTGTTAAGGTTTTTGAAAATCCTGTTCATGTTCGTTTGTTAAGCGTTCATTAGTGTTTGTTAACGTTAACAAACACGTTCACGAACATGTTCACGTACGTTCATAAAAAGGTTCGTGAACACTTAATTACCAAACACTTAGCTTGCACATGTTCATGAACACGATCCATTGGTGAACAAGACATAATATACGTTCACGAACAATAACCAAACAAACAACACAACTATATATATTTGTGAACATGTTCGTGAACATTATTAAACGAACATTTAACGAGCTTGTTCGCGAACATTACTAAGCGAACATAAACTAGATTGTTCGCGAACATTACTAAACGAACACAAACAAGCTTGTTCACAATCTTTTAGCAAACGAGCTTACCACTGTTTGTTAGTGTTCGTTTACCTTAATAAACGAACATAAACGAACGCTTACAAAACACGAACACGAGTAGTTTGTCGAAAGATCTGTTCGCTAACACCCCTAATCCTGCACTCTCGTCCCTTAAGAGAGGTCGGGAGTTTGAATTCCCACTCGTATGAAAAAACTAATTGGTGTCTCCTACATTTATAGCCTGTTCAGAACCTCTCGTGATCTAAAAAAAATTATTATATTGCGAAAACGAACGTATATTCATCAAAATTGTATTTCTCGAAGGGAACAAAAGCTAATGACAGACGAATATAGAATAAAATGATGGTGAATGTGGAGTACGTATAATT
The DNA here is from genome assembly GCA_003576665.1 of Ipomoea trifida. NCBI lineage: Eukaryota > Viridiplantae > Streptophyta > Magnoliopsida > Solanales > Convolvulaceae > Ipomoea > Ipomoea trifida. Next base: position 13,665,769 of record CP025656.1, on the reverse strand, counting down.
TTAATGAACTTTACGTGTTCCAAAGCTCTTAATAGAGAAAGCGTGGCTTTGTTATTACTTTATTCACCTTCTTTGCATAACATCTGTGAGTGCAGTATATTTTATTGCTATATATTGTTCTGATTCTGATTCCCTTTGGGAAAATTTCAAAGCATACCTTTTTGTTGTAAGCTATACAGGTAAAACCCATTTACCAAAATTATAAGATTATATTCTATATTATTAATCGCTTTAATGGCATGCATGTGTAAATCAAATTAACTGATGCGTATAAATTAACTGATGCGTATTTTGCGATTTATTATACCTCCTCAGTTTCATATTTTGACATATTATTTATTAGTACGACATTTTGGCAATAATAATAATGTGATATTTTGTGGGTGCAAATATATAACACTTTCAAAAAAAATAACACTTGCAAATAATTTATACTGGGGCCTACAAGATTGTAGGACTTAAGTAGGGTGTATTCAATCATGTGTTTCATAGACTTTTAAAGACTTTTACCAACTTTAAAAGTTTGGTGGTATTAAATTTAGACTTTTAAAGACTCTTCAACAGCAAGTTTGGTTCACGGAGTGAATTTGGAGGGAATAGGAATATTATTTCATAAGGAATGGAATAGGTAAGGAATAGAATAGGAATTGTATTATAGCGTTTGCGGAAGGAATAGACTTGAGAATTGTACTCTAGCATTTCGTTGGTTAGAGGAATAGGAATGAAATATATATTTAAAAGACATAAATGCCCTTGTACAAAATTATTATTATTATTATTATTATTATTATTATTATTATTATTATTCCTTATCAACAATATTAAAACAATAATCTGTAAATTATGAAACAAAGTATTCATATAAAGAACAAAAAATTTTTAAGAACATTTATTAATAAATAAATTATTTGTAAACAAAAAAAAAAAAAGAAAAAAAAAAGAGAAGTTTAGAAGAATACCTTGAAGAAGAATTTCAATTTGCAATGGCGGAAGTGAGATGCGTGCGATCAGAGAGAAATGTGATGTGACGCGATGATTCAGAGAAAAATGAGCTTAAAAAATTAAGGTTTAAAAAAGGGTAAAGATGGAAATAAAATTAGATATACTATGCAAGGGTAATAGCTCATTCCATGAACAATGTTCCTGGGAATACAAATGTTTACCAAACAACGAATAGACTATTACTAGGAATGCTATGTCATTCCCTGCCTATTCCGTGAACCAATCAGCCCGTAAAAGTCTACCTGTATTGGATCCAGACTTTTCAAAACTCTTTAAAAGTATATTGGCATTCGATTCAGACTTTTATAGAGTCTTTAAAAGTCTACCATACGGGTATAAGGGGTATTCAAAAAGTTTTAAACTTTCATATACTTTGTCAGAATAGGATTTTTGTAGATTTTTTTCTTCATTAATATAAATAGATGAAATCCAACCCTCCAACCCCAAACTTTTCAACACTCTATAAACTTTTTTTCTTCTATCAAAATCAGACAAACTTTTCATCACCTTTCATAAATATTCATATACTTTGCTATGAAAAATTATTATTTGTTGATATTCTGAGAAGAAAAAAATTGTTGCGATCACAAAAAAAAATTGATGCGACCGCACCAGGTTGCTGCTGATTGCAGCAAATTTTTGTTGCAAACAGCAGCAACAACAACATAAGTATTCTTATAATATAATTGTATAATTTTTATTTTATAATTTGTATTTAATTAATATAATATTATATAATTGTATGTTAATTAATTATTAATATATGTATTTGTGTTAAGTTGAATTTTTTGAGAGATTCTTATTTATTTTATAGTAATTATAAATGAGAGATGTTCATCAACAAAGAGTAAAGGTAAAAATAAAGTTAATGAAAATTATGCATTATGGGCACCTGAGGAGAGTAATGAGTTGCTACAACAAGGTGAAACCAATGTCAATCAAAGATAATTATACTAACACGATGAATATTTTAATTCGTACTTTTTCATTCTAGACATTTTGATGATTATATTATCCACATTAGTTATTTCATTAGTTCAAGAAATATTTTTATTGGTTATATTTAGTGAAAATTGATTATATTTTCTTTAGGTATAATATACTCTATTCTTGTGACAACCATTTTTTTTTTTTTTTTGCAATGCATTAATTTATTTATGATTTATAAAAATATATTTTTTGTAAGAAAATTATAAATATGTATTAATAGAAGTTATTGAATGTTTGTAAGAGTGTATTCAATTTAGAGTTTTAATGACTTTTTTAGATTTTTTAATATGACAGTTTTTAAAAGTCTATAAATGTTTGTCCTATGGATATTTATAGACTCTTACAAAGTTGATAAAAATTTAAAAGATTTTAAGAAAATCTACAAAAACTCTACAAAAGTTAATTAAAATACATCTCTTTAAAAGTCTTGATTGAATACACCCCCTAAGTTAAGCTAACACTTGCAAAAAAATTAATTAATGAATAAAAAATTGCCAAGAAGGCTTAATTAATTGCTGCAAAAGTTAATTAGTATTTCTTAATTATTTTTAAATTTAATTGCTGAAAAAAAAAGCCTTGGCCAGCTACAAAGTGCTACTGACTCTATTAGAGTGTAATATCTGTTCATAAACTACTTTCTCAACCTACTGAAGCACAAAGAGGCAGCAACACCTCCACTGAGGCTCGAACCCACCACCTCCCTATACAAGGAAGGGTTTGATGCCACTGGACCACAAGGCCCTTGGCTTTCTTCTTAACTTATCTAGTATTTCTTTGTTATTTTTAAATTTAATCGCTGCAAAAATGAAAGGGGGCCTTGGCTAGCCACAAAGGCATCACTGGCACGCAGTATTTTAATTAATACTCATTATATTCCGTTTGACCTGTCTCACCAATCAAATTAACTTTCTTTTTTTTTTCTTCTTATTTTATTTAATATTTCTAAATTATTTTTAAAATTTAATTGCTGCAAAAAAAAAAAAAAAAAAAAGTGGCATAAGCCAGCCACAAAGGCTTCAGTGTCATGCAATATTTTAATTAATACTCATTATGTTTTGTTTGACCTGCCTAACCAATCAAATTAACATTCTTTTTTTTCTTCTTATTTTATTTAGTATTTCTTAATTATTTTTAAATTTAATTGTAGCAAAAAAAAAAAAAAAAGATGGGCTTAGCGAGCTACAAAGGCTTCATTGACATGCAGTATTTTAATTAATACTCATTATGTTTTGTTCGACCTGACTCACCAATCAGATTAACTTTCTTTTTTTTTTCTTCTTATTTTATTTAGTATTTCTGAATTATTTTTAAATTTAATTGCTAAAAAAAAAGGTGGTCTTAGCCAGCAACAAAGGCTTCATTGACATGCAGTATTTTAATTGATATACTTATTATGTTCCGTTTGACCTGCCTCACCAATCAAATTAATTTTTTTCTTCTTATTTTATTTAGTAATTCTTAATTTTTTTTAATTTTTTTTGAACAATTATTTTTAAATTTAATTGCTACAAAAAAAAAAAAAAAAAAGATGGCCTTAGCCAGCCACAAAAGCTTCACTGGCATGCAGTATTTTAATTGATACTCATTATGTTCCGTTTAACATGCCTCACCAATCAAATTAACTTTTAATTTCTTATTTTATTTAATATTTCTTAATTATTTTTAAATTTACCTGCCTCACCAATCAAATTAACTTTCATTTTTTTTCTTATTTTATTTATTATTTATTATTTATTTTTTGATTTAATTGCTTCAAAAAAAATGTTGCCTTGGCTCCACTGCCATCGAATATTTTAATTAATACTCATTCTGTTCTGTTTGACCTGCCTAACCAATCAAATTAACTTTCTTTTTTTTTTTCTTATTTTATTTTGTATTTCTTAATTATTTTTAAATTTAATTGCTGCAAAAAAAAAAGGGTGGTCTTGTTTAGTCACAAAGGCTTCACTGGCATGCAGTATTTTAATTAATACTCATTCTGTTCCGTTTGACCTGCCTAACCAATCAAATTAACTTTTTTTTCTTCTTATTTTATTTAGTATTTCTCAATTATTTTTAAATTTAATTGCTACAAAAAAAAAAAAAAAGTGGCTTTAGCCAGCCACAAAGGCTTCACTGGCATGCAGTATTTTAATTAATACTCATTATATTTTGTTTGGCCTGCCTCACCAATCAAATTAATTTTCTTTTTTTCTAATTTTATTTAGTATTTCTTAATTATTTTTAAATTTAATTGCTACAAAAAATAAAGGTCGCATTGGCCAGCGACAAAGGATTCACTGGCATGCAGTATTTTAATTAATACTCATTATGTTTTGTTCGACCTGACTCACCAATCAAATTAACTTTCTTTTTTTTCTTCTTATTTTATTTAGTATTTCTGAATTATTTTTAAATTTAACTGCTAAAAAAAAAGGTGGTCTTAGCCAGCAACAAAGGCTTCATTGACATGCAGTATTTTAATTGATATACTTGTTATGTTCCGTTTGACTTGCCTCACCAATCAAATTAATTTTTTTTCTTCTTATTTTATTTAGTATTTCTTAATTTTTTTTAATTTTTTTAAAAAAATTATTTTTAAATTTAATTGCTGCAAAAAAAAAAATGGCCTTAGCCGGCCACAAAGGCTTCACTAGCATGCAGTACTTTAATTGATACTCATTATGTTCCGTTTAACATGCCTCACCAATCAGATTAACTTTTATTTTCTTATTTTATTTAATATTTCTTAATTAATTTTAAATTTACCTACCTCACCAATCAAATTAACTTTCATTTTTTTTTCTTATTTTATTTATTATTTATTATTTATTTTTTGATTTAATTGCTTCAAAAAAATGTGGCCTTGGCTCCACTGCCATGCAATATTTTAATTAATACGCATTCTGTTCTATTTGACTTGCCTAACCAATGAAATTAACTTTCTTTTTTTTCTTCTTATTTTACATTGTATTTCTTAATTATTTTTAAATTTAATTGCTGCAAAAAAAAGGTGGTCTTGTCCAGCCACAAAGGCTTCACTGGCATGCAGTATTTTAATTAATACTCATTCTGTTCCGTTTGACCTGCCTAACCAATCAAATTAACTTTTTTTTTTCTTCTTATTTTATTTAGTATTTCTCAATTATTTTTAAATTTAATTGCTACAAAAAAAAAAGGTGGCTTTAGCCAGGCACAAAGGCTTCACTGGCATGCAGTATTTTAATTAACACTCATTATATTTTTTTTTTGCCTTCCTCACCAATCAAATTAATTTTCTTTTTTTTTTTTTTTCTAATTTTATTTAGTATTTCTTAATTATTTTTAAATTTAATTGCTACAAAAAAATAAAGGTCGCATTGGCCAGCGACAAAGGCTTCACTGGCATGCAGTATTTTAATTAATACTCATTATGTTTTGTTCGACCTAACTCACCAATCAAATTAACTTTCTTTTTTTTTCTTCTTATTTTATTTAGTATTTCTGAATTATTTTTAAATTTAACTGCTAAAAAAAAAGGTGGTCTTAGCCAGCAACAAAGGCTTCATTGACATGCAGTATTTTAATTGATATACTTGTTATGTTCCGTTTGACTTGCCTCACCAATCAAATTAATTTTTTTTCTTCTTATTTTATTTAGTATTTCTTAATTTTTTTTAATTTTTTTAAAAAAATTATTTTTAAATTTAATTGCTGCAAAAAAAAAAATGGCCTTAGCCGGCCACAAAGGCTTCACTAGCATGCAGTACTTTAATTGATACTCATTATGTTCCGTTTAACATGCCTCACCAATCAGATTAACTTTTATTTTCTTATTTTATTTAATATTTCTTAATTATTTTTAAATTTACCTACCTCACCAATCAAATTAACTATCATTTTTTTTCTTATTTTATATATTATTTATTATTTATTTTTTGATTTAATTGCTTCAAAAAAAATATGGCCTTGGCTCCACTGCCATGCAATATTTTAATTAATACGCATTCTGTTCTGTTTGACCTGCCTAACCAATCAAATTAACTTTCTTTTTTTCTTCTTATTTTATATTGTATTTCTTAATTATTTTCAAATTTAATTGCTGCAAAAAAAAAAGGTGGTCTTGTCCAGCCACAAAGGCTTCACTGGCTTGCAGTATTTTAATTAATATTCATTCTGTTCCGTTTGACCTGCCTAACCAATCAAATTAACTTTTTTTTTCTTCTTATTTTATTTAGTGTTTCTCAATTATTTTTAAATTTAATTGCTACCAAAAAAAAAAGGTGGCTTTAGCCAGGCACAAAGGCTTCACTGGCATGCAGTATTTTAATTAATACTCATTATATTTTTTTGGCCTTCCTCACCTATCAAATTAATTTTCTTTTTTTTTCTAATTTTATTTAGTATTTCTTAATTATTTTTAAATTTAATTGCTACAAAAAATAAAGGTCGCATTGGCCAACGACAAAGGCTTCACTGGCATGCAGTATTTTAATTAATACTCATTATGTTTTGTTTGATCTGACTCAGCAATCAAATTAACTTTCTTTTGTTTTTCTTCTTATTTTATTTAGTATTTCTTATTTATTTTTAAATTTAATAGCTGCAAAAAAAAAAGGTGCTCTTAGCAAGCAACAAAGGCTTCACTGGCATGCAGTATTTGAATTGATACTCATTATGTCCCGTTAGACCTGCCTCACCAATCAACTTAACTTTCCTTTTTTTTTTTCTTATTTTATTTATTATTTATTAATTATTTTTTGATTTAATTGCTGAAAATATAAATGTGGCGTTGGCCAATCACAAAGGCTTCACTGGCATGCAGTATTTTAATTAATACTCATTCTGCTCCGTTTGACCTGCATCACCAATCAAATTAACTTTCTTTTATTTCTTCTTATTTTATTTAGTATTTCTTAATTATTTTTAAATTTAATTGCTGAAAAAAAGGCGGTCTTGGCCAGCCACAAATTCTTAACAGATATGCAGTATTTTAATTAATACTCATTCTGTTCCGTTTGACCTGCCTCACCAATCAAATTAACTTTTTTTTCTTCTTATTTTTATTTAGTATTTCTCAATTATTTTTAAATTTAATTGCTGAAAAAAAAAAAGGTGGCTTTAGCCAACCACAAACGTTTAACTGACATGCAGTATTTTAATTAATACTCATTCTGCTTCGTTTGACCTGCATCGCCAATCAAATTAACTTTCTTTTTTTTTCCTTCTTTTTTTATTTAGTATTTCTCAATTATTTTTAAATTTAATTGCTGCCAAAAAGAAAGGTGGTTTTGGCCAGCCACAGAGGCTTCACTGGCATGCAGTATTTTAATTAATACTCATTATATTTTGTTTGGCCTGCCTCACCAATTAAATTAACTTTCTTTTTTTTTATTTATTTAGTATTTCTTAATTATTTTTAAATTTAATTACTACAAAAAAAAGGTGGCCTTGGCCTGCCATAAAAGCTTCACCGGCATGCAGTATTTTAATTAATACTCATTATTTTTTTTGACCTGACTTAGCAATCAAATTAACTTTATTTTGTTTTTCTTCTTACTTTATTTAGTATTTCTTAATTGTTTTTAAATTTAATCCTTGCAAAAAAAAAAAAGTGGCCTTAGCCAGCAACACAGGCTTCACTGGCATGCAGTATTTTAATTGATACTCATTATGTTCCGTTTAACCTGGCTCACCAATCAAATTAACTTTTTTTTTTCTTCTTATTTTATTTAGTATTACTTAATTATTTTTAAATTTAGTTGCCGCAAAAAAAAAAAGGTGGCCTTAGCCAACTACAAAGGCTTCACTAGCATGCAGTATTTTAATGGATACTTATTATGTTCCGTTTGACCTGCCTCACCAATCAAATTAACTTTTTTTTTTCTTATTTTATTTAACATTTCTTAATTATTTTTAAATTTATCCGACTCACCAATCAACTTAACTTTTATTTTTTTCTTATTTTATTTATTATTTATTTATTATATTTTGATTTAATTGCTGAAAAATACTCATTCTGTTCCGTTTGACCTGCCTAACCAATCAAATTAACTATCCTTTTATTCATCTTATTTTATATAGTATTTCTTAATTATTTTTTGATTTAATTGCTGCAAGAAAGAAATGTGATCTTGGCCAGTAACAAAAACTTAACTGGCATGCATTATTTTAATTAATACTCGTTCTGTTTCGTTTAACCTGCCTCACCAATAAAATTAACTTTCTTTTTTTTTCTTCTTATTTTATTTAGTATTTCTTAATTAGTTTTAAATTTAATTGCAGCAAAAAAAAAGGTGGCTTTAGCCAGCCACAAAGGCTTCACTGACAAACAGTATTTTAATTAATACTCATTATATATTGTTTGACCTACCTCACCAAAAAAATTAACTTTCTTTTGTTTTTCTTCATATTTTATTTAGTATTTCTTAATTATTTTTAAATTTAATTGCTGCAAAAAAAAAAAAAAAAAAGGTGGCTTTAGCCAGCAACAAATGCTTCACTACCCTGCAGTATTTAAATTGATACTCATTATGTTCCGTTTGACCTAGCTCACCAATCAAATTAACATTCTTTTTTTTTCTTCTTATTTTATTTAGTATTTCTTAATTATTTTTAAATTTAATTGCTGCATAAAAAAAGGTGGCTTAGCCAGCCACAAAGGCTTCACTGGCATGTAGTACTTTAATTGATACTCATTATGTTTCGTTTGACCTACCTAACCGATCAAATTAACTTTTTTTTATTTTATTTAATATTTCTTAATTATTTTTAAATTTACATGCCTCACAAATCAAATTAACTTTTTTTTTTCTCTTCTTATTTTATTTAGTATTTCTTAATTATTTTTAAATTTAATTGCAGCAAAAATTAAAGGTGGCTTTGGCCAGCCACAAAGACTTCACTAGCATGCAGTAGTTTAATTAATACTCATTATGTTTTGTTTGACCTGACTGCCCAATCAAATTAACTCTATTTTGTTTTTCTTCTTATTTTATTTAGTATTTCTTAATTATTTTTAAATTTAATTCCTGCAAAAAAAAAAAAAAAAAAAAAAAAAAGTGGCCTTAGCCAGCAACAAAGGCTTCACTGGCATGCAGTATTTTAATTGATACTCATTATGTTACGCTTGACCTGCCTCATCAATCAAATTAACTTTCTTTTTTTTTCTTCTTATTTTATTTAGTATTTCTTAATTATTTTTAAATTTAACTGCTGCAAAAAAGAAATGTGGTCTTGGCCAGCCGCAAAGCCTTCACTAGCATGCAGTGGTTTAATTAATACTCATTCTGTTCTGTTTGACCTGCCTCACCAATCAAATTAACTTTTTTTTTTCTTATTTTATTTAGTATTTCTTAATTATTTTTAAATTTAATTGCTGCCAAAAAGAATGGTGATTTTGGCCAGCCACGGAGGCTTCACTGGCATTTAGTATTTTAAATAATACTCATTCTTTTCCGATTAACCTGCCTCACCAATCAAATTAACTTTTTTTTTACTTCTTATTTTTATTTATTATTTCACAATTATTTTTAAATTTAATTGCAACAAAAAGGAAATGTGGTTTTTCCCAGCCACAAAGGCTTCACTAGCATGCAATATTTTAATAAATACTCATTCTTTTCCGTTTGACTTGCCTCACCAATCAAATTAACTTTTTCTTTACTTATTTTTATTTAGTATTTCTCAATTATTTTTAAATTTAATTACTGCAAAAAAAAAAGGTGACTTTCGCCAGCCACAAAGGCTTCACTAGCATGCAGTATTTTAATTAATACTCATTATGTTTTGTTTGACCTGACTCACCAATCAAATTAATTAATTTTTCTTCTTATTTTATTTAGTATTTCTTAATTATTTTTAAATTTAATTGCTGAAAAAAAAAAGGTGGCTTTAGCGAGGCACAAAGGCTGCACTAGCAAGCAATATTTTAATTAATACTCATTATATTTTGTTTGGCCGGCCTCACCAATAAAATTAACTTTTTTTTTATTTAGTATTTCTTAATTATTTTTAAATTTACCTGACTCACCAATAAACTTAACTTTCAATTTTTTTCTTATTTTATTTATTATATATTAATTATTTTTTTATTTAATTGCTGCAAAAAAAGAAATGTGGCCTTGGCCAGTCACAAAGGCTTCACTAGCATGCAGTATTTTAATTAATACTCATTTTGCTCCGTTTGACATGCCTCACCAATCAAATTAACATTCTTTTTTTTCTTCTTATTTTATTTAGTATTTCTTAATTATTTTTAAATTTAATTGCTGTCAAAAAGAAAGGTCGTTTTGGCCAGCCACAGAGGCTTCACTGGAATGCAGTATTTTAAATAATACTCATTCTTTTCCGTTTGAACTGCATCACCAATCAAATTAACTTTTTTTTTCTTCTTATTTTTATTTAGTATTTTTAAATTTAATTGCTGCAAAAAAGAAATGTGGTTTTTGCCAGCCCCAAAGGCTTCACTGGCATGCAGTATTTTAATTAATACTCATTCTGTTCCGTTTGACCTGCCTCACCAATCAAATTAACTTTTTTCTCTTTTTTTTTTTTTATTTTGGATTTCTCAATTATTTTTAAATTTAATTGATCCAAAAAAAAAAAAAAGGTGGCTTTAGCCAACCACAAAGGTTTCACTGATATGCAGTATTTTAATTAATACTGATTATATTTTGTTTGACTTGCATCACCAATCAAATTAACTTACTTTTTTCTTTTTTTTTTATTTAGTATTTCTTAATTATTTTTAAATTTAATTGCTACAAAAAAGAAAGGTGGTCTTGGCCAGCCACAAAGGCTTCACCGGCATGCAGTATTTTAATTTATACTCATTATGTTTTGTTTAATCCGCCTCACCAATCAAATTAACTTTATTTTTTTTCTTCTTATTTTATTTAGTATTTCTTAATTATTTTTTGAATTTAATTCCTGCAAAAAAAAAAAAAAAAAAAAGGTGGCCTTAGCGAGCAACAAAGGCTTCACTAGCATGCAATATTTTAATTAATACTCATTATATTTTGTTTGGCCTGCCTCACCAATCAGCTTAACTTTCATTTTTTTTTCTTATTTTATTTATTTTTTATTAATTATTTTTTTATTTAATTGCTGCAAAAAAGAAATGTGGCCTTGCCCAGTCACAAAGGCTTCACTAGCATGCAGTATTTTAATTAATACTCATTATATTTTGTTTAATCCGCCTCACCAATAATCAAATTAGCTTTCTTTTTCATTTTTTTTATTTAGTATTTCTTAATTATTTTTAAATTTAATTGCTACAAAAAGAAAGGTGGTCTTTGCCAGCCACAAAGGCTTCACTAGCATGCAGTATTTTAATTAATACTCATTCTTTTTCGTTTGACCTGCCTCACCAATCAAATTAACTTTTTTTCTCTTCTTATTTTTATTTTGTATTTCTCAATTATTTTTAAATTTAATTGCTGCAAAAAAAAAAAAAGAATGGTGGCTTTAGCCAACCACAAAGGTTTCACTAGCATGCAGTATTTTAATTAATACTGATTATATTTTGTTTGACTTGCCTCACCAATCAAATTAAATTTCTTTTTTCTTTTTTTTTTTATTTAGTTTTTCTTAATTATTTTTAAATTTAATTGCTACAAAAAAGAAAGGTGGCATTGGCCAGCCACAAAGGCTTCACCAGCATGCAGTATTTTAATTAGAGTGAATGCCTTTTTTGGTCATACTTTTATTAGCCAATTTCCAATTTTAGTCCACTTTTGTTATTTTTGCCACATTGAGTCCACATTTATTAGACGTGTTCCACTTTTGGTCCAGCGTTAAGTATTCCGTCAAATGGCTGTGTAATTCAGGGACATTTTGGTCTTTTTATGTTCTGCAACCATTGTTGTCACCCATCGCAGATCCAATTGCCACATCCATGTTTTCTCTTTGCCATTGCAGATCATCACCGCCTGATGTACAACAGCAGCTCCTGTGTATTCAAATCACCGAGCAACTGTGATGATGATCCATCCATCACCGCTTCATCATCATCATCAACCGCAAAAACAGCCGCAACATCCTACTCCAAGTTCATAATCCCAGCAACAAATGCAGCAAAATACCAATTTCTCGAGTGGTTCCTTTTCATCACATAAGCTTCTCCGACCAATAGAGGATTGTGTAAGTTCCCTTTAATTTAACTACTCAGCATTTGTTCATTTTTACAATAAATTAATGAAAACAAGAAAGATATCTACCAGAAAACAAGAAAGATCTATGGCGACCATGGGTTCTGAAATTACTTTCTAAAAGCTCATCAACCTCCTTCATCAACTGAGGCTCCCCAATATACAGACTCGCATACTTGAGAAGGGTGTTATTAAAGACTACAGCTTTGGGCATTTTCGCAAATGGGTTTCAGATTCTTGTCTGAACAGAGCAATACAGA
>CP025656.1:13635697-13653391 GCA_003576665.1 Ipomoea trifida | reverse complement strand
CCCCCCCCCCCCCCCGAGCTATGAACAGAAATACAGTGGCCACACCTCACGCTTCATTGTGTGTGCCCGAATGAAAACCCAGGCCCCAATACACAGGAGGAGAAGCTTGGATTAACGCTAAAGTTCAGAGCAAACAATGCGTAGAGCCGTAGAGATCTCGAGGAAATCAGCAGATTCCGGGTGTGTTTCATATTCAGACAAAAAAGAGAGGGAGAGATCTACTTTGGTCTTCACTCCTCAGCTGAGAAATATATATATTGAATGTCTCTGTTCATATCGATCTATATTGTATACATGTATAGATAAAGACTGTGTTAGAAAGAGGGGCGAGATAAGACCTAGACCAGACGAGGAACAATCTGGGGCCTTGAGGGGAGACGCTGACGTGTTGTCAACTTGGGTAAGGTTGAAAGGGTAAAGAGAGGAAACCAGAGTACAAAAGACGGAATTAGCCCTACTTCAGACGGCCATTTGACGGAATACTTAACGCTGGACCAAAAGTGGAACACATCTAATAAATGTGGACTCAATGTGGCAAAAATAACAAAAGTGGACTAAAATTGGAAATTGGCTAATAAAAGTAGGACCAAAAAAGGCATTCACTCTTTTAATTAATACTCATTATGTTTTGTTTGACCTGACTCACCAATCAAATTAACTTTATTTTGTTTTTCTTCTTATTTTATTTAGTATTTCTTAATTATTTTTTGAATTTAATTCCTGCAAAAAAAAAAAAAAAAAAAAGGTGGCCTTAGCGAGCAACAAAGGCTTCACTGGCATGCGATATTTTAATTGATACTCATTATGTTCCGTTTGACCTGTCTCACCAATCAAGTTAACTTTCTTTTGTTTTCTCTTCTTATTTTATTTAGTATTTCTTAATTATTTTTAAATTTAATTGCTGCAAAAAAGAAATGTGGTCTTGGCCAGCCACAAAGACTTCACTGGCATGTAGTATTTTAATTAATATTCATTCTGTTCCGTTTGACCTGCCTCACCAATCAAATTAACTTTTTTTCTTCTTATTTTAATTAGTATTTCTCAATTATTTTTAAATTTAATTGCTGCAAAAAAAAAAGGGTGGCTTTGCCTAGCCACAAAGGCTTCACTGACATGCAATATTTTAATTAATACTTATTCTTTTACATTTTACTTGCATTTCCAATCAAATTAACTATCTTTTTTTTTTCTTATTTTATTTAGTATTTTTTAATTACTTTTATATTTAATTGCTACAAAAAGGAAAGGTGGCATTGGCCAACCACAAAGGTTTCACTAGCATGCAGTATTTTAATTAATACTCACTCTGTTCCATTTTACCTTCCTCACCAATCAAATTAACTTTCATTTTTTTCTTATTTTATTTAGTATTTTTTAATTATTATTTTTCAATTTAATTTTTTAATATGTTATAATTTTTCTTTCTCATTTTATCTGTCTTACACATATTCATTGGTCAAACTAATTTTTTGTTTATTTTCTCTAATTTGTCGTACGCAGTGCAACTAAACCTCACCCTACCCGAATGTACTCTGGGCCAAAGCGGGTCGGAACCCTTCATTTCAGTCTAACGGACGGATCTTGCTCATCCTTTGAGGGAATATTACATTTGTCAATATATGTATTACATTTTTATATTGATCTTGCTCAATCAAATCCATCTCACGAATAAAAATCGGTTAATATGTAGAAACATGTAGAGCGATTGTAACATAAAACATCTGCATGGGCCACCACGATATCTTTCTTTTACCTTTGCAACAGAAAGCTCAACTGGCACAAATGACAAGTTGTTTCAAATCAAAACTCAAACAAAATAGAGGCTCCCTAACTGAGCATACTGTCTCAATTTTCTCTACAGAACATCATCAAGGGTGTTGCTGCAATCCGAAACCAATAACCCTTTGCTCTCTTCGTGCTTGATCTCGATGGCACATTGCCCCATTTCCACCACCGTGAGCTTCTTCGCCTTCAAGGCCTCGGCTTCCCAATCGGTGCAGCAGAGCACCGCGTAAATGATGGAAATGGCGCAGGCAGCCTGCGCTGACAGGAGGCCAAACCAGAGGCCTCCGAAGCCAAGTTTGAGCCAGAATGCCAAGCCTACCGCCACCGGGGTTCCCACAAAGTAGAAGGAGCCGAGGTTGATGCGGGCGCCCACGGCTGGCCTGGCGGTGCCACGGAGGATCCCACAGCCAGTGGTTTGTGGGCAGTTGCCAAGTTCACACAAGCCAATTATTGGCAGGACTGATGCAGCCAGAGCTTTAAGCATCTCATCTTTTGTAAAGAGGCCTGCCCATTTCTCCCTAAAGATCACTGTCCATATCACATTCATGAATCCTATTACATATGCACATGCCAAAGCAACCATTGCAGCTAGCTTGGCTTTGTATGGTTTCCCAGCTCCGAGCTCATTTCCCACCTGAAATCAATATATACATTTAAAATTGAGTTAATATACAATTTTAGTACTATAGTGGTTTTTTTGGAGACTTTTTGTGCTTAATTAAGAGCTTAATAATTGTCTTACTCATCGACTATAATGATCTTACCTAATTTAGTCATCAACTATAGTGATTTTACTCAATTTAGTCATTAATTATGATGAATTTCTCAATTTAATCCTTGATTCTGATAGTCATCATAAACAGAAGACTCAAGTAGATAAAACTTTCAAAGTCTATGACCTAATTAAGTATACAAAGTCATTTAAAACTAATAAACCAAAAAAATCCATTATAATCACTGACTAAATTGAGTATTAACGGTTTAAAATTCAAACTCCAAATATTATAATGTACAAACTAACCCTCTTTTACAGCAAAGTATACACAAACACAGTTCACATTATTCAAGTCCTAACTAAACTAATGCTGCATAGTTTTATTTCTGTTTTGAGCTAAAAAAAAAAAACTAAAATAATGCTGCCATAACTAATTTCAATATGCTGAAGTAATTGATTCTGTTATGCAATATATAAAATACTACATAATAAGATAATTTATGTGCAAACCAATGAAGATATTTAGGCATGATGAAAGGGAAGCATGGTAATGAAATGGAAGTTGGGCACGATATAGATTATAGAGGTAATGGAATGTAGATGGGTGGACATTTGTCCCATACCCCTCATGTATGGATCTAAGCATAAATATATGGCTATAATAAGTGGAAGTATGATGCAATCAAATGCGGACTTCAATATGTTGTGCACTATGCCCAATGGGATAGAATGAAAAAGGTTAGCAATTAGTGAATTATGTTAGCTGTTACTTAATTGTATTAATTGGTTTAATCAGGTAATAAGTTATTTGTAAAAAAAAAGTTCAATGAAATTTATTAACATAGACTTTTGGTTACATAAATTTATTTTATTATAATAATACTTTATTAATTCTTAATAATTACATATAAATTTTAAAAAAATATCTTCTAATAATTATTTTCATATGATAATAATAATTATAATTAAAGAACATTTAATAGAAATTTATTTTTCACTATATTTTCATAAAATTTAAAATAAAGTAAACAAATGTAAATTAAAATAGAATGTTCAAAAATGAGAACAAATCCTACACTTGAGAATAGAAGTGGGGAATCAAAGATTATTTACAAAGCACAATAACTGTATTGTTTGCCTTAGTCAAATAACTAAAGAGTTAAAGAGTTAAAATGTTAAAGTCAAAAAGTCATTTACTAGATGAAAACAAAAAAGATAAGGCATTCAATTTTATGGTGGTAGTTGGAAAAACAGGCAAAAGACCTGAGAAGCTACCCAAATATTGTAGAGACTGTGAAAACAGAAAATTATTGAACCAAGTGGGAAGCATTTGCGTGACAGCCATCTTTGAGTCAAGGAGGTTATATGGCCAACAGACCTAGTAGGATCACAAATAACTTAACAATAAAATAGGAAGTATATCTATGTAGGATAAGCTATAGACATTCCAAAAAGCTGCAAAAAGGAAAAGTGGCCTTGGCCAGCCACAAAGGATTCACTGGCATGCAGTATTTTAATTAATATTCACTCTGTTTTATTTTACCTGTCTCACCAATCAAATTAACTTTTTTTTTTCTTATTTTATACAGTATTTCTTAATTAACTTTAAATTTAATTACTGCAAAAAGGAAAAGTGGCCTTGACCAGCTAAAAAGGCTTCCCTGACATGCAGTATTTTAATTAATACTCACTTTGTTCAATTTTATCTGACCAATCAAATTAACTTTCTTTTGTTTTTCTTATTTTATTTAGTTACTTTTAAATTTAATTGCTACAAAACAGAAAGGTGGTTGGCCAGCTACAAAGGTTTCATTGGTCAAATTAACTCTTTTTTTTTTTTTATTTTGTTTATTGCTTTTTACATCTTTTTTTTTTTTTTTTGAAAAAACATCTTTTGTTTTTAATAGTGTTTTAGTGTAGTTCCTAAATATATAAATTTTGTATACTAATATTAAACTTAATATTACTAAAAATTGAATTAAATGAGATGAAGGTAGTACTTCATTTTTTAATTTAACTTTTTCATAATATTAAATTTAATATTAATATATAAAATTTATATAGTTAGAAACAATAATAAAAGTATTATTAAATATAAAAAATTAAATTTAAAAGTAATTAAAATTTGGCAAAGAGTTAATTTAACCCATGAATAATAAACATGATAAGTAAAATAAGCCAGAGGAACTACTAAACTCTTTTTTTTTTTCTAAACTTAATTCTTTCAAGGTAATATTTGTTCTACTATCATAGTATCATATGAGTTTGATCATGTAACCATCTATTTAGAATGGTAACAACAGTGTCACTACACTATATAGTAGTATGTGAGGAACCCACTCCCCTCTATCTGGGAGTGTAAATTGGATGCCGCTAGACATAAGGTCTTTGGCAGGGACTACTGAATTTAACGTTATAAAAAGATAAATTTAAAATAAATTTATTAATTTCCTGAATCAAACCAGACAAACGAAATGGGAAGAAAGTAATTAGGATGAACTTACCCGGGCAGAGACACAACCAGCCAAGGCCATGGGAACAGTGTACATGAGGCTAGTGGTTTGAATAATAATCCCTGTGGCCGCAACAGCCAGCCTCGGATTAGGCAAATACCCTGCAAGAACCGTCACGATTTCATACCACCACCACTCTAGACAGATCCCCACACAGCTCGGCACCGCCAATCTAAGCAACGGCCCAACCCCACTAACCCCACCAAATCCCCCACACCCCCATTTCCACTCCCACCGCCCACAAACCCACACATACCCCATCATAAGCACCAACATCTGCAGATTCGTTAATACCGCCGCCACCGCCACCCCAGGAACCCCCATCCCCATCCCCACCACCAACACAAAATTTAACGGCACATGAAACACCACCGCCGCAAAAGTACACCACATTTGCGGCTTAGTAACCCCCTGAGACCTTAAATAAACCCTTAGCGGCTGTAACAGCGTGTTGGTCAAAAGATCCGGGAGGGAATATAGGCAATAAGTGGCGGCCATTGATGTGATCTCTTTGTCCTGGCCCATGAACACCATGATTGGCTCCAGATTGAGCCAGAGGAGACTGATGGGCACTATGGCTACCAAAAGTATGCAGATCATGCGGTGGAGAGAGAGGCGCAGTAAGTCCCAGTTCTTGCTGCCATAGGCTTGGCTGCACACTGGCTCTAGCCCCGAGGCTAAGCCCACCAGAACTGAGTAGCCGGTGATGTTTGTGAAGCCAATGGATAGTGCCCCACCGGCCAATTCCAGGCTCCCAAGCCTTCCCAAGAACAGAACAGACACAAAGGCTCGAACATATACTAGGCAATTCATTGCTGTTATTGGCAAAGCCATCCCCCATAGTTCCTTCAATTCCTCCACAACCTAATAATACACCAAAATATGTCAAAATATTTCAAAAACTATAGTAGTACATTTTCGAAAGCTCTACCTTTGACCCTTCATCCATCCCAGCCTAACAATCTCGTAAAGCCAGAGTCACATGTTGGACATAGCCCTTTACTGACCTTTTATCTATCTCTGTCTAACAATCTCTCAGAATCTAAGGGTTGGATTTGACATTTTACTGATCTCTACTCAACAGTTTTCTAGTCACATGACTTAGCCCGGCCTCTGCCCAACATGTGCACATAAATTTAAAAAAGAAGAAAATACCTGAGAAGGTGAGGGGAGTTTATGGGACAGAAACTCCTCATCTTTTTCAGCCATTGAAGTAATTTAAAATTGAAGCTCGTTCTCAGAGATGAACTATCTTCAAAGCTGCAAATATTTTCCAAGAAGAAAATGAAGCTAGTATAGGAGAATCAATCATGAGAGGGTAGAAACTACCCATTAGTGCAGTATATATATATAAAATATAAATGAAAAGGAGAGAAGATGCAAAGGCAAAAGATAAACCAGTTAGTTAATGATATACCCTGGGCTCTATCTTTCCCTTTCCCAAATGCTCACTTTCACCAAAATGAGAATTTTATTCTGAGATGGTGAACAAGTCAAGAAGGTTATATAATGATGTATACAGACAAAGAAAAACACTATAAAATGCGTTAGCTTTTTGTGGATAACTGATTATGATATATCATGTATATGATGATAAAGACGTGCTCTGTCAATATATATAGGTAATAGGTTCCCAGAGTATCTACTGACAGAGATTGAGAGAGTACGAACTTTTGCTATAATGGCGGCCACTGTGTGCAAAGAAGGCTCTGCCCAACGCTCGAAGTTGAATGGTCATTTGAGAATAGGACAGTTGTTTATTTAATATTGCGACCTTTAATATTTATGAAATTAAAGGCTTACGTTAAAGAGGTGTATGAGTGTATCCTATCTTTTTTTTTTTTTTTTCTTTTTTAAGTATTATTAACTTGTTACAATGTTGTTTTCAAAAAAAAAAAAAAAACTTGTTACAATGTTAAAAAAAAAAAAAAAAAAAAAAACTTGTTACAATGTAGCATCTATTGAAAAAAATAGGTTGATAAAGTGAAAAAATAAATAACTGTTAGTACCGTGGTATAATTATTGTCATAGAATCAAATACGTCGCTACTAGTACAGGCTCATAATAACAGAGGCGTCCCGGAAGGTTAGCACCAGCTACTAGGGCCATCCCAATAAAAATAGAGGTCCTGTGCGATATTTGAATTTGGACCCCTTTTCACACGAATATTTATTAATCTAGAATCAAGGGCATCATAGTTTCTTAGATCATATATGTCAAATAAAAACGAATCATTCAGTTTATCATTATAACCAACATCATCTAAACAACCATCAACATCCTATATCATTTTCGTCGTCACAATGATACTTATCATTGTTGTGTATACCATCATTTAAATTTTTTCAAGCCACACAATCACCTTGATCTTTTTTATGAAGATTAATTATTAGCATCTAACAAATTTTCATTGACATCATCATTTTGTTCATCTATTTGATATTTTTTTGTAATGAATTTTTTCAAGAGTTCCCTTTTGTGATTGAGTTAGTTGTTCAATTCTTCTTTTCTTTTAATGATTCTCAAACCCAGATGAATATTTTTTTAAAAAATATAATTACAAAATTCTAGAAAAAAATTATTTAAAATCTCTATCAATAAATAATTTACCAAGAAACAAACTTATTATTCAATATTTAAAATTAGACAAAAACTTGTGTGAGACTGTCTCACCGTGAGACAGGTCGGGTCGGGTCAAGATGAAAATGTAATACTTATACGCACAAATGTCATATTTATAGGCTCAAATGTAATACTAATCAAAAATAAAATGTTTGTTACTTATAAGGGTAAATGTAATACTTTTAAGGGAAAATACAATACTTTTACATCTCAATTTAAAAGTATTACATTTTTCCTCAAAAGTATTATATTTAATCTTATAAGTAAGGAGCACTTGTCAACATTACTTATTATGAAAAATCAGTGTTGCAAAAATCGCGCCTAGGCGGCGCCCAGCCGCGTCGAGGAAGGCCGAAATCGGCCTCCTCCGCGGCCGGGCGCCTAGCCGGCCGACTAGGCGGCGCCTAGACCGCCTGGGCCGCCTAGGGCGGCCGGCGAGTTTTTTTTTTTTTTTTTTTAAATTATAAATCTGAAACATTTAAACTATTAATGTTATAATGTATTAACTAATACTCTAATAGTCTAATAATAAGTAATAACTAATAAGTAATAACTTAATAAAATAATAAGTAATAACTAAATTAAACTAATAAGTAATGCACTAATAATTAATAAATAATACGTAGTAACTAATAACTTAATAAGTATTAAATATTTAACTATTAAAGTGTAAGACTTACAATATTAAACACTTTATAATTATTAACACTTACAATAATTTTTTTAAATTTTTTTTAAAATTAAAAAAATTAAAAAAAAAAAAAAAAAACCTAGGCGCCCGCCTAGGCACTAGGCGCCCCCCAGGCGCCTAGAGGGTGCCTAGCGATTTTTGCAACCTTGTGAAAAATGTAATATATTTTCTCTTATAAGTAACAAAAATTGTATTCCTGATTAGTATTATATTTGAGCATATAAGTATGACATTTGCACATATAAGTATGATATTTGCATGTTGCTTCAACCCGACCCGACCCGACCCGTCTCACAAATAAAGATATGTGAGACGGTCTCACACAAGTGTCACCCTTAAAATTATTAACCCAATAAGCTATACTAATCTTCTACTGTAATAAAGCAGAACCATTTTAGTAAATAAAATCAGGAAAATATTCCCGCCAAGTGAAAACACTGCGTTTTGGACCGATAATTATTCAGCTAAATTGTATTCAATGCGCCGTTTCAAAAATTCATTAGTTCAAATTGATTACACATTACACATGTTAGCATTAGCGTTCCAATGTAATATGATATTAAATGGGTGTTGCTATTTCTATCACCCATGGTGCAAATAACCTTGAAATTCACAAAAGATTACAAATTTCAATAACTTTATAGGTGGTCTAAATAGCAATAAGGGTATAATGTGGTTATTTACACCACCATGATCAACTGATGTATTAATTATACAAAGAAAAAGATGTTCAAATTTGAGTTTTTTTTTTTTTTAAAAGGTATTGAAATGGAATGAATATTACTTAACAAAATTAAATTTAATAACAATTTAAAATTTTAAAAACAAAATATATATTATATAAACAAAAAAACAAAACAGAGCAACCCCTCGCCGGAGGGGTTGCTCCGTTTTTGTTTTTTTTTTTTTTTTTGTTTTTTGTTTTTAAAAAAAAATATTTTTTTAATTTTTAAATAGTTATTTAATTTAATTTAATTAAAATAATATTTCTAATTTTAATACCTTTTTTTTTTGAAAGTTCTATTTCCAATACCTAATTTTTTGTGTAATTAAATTTCTTCGTCAACATTGTTATTTGTGAGATGAAACTATTGGTAATTTGGGCAGCAGAGAATACTAACTGAACTAATATGACTCTATATATATGTGTCTATTTTGTATATGTATCACACAATCTATAAGCCATGGATGGTTGGATAGAAGATTTTTTTTAGTTACAATGATCAAAATCAAAATTATTTTTGTAGTGACAATGACCAAAATCAAAGCCATCTTATTAGTTATAATGATCAAAATCAAAGCCAACGACGATGTGGTATTTTAAGTTATTATTTGTATGAAATATATTTTATCATATATCCAAATTCATTTGTATTATCTATATTATAATGAAATATATTTTATCATATATCCAAATTCATTTGTATTATCTATATTATATTCTATCAAACATTATTAATGAATTGTTATGTATTTCTATATATACTGTCAAATATCATTATTAAAAGTTGTTATTTGTTTGCCTGTTTAGAATGAGCTGCAGGTTGCAATTGAACTTCATGAGGACAATGGAAATAAAAATGATGATCAGAAGAACCCAAATCAGGAGGTTGCATGCGGATTTTCTACTGAAATGGTAAAACTATAATTAACCTATTATAATTTATATTTATATTTTTTAAATATAAAAGAATATTTTATACTTGCATAGTAATTTAATTATTAATAAAAATAATTATTTATTACGCGTTCATGTCTCGCGAAGATTTAATTGAATGGGTTCAAAGAAGGGGTCAAGTTCTCGGATACGTTATTGTGATCAAAAGGTACCGACAAAAAAATCTTACAATTATATTTCAGTGTGACCGTAGTGGTATTATGAGCCAAAAAAAATCTCATCAAAAAATAGGGGCACAAGAAAAATTGGTTGTCCATTCCAATTGGAGGAAAAATACATGTGTGTTGATGGTTGTTGGAGGGTAAGAGTAATATGTGGAATACATAATTATGAGCTTGCGCTGCACCTTGAAGGTCACCCTTATGTATGGCAATTGTAAGCAAATGAAGTTCAATTGGTGGAACATTTGTCAGCAATGCATGTGAAACCGCGAGATATTTTAACATATGTGAAGAGACAAAATCCGAATAATGTTTCCACTACAAAAACCATATACAATGCACCCCAAAAATTTCAGATGTTGGAGAAAGCAGGTAAAACTCAAATACAAGTTGTTATGTCTTATAATGGTTATGTGCATGAGAGCTGTACTAATAATGTAACAAATGAGTTGGAAGATTTGTTCTTTGTTCATCCTAAATCTCTGGAGAAATGGCGTGCATTTCCACATGTTTTGTTGATAGATGCGACATATAAAACAAATAGGTACTCAATGCCCCTTGTCGAAATGGTTGGTGTAACTTCGACCAACATGACATTTTGCATAGCGTTTGTCTTCATTCACAAAGAGAATGAGTCGAATTATAATTGGGCATTAAATTGTCTAAAAGCCACAATTGAGGGATGCATTACCCCACGTGTTATCGTCACAGATTGAGAGTTGGCCTTGATGAAAGCATGCAAGAATGGGTACCCGGAAGCTAAAGGATTACTTTGTAGATGACATATCTATAGAAGTATTTTGAGAAAGTGCAGGTCATTGATAACATCAAGCCATCATTCCCAACGTACTATGTACTGGTGGTCAAGATATCGTTTTTAGCGATTGAAAATTAATTGAGAAAGTATTTTGAGAATGTTATATTGGATTGAAATGGAATGAAAATTTTCTTTTTAAATTTTATTGTGATGTTAATGTGTTTTTACCGTTTTTAGCGATTGAAAATTAATTTATTATATTATTATAATAAGGTAAAATAATGCATACAAAAAAATTGAATTATAAAGAATATCATGAAAATTTATTAAATGTTAGATATTATAGAAAATAATTAAAAATTATTATACACAAAATTATTATACTATCACAATTTGAAATAATAATAAAAATAAATATTTTAAATATTTAATTAAAAAATATTTTAGACAAAGTTATTATACTATCACAATTAGAAATAAAAATAAATAATAAATATTTTAAATAGAAAACATAATGTTTGACCAACTTTAATGAAGGTGGTGCAAATAGCAAACTCTATTTACACCACTTATAAAGCTATCAAACATTCAAACCTATTAAATGGTGGTGTAAATAGTATTTTGAGTGGTACAAATAGAATTACCCTATTAAATATTCAAAGAAACCATTTGCTGAATAAAAAGTTAGTATTCCATCCATTAGCATTCATAACATTAAATATCCTTCTATATTTATTTAATGAATATGAAATAGATTAAATACAAATTTAAATATAAAATACGAATTAAATTTAATTACTAGAAACCTTTCATCACTTTCCTTTAGCGGTTGAAAATCCCAAAGCATCATAATTATTTCTCTTCATTAATGTTTGAGGCATTTTAGAACTCTATAGGTTCCATTCTTCTATAAATTCGTATTCAGATCAGTAGCAATTCGTCTTTCAACTTCTGCTTATTTGTTGTTTTTTTTTATCAACTCTGACCTTTGGTCTTTGATTTGTAAAACTTGCAGCGCAATCTGCCCATATTATACAAAAAATGCAGGTTAAGGTTAGTAAGAACATACATAGTGCCTGAAGACAGAAACATGGAGCTCAACAGTCAAGAATGTCTTTTCCATGACTGTGAGGTGATTTTCTGTTTAAGTAATATAATAATCTTTTCCTGTATTTTTTTTATAAAGCAATCTTATCCTATTATATAAGATAAGAACAACCATTACTATACATTGCAGATCTGGAAAATCCATTACTATACATGCATTAGAACACAATAGGAAAGAAAGATGTATGGTATATGTATATAAAGTGTCTATATATATATGTGTGTTAAGGTCAGGACTTTGCATACGTTGATGTTCATATATTCTTTCATTTATTATAAGTACTTATGATAAATAACTTAAATGATTATGATTTATTAAAAAATAACTAATATAGCATATATAGTAGATAGATTTTGAGGTATTCAATCAAATATGGCCATCAAAAATTATTTTTATTAGTCATCACATGCCATTTTCTGGAAATAAATGAGTTGGGAATATTGGAAAAGAGAACATTGTAAAATTCATTGCCCCAGCAGTCTTCACGCCTTTCATTCTATGAGGGTTCGTACTGAGACTAGAAAACATAAGATCTGATGCAAACAATCCAAGATAGCATTAACAAATTTATGTAAATATCACATTGTATGAACAATTTTCTGTGTAATTAGTGATCAAACATTTTAGTATGGGTAGCGAATTTGATACAGGTTTTATACTTATCCACTTTCAACAAGTTTCAGTGGCTATCTTTAAACAACAGGCAACTATGGGTGTGAATTTTAATAAATCGGAGGCACAATGTGATAGACTGGAAAACAGCGTTCAGAAGATGCATAGGGAAGAAGTAGAAGAATGGTATCTTCCTTCTTGATATTAATATACAACTTATATTAATATATTGATTTGTAGCGACTTAACTAGAATCTGGAATTCAACTTGTTTACCAAGAAATTTTTAATAATTTATAATTTATAATTCTTTTTTATTCAAATATTAATAAATTTTAATATTTAATATAATTTGCGTACATATTCTTTTAAACCTTAATTTTTTTTAGTACTAATGACTCTATTATAATTATAATTAATTTGACTCCAAATATATAAAAAGGAGAAATTATATATAAAATAAACATAGTTCTAACATAAATAATCCTTTTCAAATGCATAAATTTTGATGGAGATTTTCTGACAAATATTGCATGTTCTTAAATACGGCAGTAATAGAATTAAATTAGTTATTTCAAATTCAAATAATAATACAAATAACGATAAACTTTAAAATCAACATAATAATAACATAATTAAAATTTTGAAAATATTAAATATTACATTGTATAGTTATACTTACATTTTTAATAAAATTAATTCTGCTTAGTATCATAACATTACAACAATACTTATAAACTTTTGTGCGTGCATCGCACGGGAAAAATACTAGTTATGGATATATTAGGAACGGGCCAAGTCGACCTGGAGGAGCAGGATAAGGGTCACGAGAGGGTCTAAGACCCGGGGTTGAGCCCCGTGCTTGACCCGGAATAACTCATTTTGCACCTCGGCCCAAAGCCTCGGCTAGGAAGTCTCGGCCAAAGGCCTCGACTGGGAGGCCTCAGCCCAAGGCCTCGGGTGGTTAGGGCCACGGGCCCGGTCACGGCGCGAGCGCGGTCAAATCGGATCTATAACTGTTTCCCCGTCTTAGGGGGACGGTTAGGAGTTTTGGAGGGTATAAATAGGAGTGTTATTGTCTCATTAAGACATGCTCTATATTCTTTGTCCTAAACTACACTTGTAATAGCATTACATCGTCTTGTAATACCTTATTGACTACGATCTAATACAATACTTGGTCCCCGTGACCTTGCCACATTTATTTCGCTTATTATTTCTTACTCGTTCGTGTTATCATTCATTTAACGGGTTTATTAGTCCGGACCCCCAGGTTAGTTAAATCCATCATTGGTGCTTTCATTGAGAGCCGAAATCAGGCTCAAGCGTGCTAATTTTCCCTAGCTATGATAATATCGGATCGAGATCCAACTCTCGTAACTCGAACGGTTCCCATAACACCATTGGCACCCCTGGCGGGGTGGCCTCAACGGGACCGCTAGTCAGCAACGAAACCTCTCTGTGATTTCGACGGGCGGCCTGAGGAACCACCTCACCAACAATTGTAATGGGGGCTTCGCCCCCCCCATCCGCCCCACCGATCCCACAGGGTGGGAAACTATCCAACAAGCAGCACTTGCGCTCACCCGCCTCGTGGAGGGACTCCAAGCAGGTCTCCAAGCCCCCAAGCTCGGCCTCGAGGCCTCCCGCGGAGCCCCGACCCCAGCACCGACCCACCTTGAGGGATCATGGTGGGCCGAGCACCCAGAACTCAAGCCGAGAGGGAGGTCAACTCACCCCTACTGTCAGATAGGCGAGGAAGGGATGACACCAGCCGAGATCGACATAAAGACGCTAGTAGAGGGAAGCCAACCCAAGCCAGGTCCGCCTTGGAGTGGTTGGGCACCCGCATGATGGCCCGAGACAGACTAGGCCCAAGGCTGACCGCGAAAGAACCCCCGGTGGAGGATTCATACTCACGAAGATCTTCGAGCCGTGGGCCCTGAGCCCAGCCGCGACGAGAGCATTCCTCCCAGGTCGAGTGGTTAGGTGAGACTAGTAACAGAGCCCAAACTCCCACCTTGATGAGGTCGAGTAGCTCTAGAAGAGAGTGGATAAGCTTTGAGAGGGGGGTGGTCGCGCTCCAACAAGCTACCACCTTGTTAACCCACCTCATGGACGGGCTCCAAAGAGGTGTTCGAGCCCCCCAACTCGACCTCAAGGCCTCTCGAGAAGGGCCTACACTTACCCCACCCCTCTCAAGAGGCCGTGATAGGTCAAGCAACCCCTTAAGTGGGTGAATGAGCTCTGAAGGGGGTGGTCGAGCTCTAACAAGCTACCATCTTGTTAACCCACATCATGGACGGGCTCCAAGGAAGTGTTCGAGCCCCCAACTCGACCCTAAGGCCTCTCGAGAAGAGCCTACACTTACCCCACCCCTCTCAAGAGGTCGTGATAGGTCATACAACCCCGTAAGCGGATTAACGAGCTCTAGGAGGGGGTGGTCGAGCTCTAGCAAGCTACCGCCTTGTTGACCCGTCCCGTGGGAAGGCTCCAAGGATCATTAGTGCAACCCCCTTAACTTGGAATCGTGGTGCTACAGGGGGTCGTGCAAGGTTGTTCAATTGTCGACCTTTCCCCCAACCCCTCCGCGACCAAGGGAGATGTTGGAGACCCGGCCTCCACGGGTGCAAGAAGTTCAAGCTTAGCCATCATGGGCGTAAGGAGCCCGAGCTCCTACGGTCGCGGCCGTGCGCGCCGACCCCGACCTTGGCATTCCCTAATGGTAGTGTAGGGAGGACGTCCCCACTCATTACTTAATGGAATAACCTATTATGGGCAACTTGCCATTTAACAAGGTCGAGAGTAAGCAGGTGAGGAGAACCTACATGCTCCTCGGTGATACACTCTGTAAGAGGTCTTGTAATGACAACCTGATGAGATGTCCATACCCCAAGAGGGCGAGATTAGTCAATGAAAAGATCCACAAAGGGGCCTACACCATGGCTTGGAGAGCTATCCTATAGGTTACAGGTGTATATATATTTTGGCCAAGATGGCTAAAGAAAAATTTCGTTATGGATGACTCATTTTCCCTTATTTTAGGGGGGGGGGGGCGTACTTACCCGACCCCTCCAATAGTACCCTAAGGTGGCACGAGGCTCGACCTCGCGTACTAACCCCGACGGAAGAGCCTAATGGCCCATTGTCAAGTGACCCAAGTCGAAAAGCTATCACCGTAAGGGGGCACGAGGCATGTCCTCGCGTACTAACCCCAACGGAAGAGCCTAACGGCCCGTTGTCAAGCGACCCGGGTCGAGAAGCTATCACCCTAAGGGGGCACAAGGCCCGTCCTCGTGTGCTAACCCCGACGGAAGAGTGATTGGTCTGAGAGTACCCTTGGCCAAATGACTATGCGAAAAAAAAAATCAACAATCCAAAGTGTTAACTACTCCAAGTCAAGCCCAAAACTCTGAGTTTCGGCCGAAGGGCGTACAGACAAGCCTTAGGAAGAGGCCAAGGGCCCCTGGCTGAGAGGCTTGGCTCATGACATCAACACAAGCTGAGGGCGGAGCCTAGGCCGAGCCCACCAAAAGGGGCCGAGGCTAGTCAAAAGTGGTTTGGTAAGGCAAAGGGTAACATCACGCAACACAAGCAGTAGCAAAAGACGTGAAATATTCATTCAAGCATAATATTCAAGTACATAGCAAAAAGAAGGAACTAAGCTAAGCAAGCCTACGCTTGAGCATTCGAGTCTGGAGTAGTAGTAGAAGCATTGTAGGCCGCAATCTCATCACCCAAGGTCGCCATGCTCTTTGGGAGGTGAGTATTCTCCAAGGTGGGAGAAACAGGACCGACTGTACCCGCAGCATGATCATCGGGGGACTGGTCCAAAACGCTCAAGTCCACTGGCTCGTCGAGAGCCGGATCCCCTCTAGGAGGCGTGCTAGAACCGCCCGCAGGGGTGTCTGAAGGTGGGAGCACGGCTGGAAAACCCCTGGCCACGGGTCAAAAGTAACGTCCTCTCAGTAGAGGACCTCATATATAGAGCTCTGAATCTCATGTAAGCCTATCTCATAGGAGACCAGCCCCTCCTCGGTCAGCCGACTCTATCCCTCCTCCGTGGCAAGCCACTCTGCAGCCAGCACGTGCAAGTGGCCTCGGGCATAGGCCATGGTGTCCCGCTTGAACCCCTCGGACCCCTGGTAGGTCGAAATAGCACAGGTAAGCTCGTTTCTCAGCCCCTCTAGTTCAAGCCTATGGGACCGCCTCTCCGACTCTAAATTCGGCACAAATCCGGAGAGCTCCTGAGACAGCTCAGCGATCCCCCTTGTGGCAGCCTCATACTCGCCCTAGATGTTAGAAAAGTGGAGGGCGGCCTGGAAGCATAGGGGTTCGATAATTGACAACAAGTGTGGCAAGAAGACAAAAGAGAAGGGTACCTTAAAAACTAACGCAGCGGCGTGATCAACTGAGACCGTCTCTGGCCCATTGGAGTGCAGCAAGCTGCGAAGCAACTCGCGAGTCCGCGCAGGGTCTCCGCGAACACGGCTAGAGGTCGGGCTCTCTCTAATTGGCGGGGTCCAAGGTGTGAGAGGGTAGATCGGGGAATGTTCGAGGCAAGACTAGTATACACAACGGAGGGGTCAAAGTTCATGTTTGTGTCGAGCTCAATAATTTGGAGAGGACGAGCATTCACGGGGTCCTCGTTTATGAAAGGGACCTCGGAGTCGGGATGGGGGTACTCGCCCTCGGGGGTAGCACCATCCATAGAAATTTCACTATCACTTATGGAGTCTAGAACATCAAGATCGAAGGTAAAGTACATGCAAGGAAATCAAAAATAGAGGAAAGGGGGGAGAGGGGCCCTCTCGGCCGAGTACAGTATCGAACAAAAAAAAACAGAATATATCACGTACGGAAAAAAGAAAAAAAAAGTAGCCGATCATATGGGGGGATGAAGAACTAACCGGGCTTGGGATGTAGGACTCGGCTTGAGCGTGAGAGGGGAGCACTTGAGCTTGAGGAGAACTTGAGAGCAATTTTAGAGTAGAGAGTGGTGGTGGTGGCCGAAAAAGTGGGGGAATGGGGGGTCAAATCGGTGGAGAAAGGG